>CM056378.1:93649819-94177922 GCA_029718625.1 Synaphobranchus kaupii | reverse complement strand
TTCATGTTTTACCAGTGTTGTTGCCAATGCGGTGTTTTATGCTTTTGTATGCTAGGAGGGGGGCAATGTAGCCTACACAAGGGTGACCTTAAGAGGCTCAATAGAATCTTTTAAAAGGCTAGCTCCACCATAGGAGTGGCTCTGGAGCCTGTTGATGTTGTAGTTGAGAGCATGGTGAAGAAGACGACCTAGGCCATCAAGCAGAATAGTTTACACCCTCTCCACCCTGTGCTGATGAGCCAAATGTCCTCCTATGGTCGTTTCAACACTCCCAAGTGTTCCACTGAACGGTTTTAAGCACTCTTCTATACCTGCTGCAATTCGCACTTTTAAGAACACAAGGGTAATACCTACCAATGGACCTTCTTATTGATTGGTTGATTTTTTTAAAAATTGTTTTTATTATTTTATAAATTTGTTTTGTTTTAGTTATGTGTTGTGCTGGCCTGGTATATTTATATTTATGCCCGTTTATTCTTTTTAGCATTGTCTGTGATGTATATTGAGTCTTGCTGTAAGACACCTCAATTTCCCCCTGGGGATCAATAAAGTATCTATCTATCCACCCAAGTAGGCTACCCTGCTTAGCTTCCAAGATCAGACGTAGGCTATTCATAGTGGTATGGCCGTAAGTGACATGTAGCCTAGCAGGGGCGTCGCCAGAGATATATTTTAGGGGGGCTAAGCCTGTACTAGGGGGGTCTGGGGGCATGCACCCCCAGGATAACTTTTTTCAAAAAGGCAGCCACAAAATGGTTGTTCCCCATGAATTTTGAGAGCAGCAATAAGCCTAAAATCAATAAATAATTTAGTTGTTGCAAAGAATATTTCTATAAATTGCTTACATGTGTAGCAATAGGGTTGGGCTGATGTACGATACCATCGTCTATCAACTAAAATTTATCGGCATCGGTAACAGTTGACACATTGTGATGTCAAAGCCGATGTGTAGCCTATTCTAGTTTGACAGCTTATACAAATTGCCTCAATGGCAGCAGAATTAATTTAGGCCTGGCCTGTAGATTAAATTTAACCAGTGATTTGTTTTTTATTGCAATTAAAAACCAGGTTACATAGCATACATCTAAATGTTCATGTACACACTTGTGATCACCCTTCATGAGCAGGGAATCATGTTGGGGGTGGGGGGGATTCCCTCAAAATTATACTCTCCCGTAAACTTCTCCCTATCATTAGAAAAAAAACTTTGAACTTTTGTAGCTTTATCAAAGCATCCTAACTTTATGAGTCAAATAAGTTACCTACGTAACTATCTAACTGTAAACTATTATATGTCTTATCTAGGCTATCGCAGTAGCTAACCGAGGACATAAAACCAGAAAGGCCAGCTACTCCACGTTGCAGATGCAGTAAGTGAGTTCCGTTTTAAAATTTATTTAGCAGCTATAGGCTATTAGTAACAGGCAAGCTTCACAAATTCAGTATAGGCATTTTAGTTTGAACAACTGTAACCATCTCATATAAACCTAAAATGTGAACCGGTAAGTGTTAGGCTATACGCTATAAGAACTGGAAAGGCGATAGGAGCCAGGAGTTTCAGCAACTAACATTAATATGGTTCCCATAGGTAGTATAATGAAGACACTCCTGCCTTTTTCTACCAAACTAAGGGATTAACAGTCATATTTTCAACTCAGATATACCCATAATACATGACTTTACTTAATACAAACAACGTTATAGTCAAGATTTTTTTACACATCGTAGACTCTGGCTGCTCAACATAGTGGAAAATGTAGGCTACAATTCATAAGTAGCCTAGTTTGAACTTACTTATTTTTTTCGACATGGTATGGATCCAGCCTAGCAGTAGCACTTGAGAACAGACCTATGGAGCAAAAGCTTTTGTAGCTAACGTTAACTGTTCATTTTAAATTCTGTTAAGTGGTTTATGTTGTTACCGAACTTATTGAGCTCAAGTAGGCTACTACTAGACTAGTGATTTGTTACAGCAGCATTGGAACGTTCATACTACAACCCACTCTCAGTCTGTAGCGGTTATTTGAATTGAGCGGTCACACAGCTCTACCACACTGCACTCTAACCAATGGCTGCACTAGATTAAGCCTCCCCAGGGTCCTAGCGCCAGACTTTTCCGTGTGCGTTATGATTCTGCAGTGTCAATGGCACATTTAGTGAAATCAATCTGAAAAAAATGTAATGATTAAAACTAGTGGCTTAAAAAATATTTAGGGGGGCTAGAGCAAATTTAGGGAGGCTACAGCCCCCTAAAATAGGTCTGGCGACGCCACTGAGCCTAGCCTAAAATGTCGTATAAGACAAATTGGGTCTTCAACAACCCCACAACAGTGTTAATGTGTACGCTCCATGGTAATATTGTCTTATAAAGCAAATGTGTACAGAATTAGTTAAAGTAGGCTAATCATGACCAATACTGTGGTAAAAACTCGATGTGTATACGCTACACCAGCAAAAGCAACCAAATGCTACGACTTCTCTCCAAACAATCCCTTACTGTTCGGAACAGTAAGTAGGCTTCTTAAAAAAAAAGAAAAACAGAACACAAACCACCATTCGAGAACACCTACTTTAAACCAGGTCAGGGGAGAGCGCGAACGCAGTCCTCCACGAAGCTACCAGAAATTATGCAGTCAGCTAAAACTAAACGGCTCGAAAATACACGGAAGTTTAAAGAGCACAAACAGACCACACGGACATATGAAAATTAAACACACATATCCTATTCATATAAATTATGTTTCAGTGTCTTGAAAAGCGGAACGTCTTTTATTTTATTTTATAGCCTATGTATTGGTAATATAGCCTACTGGTAACATTAAAAAAAGAAACCGATGTGACAGGGATTTGAAACCCACGATATAGCATGGATAAGAAATAGCCTACTGACCTAGCTAAAAACCTATATAAGTGGAAAATGATGAATTGTCCAACATAGTGAAACAGTGCCGCCAAGCTAGGCTATTAAAAAAAACGTGTTGAAAAAGCTTACAGCACCTGGTATTCCCAGATAATGCAAACAAACGCATGTGCACTATGCGATGTTTCTCACGGAAGCGCCCGTTTCGCACGAACTGCTTCTCGTATACCTTCCTCTTCTCACGTGCGCATCAAATTTATTCTGTAGCCTACTACTTTTCGTTTGGTAATGTGTATTCTGATCTATCTAAACACAGCAGATGAAGTAGCAACAACTGTAACAGATTACTAACCGAAAGCGAGTGGAGGAAACACACGCTGCCGACATCTCCCTAAAGTTTTTATTATTATTATTAGTTTTTATTCGTTTGTTATTTATTATTGAAATAAAACAATACAATTTAATAATTTCAAGCACCTTTATTTAGATCAAAATAATCACAAATGAAGAAACACATTTAATCAATGAAAAATTTAAATAAATGAGGCTACAAATGCATGACGTTAGGTGACCGCAAGAGATATACACAAGCACGACAATGAAAGTTTGTAATGAAAATATGACCGCCAATTATTCATCCAGATTGTAAATGAAAGTAATTATAGAGTGTTAATAAGTGTGATAATATTATAAGTGTGAAAACAGTTTACATGTGCGAATGCGGCCGTTCAACCCCTAGCCTAAACATACAAAAAATATTAATGATTCATTGTTTATCTCATTCTTGTTATAATGCAATGTGGTGACTAAAAACGTGTGTAGTGTTAAGAAAGTATCTTTATGATATAGTGATGGCCACATAACATAAAGTGTAGGCTATATGGAAGTTGAATTAAGTTCAGCCAGTTACAGCCTCCACCTGTTGTATTTGCTCTAGGAGCCACTCTACTTTGTAAATAAGGAAATCTTCACTTACAGCATCACTTTCTACCTGCTGGAGCAAAGAGGCTAATTCTCCTGAAAATATTTCCCGAAAAGACATTTTTAAATGAGCCTTTGGCAATAACCGTGGAGAACTGTACGGGTGTGGAAATACATGGCATCGATCAGATTGTGAGCGACTATCCGTGTCTGTTTTGCTCAACCACGCCCCCGTTTGCTAGAGAGCTCGTGATTGGATAGTGATTACATTTACAAGTGGCACGATATCTGCATTGACTTAAAGAAAATTAAATATAGGCACTTTGCATTTCGGTGTGGTATGGCACGATTTCATCATTTTAATTATGTGTAATGTAATCCCTTCTAATTATTTTTCTGGATGACAGTTGAACAAGATGCAAATCAATGAAATGATAATTTTGATTTTCATTGTGGCACGTTCTCTTCACGTCCACAGTGAAAAGCAATGCATTGCATTTCAACATGGCACTATTTCTTCGTGCTGCTCACTGTAAAACAATACGTTGTGGCGATTGTTTTCCCCCCTCGTCCCGTTTGTGATTGAATTTCATTGTGGCACGGTTTCCTCTCCATAGTAAGCGACTAATAGCATGTGAAATGCCGTATTTATAGCCTACCGGCAACACAAATTGGGTTTTGAACAATCCCACCTCAATGTTAATGTGTTAGCTCTGTAGTAGTATTATAATATAAAGCAAGCATGTGTACAGAGTAAGTTACAATATTTAATTATGATCTTGGGTAGAAATTCTGATTTGTAGCTAGCTATATACCAGCAAAAGCTAAGACTCCTCTCCAAACTGCTCATAACAGTCCGTACTGTTACAAACAAACAGAGACCCAACAACAACACCAACCCAGCGTTCGAAAAGACTTACATTAAACCAGAAAATCAGGGGAGAGCGCGAACGCAGTCCCCCACTACCAGAAATTATGCAGTCGAGATTCCCACATTTGGGGAATTCGCAGGGGTCAGCACAACCGAAGTGCAATGGCCGAGCCTCGCCCTGGGTGAACCACCTTCTTGATCATGGTATCTCCCCTGCCAGGTAAGTATGATTTGTACACGTTGGGGAAGGGAGTCCCACTCTCAACCATACATTTTACATTGACGGTTACAACATTTTATCAGTCGTTTGAGTGACCGTGACGTGTGAATTAACAACTCGCAATAACACTTTCGTGGCGAGAGTACTTCAATTATGACTACTTTTTTATTTTTCACTTTATACTAACAATACTTTTCAATTCCCCCATAATGCAACATTGTAAATTCCCCCCCAATCAATTTTGGTCGTGGTGACGTCACACGTACTTGGTGGAAAAATAAAGGTTGGCTACGGCGGGAAGTTGACAGTGGGCGACTAGATTCAAAATCCCCAAAACATCGAAAAGATGATCTTCAGTTTTACCGTATACAATCAGAAAAGAATAACCTTCAAGCTAACCACAGCCCGCCCAATAACCCGGGAGCGCATGTCTTTCCTTTTCATTTCAATGTCTTCGAGTCCTTTTCTGTTGTCTTAGTGATATTTCTTTTGAAAGTGATGTTTCTTAACGTGATGTCTTGAATGTTGTAAGTCTATTTTAAACGCAAAATTAAAAAGGGATGGGAAATAAAACTCCCCCCCCCCCCCCCCCGATAAAGAATGTTGTTTTTTTTTTAAATGTGAAATGAAATGATGTATGATGAATTGAAAATGAAAAAGAAAATGTTTTAATTGTAAAATGCCTTTTAAAAACCAATAAAAGACAATCAAGCTAACCACAGGCTTGTGGCTGCAAGCATTGAAGTAAAACATCTACTGCACCGTCGCAAGTCCTGTTATCTTGCTACGATAACTAGCCTACGCTATATATAACGCCAAATATGTGGTGTAAATGAATAGAATACACCTTAACTGACATAAAGCAAGTGTCCTGACGAGCAATTTGACATCTTACTTGTTTAAAGCCGGTAGCTAGCACTAAAAGTAGTTTTGTGCCACCACTTTGTGCGCATGCCCGCCCGGCAATGTTTGTAAGTAGTAATTCAATTTGTCTTCAATATTTATAATAACACACATAACCAGAACACCCAGTTTAACGGTCGCAAAAAATATACGTCCTCTAAAAGGAGAACATAGGATAAATCCGATCTGTTCGGATCTGTAAAAGCTCAAGCTGCACTCCCCCTTTTCTTTAGAAAAAGAGCATCATCACATCAGCTGTGTTTTAGGCTACTCCTGGTTTTACCATAGCCTACTGTAAACGGTTCCCCCCGAACGTTACACAATGCACATTAGGCTAAAGTGTTCTTAAGAAGTTCTTTAAAGTTATTCTATTCAATTTACTGCATATATGCTGACATTTTGGACACTTCGAGTGAGACAATCCCTCAGCGACTAAGTTACTTGGCTTAGGAACATTAGAAAACTTTTGACGTGAAAAATCACGCTTAAACTTAGGCTACTAAGGCTCGAAAATGTATACACGGACATTTAAAGAGCACAATCTGACTACATGCACAGCGATTGTTTTAGCGCACAACTTAACGGCTAAACACGCATATATTTCAGTGTCTTGGAAAGCATAATGTAGCTATGGTCGTCTTTTATTTTATAACCTATAGGTTACAGAAAGAAACCAATATGACAGGGATTTGATACCCAACATAGCTCGGCTATAATAAAATAAAATAAACGTGTTGAAAAAGCTTACAGCACCTGGTATTCCCAGGCGGTCTCCCATCCAAGTACTAACCAGGCCCGACCCTGCTTAGCTTCCGAGATCAGACGAGATCGGGCGTATTCAGAGTGGTATGGCCGTAAGCAACGGACACCATGCAAATGCCATATTTATACGGGTAACACAAATTAGGTTTTGCACAAAAAAAACAATTGTTCAAAATGGGGGGGGGGGGGGGGGGGGGGGTAATAAATACTAGGGAACTGCAATCTCATAAACTGTTGTTAACAATTACAAAAACACATTTGGTACATTTTTCACCTTCCATAATTTAATTGCATGTTCCCTCCCATATTTATTAGTGTCTCTAAAAACATAATCTTTCAGTAAAAATAATGCAATTCTGAAAGAAGCTGCCGGTGGTACCACATGACCTTTAAAAACAAGAATGTTTCTACATTTCCACACAGCGTCTTTCACACAATTCAGGATAGCGCATATTCTTAAAAAAACTGTTACTGAAGAGTTCTTTAGGATTTGTCTTTTATTGGTTTCTAAATTCAATATATCCAATAAAAGCATTTTCTTTTAAAACACAATTCGCCATACATCATTCCATTTCACATTTTTTAAAACACACCTTATGGGGGGGGGGGGGGGGTTATTTTCCTTTCCCTTTTTTAATTTTTCCATTAAAATAAACATACAACAAGAGTTCTTTAGGAGGCAAACCATACAATATAAAATTTCTGTCTAAGACCAAGTTGGAATCCATCCATTATCTAACCCGATTATTCCTGGTCAGGGTCGCGGGGGGTGGGGGGGGCTGGGGCCTATCTCAGCATGCATTGGGTGAGAGGCCCAAGTTGGAAACAAATTATTTAACCCATGCATCACATTCATCCCAGACAGATTTTGCAAATCTACACCCCAAAGACTGTCTCAACACCTGGACAACCTGCCCTTGGGCACTTGGGTCTTTGAGTAAGCCCTCTTCTGTAGAGAAATGTCTTAACCGGTAAACTTTTGTGGACTGTATGCCACGCACAATCTTTATGTGAGTTAAAGAGGAAAAGGTCATGCCACATTCTTCCAAATTTGTTTGAACGTTTCCATCTTAAAAAACTTTACTGGGATTCATTTCCTATGTTCAATAGTCAAGATCTCTTCTAAAGTTTTTCCAGTTACTTTAGAAGATGGTAAGTGATCGAGAGGGTATTTTATTAAAAATTCCCTTACCAGACAGTACATTGGTGGGCAGTTATCTGAAAAAGGAATAGACAGGTTAATTCTTTTTTTTTTTACAAATCCTTGACACTTGAAAACCCACCCAAAACCTGGCAAAGGGGGCCCCTCACAGATGCATCTCTCACTGTCAAGACACTTTTCAAGATACCTGCAATGAAAATAGCATAGAATTTATTTTCTAAGTCTGGAACATTTTTTCCCCCATTTCAAAGGGACCTATACAGAGTACCCCTTCGTAACCTCTCCTGAGACCTTCCCCAAATAAAACGAAACATCTCTCTCCTTATAACTGCCAAACATGCTTTGGGTACTGGAAACACTGATGCCGAAAACATAAAGTTTGACAATATTTCTGCCTTTGAAACCAAAATCTTTCCTGACATTGTTAAATTCCTCTGACACCACAGAAACAGTTTTTGTTTAAGTCGAGGCACCCGCGTCTCCCAATTAAGGGTCTCCATCCCCCAACCAAAAAACACCGCCAACATTAAAATGTTGTCCTCATTTACCCGTAGGCCAAAATCCATTTTTTCTTCCCTCCAATTTTTGTGGAAAATTGCACTTTTCTCTTTGTTTAACCTTATGACTGAGGCCAAGGAAAAGCTCTCAGAATGTTTAAGTGTAGTAGAAACTGAAATATTGTAGTATCATCCATGTACAAAGTGACTTTAGCTTCTTTCCCCCCTGACCCAGGTAGAGGTATACCTCGAATGCATATGGCCTGTCGTATTACACAAGCTAGGGGTTCCATGGCAGTGATGACTAACAATGGGGAAAGAGGGCACCCTTGTCTCACCCATGAATCTATATTAAAATAATTTGAAGAGAACCCATTAACTACGACTTTACTAAAAATTCTATTGTATAATAATTTTACCCAATTAAGGAACACAGGACCAAAATTCATATGTTCCATGACCATTGCTAAAAAATTAGCGTTGAAACGATCAAAGGCTTTTTCTTGGTCAAGGCTCAGAATGCAAAGCGGCAGACTCCTTTCATCAGCATAATGGAGAGAGTCCCTGATCAAATTCAAATTGTCTGTTATAGCTCGTCCTACAACTCCACAGGTTTGCTCTTCCACCACTAAAGACCCAATTATCGACCGCAACCTTAAAAAATGGCTTTCGAGAGTATCTTAAGATCTACTCCTAATAAGCTCAATGGTCTCCAATTTTTTATATCCCTCTCATCTCCTTTTTTGTATAATAGGGATATACGGCCCTCTTTCATGCTCTCTATTAATTCCTTTATCTTATTGCCTATTTCTTATTTTTCACTTTATACTAACAAGACTTTTCAATTCCTCTATAATGCAACATTGTAAATTCCCCTAATCAAAAACGTAAAAATTTTGGTTGTGTTGACGTTTCACATACGTCCACACGCGGAAGTGGTGCAAAACAAACATACGGGCGGGAAGTTCAGGGGGACTAGATTCAAAAATCCCCAAAACATTGAAAAGAGGATCTTCAGTTTTACCATATACCATCAGAAAAGAGTAGGCTACTCTTGAAGTAAACCGCAGGTTCTTGTGGCTGCATGCATTGAAGTAAAAGACGCTGAGCACCATCTGCAAGTCCTGTTATCTTATACGATAACTAGGCTATATGCCAACTACATACCCCAATTCCAAAAAAGTTGGAAAATGTATGTAAAATGCACATAAGCAGAAAGCAGTGATTTGTAAATTCTCTTTTACATATATTTAATTGAAAACAGTACAAAGAAAAGATATTTAATGCTTTGCCTTATCAAATTTATAGATTTTTGTAAATATACGCTTATTTCCAAATTTGATGCCTGCAACACGTTCCAAAAAAGTTGGGACAGGGCCAAAAAAAAGATAGACTGGGAAGTTAAAAAAACACCTGTTTGTAACATTCTACAGGTAAACAGGTGATGCTATCACGACTGGGTATAAAAGGATATTAAAAGACTTGAAGTTCATATCTTATTTTCAGGTACTCTTAGAAGCGATACTATAACCTCTCTGCATTTGAGTGGATATCTATGGGAATTGGGAGGTGGGACTAGATTAAGCTGTAAATTACACGTGAATAGTATGGAAGCCATGGTTGGCGAAATGGCTGTAAGTCATCAAGGGTCTGAGGTATCAAGCAAGCCTCAAACCATCACTCTGCTGCCAGATATGCAGTAGATGTGGATGTATCACTGCAACGGTTATTTCTCCTGACTCTTTTCCTACAGAACTCAATGGGGGAACTCAAGTCAGGAGAAGAACCCCTTAAAGTCATCCATCCACATCCACTCCAAATTCCGTTTAAACTAAGAACGGTACAATTAATGAAACGAAACCTCTTGGTAAACAACAACAGCAATATCACATTGTGCGCCGATAGCGAACTAAGCTAATTTCATAACAGAGCGCTTCGTTGGAAACATGTAGCCTACCGCGGTATTAATTTTAATTTAAACACAAATGACGGGAAATGTGTACTTACTTATCTTCAGTTACGCACACAATTACCCAGATAGCAAACAAACAATAACTAAACTGTTGCTAGTCTAACTCCACAGTGCACAACAGTAGCTTCTAATAGCTGTTCACTCTCTCTTCCAAACTCTCTGTCTGCACATGTAGCTTTTTAGTCTGCTAATTGGCTGACACAGTATAAGTTCAATGCATGATGGGGGCATGGTACTCTCATGAAGGGTGACAAACATGTTCAGGGCGGTTCAGGGACAGCCTTTCTCAAACCGCATGCTCACGTGCTCCTCAGTAGCCTACGCACTCCAGTCAAGGCTCGGGAGTACGCACTCCGGAGCATGGCAGTACGGTAGCACGGAAAGTTTTGCTCAGTCGTGGGACTGAGTTTCCCGTCTTTGAAAACGAGAGTTTATGGTGTTTTTTGAAGGATTTTCTATATGCCCATCCAGATCCATTGTGTAAGTTAGCTGTGACATGAGCAAAAAGCAATATATCTCACGACTGCACAGTTTGTCAAAATTTTGATATGGACCGTTGTATATAATCGTAAATAACCTTATAACGGGGCTTAACATGCTAAATACCGACTATAAGCTAAAGGCCAACGTTACATTCTATTTATCCAAACGTTAGATACGTTAGCTAGCAAGATCTATTCATTACACCAGAATTGTTTTTAACGTTAAACAAAAAAAACTGGATTCACATTCAGTTTTGTAGCTATTCAGTACTCACACTCTGATAGTCGTCGGGTTTTGTATCTTGTTGTTTCTCTTGGGCATGCGCAGGACTTCAGGGTCCTAGAAATGCGGTCCTGAGACGGACCCTGGCTCCTGTATTGCAGGATCACCCTTCTCACTTTTTCAGACTCCACCTCGACTAAACTACTGATCTAGGGCCAATTCCATCATACTTGCTTCCTGTTTTCTATTTAACTTGTGTGTGGTTTTTGTTTTTTTACTTTAATTCAGAATGTATAGCTGACTGTGTGTACTATTCTATGTTCATTACTAGCGATAGCTCCTACGTTATAAGAAAGTTGTGCTTTGTCGGATCTGCTTTGTAGTTGCTTCATTGACCTTCAGTATGCACTTATTGTGCGTTGCTTTGGATAAAAGCGTCTGCCAAATGATTGTAATGTAACATTTAGCCTGCAATGTTATAACGTTAACTAGTTCATATGAATTCTCCTTTATGCTAACATTCGTATGTCAGAAGAAGGGTCATTATCTGGCTAAGATAACTAGCTATGTTATGTAATTTAATAGCTCACAAATTGCTTTGAAATTTACATATCTCGCCACTATCATCCGCCATTAACCCTTTAATGACCGCTCAACCGTTTGGTAGAGCACATTTTGAGTCTTGATATCTTGTTGAAATATATGTTGGACTTAACTCCACCTGATTGAGCCATCTCTATCGGTGTACGTGGTAGAGATGGCTCAATCAGGTTGAGTTAATTCCAACATATTTTTCAACAAGATATCAAGACACAAAAGAGTGCTCCACCAAACGGTTGAGTGGCCATTTAAGGGTTAAGACGGGAAATGTTTGGTCTTTTTTTCTCGAAAGGTATTATGGGAATCTTCCCGGTCAGAGCACACATCGGTGCATACTTCAAATTTTGGACAAACGGAGCACGCATAGTTACGGGTACTTTATCCGTGCTCCATACTACCGTACTTCGGTTTGGACTCCCACCCCAACATGGATGCATGCTCGCTGTGCGTGCTCGGAGCATGGAAGTATGCGGTTTGAGACAAAGCCATAGAGTCTCTTGACCAGTACTGTGTGCAGTTCTGGGCACTGTATTACAAAAATGATATAGAGGCTCTGGAAAAAGTCCAAAGAAGGGCAACTAAGTTTGTTCCGGGTATGAAAGTGTAGGATATCTAATATTTCCCCCCTTCTCTCTATCTCTGTCTCTCTCTCTCATTCTCAACCCCCCATCAAAGATAAGCCAGTCTGTCATAAATGACCCCTCTCCCCCCCCCTCCCCCACACCTTAACCCAATCAGGACAGGGATGGTCTTCCTGTGGAGGTATTTTATGAGTGTACCGCAGAAAAAGAAGTTAGTCAATTGTGGAGTTTGTTTGGAGAAGTCTTTCTTTTTGGTTCCTCGTGCGTTTCCTTTTGTTCCTGTTCAGCTGGAGGGTAAATAATTTGGCAATTTTTGGCTTATCTCTCTCTTTACTGGTATTTCCTAATTAATGTCTGGTTTAATGTCTTCCATTTTGTAAATAATAAGTAGTCAGCCTACATTCCTTAGTGAATGTATGATTTCAACTCATTATTCCAATTGAATGTTTTTCATTTAATAAAATTATTTAATCTCAAGACCTGATTTAGACTTTGTTTTGGCTTGTTGGTTGATCCACCAGGTTACTGTTCGATTTACCTATTAACGAATTTGGCGATTTAATTGATGATTGTAATTTTTAATAATAATTATTAAATTAAATAACGTAAAACTTATTTTGAATGTAGGTTAAGTGAGGGGTTCTAGCACGCAATATCGCTTGTGTTCAGTATTCAGAGTGCTGAACGTTTTAACAAGGGCATTGACTGTTGGAACCGCTGGATTCAGAAAATACACATTTTACCTAGTCCTCACTTACCCGACATAATTGGAGGTCCCACCGAGATAGGTTGTCCTATAGCATACTAAATTTTGCTATTGAGTAAACTGCTGTAAACTCTGAGACAAGTTCAAATCTTTTTCTAATCGACTGGTCTTAGATTTATTGATTTTATTTTTTAAAAATAATATTTTTTTTATATTATTATGGCATACCAGAAAAAGAGAGAGATGCCTCATTTACCCTCCACTGCTGGCCTACCAGCATTCCCTGGCCAGTCAAGGCTGGATCAGCAGTGGTATCTCATGTTATCAGAACGGCAATATTTGATAGCCCAGTGCCCAAAATTTGCAGAACAGCTCAAGGCAATGGACCAGCTGAAGGAGGAGGCCCTTTACAACCTGCGGACTGAGTATTTGGACTATCTGATTTCTCCAGATAGTGATGAAACCAAGCGCAAGATTGTCCAAGGGATAAGGTCGTACCTAGAGAAAAGACAACATTTTCTCTACCTCTGGCGGTCAAAGCAGGCATGGGAGGAGGTAAACCAAATGTGGAAACTGGCTTGGGAAAAGCACCACTCTAAGTCAGGAGTTACTGCCAAACCAGTTTCTTCTGTGGCAGTCCAGCCCGCGCTGGAAGGAGCAGTGCATGGCGCCATTCCAGTCATAACCCAGGCACCACCCCCCACCGAGGACAATACAGCACTCTCCATTGACTCATCCCCACCCCCTTCAGGCTTGGACAATTCTGTGGATTTTGTCACCTCCACAGACAATGTAGCCGCCCCCCTGGTGAGCCCCCCTTCCCTGGAGGAATTTGGGGGAAACAGCTCGGTGTCTTGTATCACACCAGCCACCACAGAGGATGTGACCCCACAGGACGTGGAATCCGCTGCTGCAGTCCTCTCAGCTGAGCCAGGTGAGGAGACCGTCAAACCCCTGGAGGCAGAACCTGCAACTGCAGACACAGCAGCCCAGCCTGGTGAGGAGACCGTCGAACCCCTGGAGGCAGAACCTGCAACTGCAGACACAGCAGCCCAGCCTGGTGAGGAGACCGTCGAACCCCTGGAGGCAGAACCTGCTACCGCAGACACAGCAGCCCAGCCTGGTGAGGAGACCGTCGAACCCCTGGAGGCAGAACCTGCTACTGCAGACACAGCAGCCCAGCCTGGTGAGGAGACCGTCGAACCCCTGGGGGCAGAACCTGCTACTGCAGACGCAGCAGCCCAGCCTGGTGAGGAGACCATTGAACCGCAGGACGCGGAACCGGCTTCTACAGGCCCATCAGCCCTGCCAGGTGGAGAGGTCTACGCACCCCAGCAGGTGGAGTCAGCCCCCACAGACCAGTCCCCCCAGGCCGAGGACCCCACCCCACCCCTTGTGGACTTTTCTTCCCCTCCTGCTGCTTCCCCTCCTGCTGAATCCGGGGAACCTCTGTCTGCTGCACAGACAGAAGGGGTGTGCTCTGTGGACTCCCCCACTTCCACAGTTCCTGTGATGGAGGAGATAGGGGGACTTCTGCGAAAGTCTCGCTCCCCTATCAGAGCTGTAAAGAGACCCCGGGAGAAACGGAGCAGGAAGCCAACCCCCGGCCGTTTTACGACTCCTCTGGCCCTCAAAGTCTCCGCCAGAGTGTTGCCGTGCATTCCAAAGCAAGATGGAAGCAGCCAAGTTGGAACAACAGCTTCCCACAACCTTATCTCTCTACCCCCGAGCCACGCCTGCAAACTTCGCACACACACGTCATCCAGGGAAAGTGCAAGACCCCCTTTCCGACGTCAGAAGTGTTCAGAGAGCAGTGATGGACTGGATGCCTACGAGCGACGATCAGCCCAGCTGCCCAGAGAGGGAACCAAAGCCAAACCTGGCATAGACCCCTGGACAGAGATGAGACGGGCGTGGTTAAGGGGCATCCACGTGCGGAAGAAGCAAGATGACAGGATGCCTCCTGTCATCCCGGTTTGCTGAACGCTGTGGCCCTCCGCAGCCAAAGGACTGCCAGTAACCACACTGGGGTTCTAGGAGGTAAAACTGGCACTCTGCCTGCCCCTGCCCCCCCCCCCCCCTCACCACCCCCCCCACATCCCTACCACCACCTTTTAACATAAGACAATGCCCATGTTTTTAAGTCCCTTTTTTAAAGTGTAGGTGCCCCCTCCAATGCTGTTCCTGGGCACTTGTGGACAAGTCTGCCCTATTCAGGTGATTATTTGGACTGGCAATCTTGTGGATAGTAAATCCTGTCCGTAAGGTTCCCCTGAATGGACTAAGTGCTTATAACATGCAGTGTTCCCCTCTTCACATGTTGCTGTGAGTGATAAGGCCTAAACCCTCAAGTCCCACAGTCTTCTCCTGCCACTCCCCGAAGGACCCCCAGAGGCACAAGTGCAACCGGACCCATACCCTGCCACGGGAAGCTAGCCTAAGCGACTGCCGTCAGCAGTCCACCCAACTGGACCCGAGCTCAAGGAGCCAAAACGGATTCCGACAGGGAAAGAGGTGCTTCCCCGCCCGTCAGTAGAGAGGTCTTGACCGCACTTTTCCGCCTGTGGATCGTCCAGCTGCCTGTCACAGGAGACAGAGCCCCCCGCACGCTGTGCAGAATTGGTAGAGACACTGTCAAATTAGGCCGCCTTTCACTCACACAGTTACAACATTAAGGGGAATAAGCACTGCATGTTATCCAAGGAAGTCCAGGGAGCCTCTTCCCTTGCCAGTCCAGATACCCTGACACTGGAGAAGGAATTGACTGAACCAAGGTGCCATGACAGCAGTGAAAAAAAAAAAAAAAATGTCTGCACCACACCGGATCATCACAATGGGACTAGTAAACTGGACATGGACTAATTGTTTTAAAGATGGTTAGTGAACCATTAGGACACTTGTTTTCATGCAGCTATCATTGTACAATGATATAATGTCCAAATGTGTGGTTGTTATGATGATGGAACGATAGGCTCTTAGCAGCTGCATGCACCTATCGTTCCAAGAGAGGGAATGACGGGATGTTGCCTAATGTCTTTTGCTCTTTCTCTCTCTCTCTCCCTCTCTCTGTCTCTCTCTCTCGGCCTCTCTCTCTCGGCCTCTCTCTGCCCCCCCCCCCCCCCCCCCATCCATCCCTACCACCACCTTTTAACCTAATACCATGCCCATGTTGTGTTTAAGTCCCTTTTATAGAGTGTAGGTGCCCCGCCAAATACTGTTCATAGACACTTCTGGACAAGTCAGCCCTATTCATGTGATTATTTAGACTGGCAATCCCGTGGAAGGTAAACCCTGTCCGTAAGGTTCCCCGGCATGGACTGACAGTGGTCATAACATGCAGTGCTATCATTAATTGTTCCGGTCTTCGCTATGAGTGTTAATGCCTAAGCCCTCAACTCCCACAGTCTTCTCCTGCCATTCCCTAAAGGACACCCACAGACACAAGTGCAAACAAGTGCAACCGGTCCCACACCCTGCCGCGGGAAGCTAGCCTAAGCAACTGCCGTCAGCAGTCCACCCAATTGGATCCAGGCAAAAGGAGCCAAAATGGATTCCGACAGGGAAAGAGGAGCTTCCCCGCCTGTCAGAAGAGAGGCCCTGACTGCACTTTGCCACCTGTGGATCGTCCAGCTTCCTGTCACAGGAGACAGAGCCCCCGCACGCCGTGCACAACTGGTAGAGACACTGTGGAGTAGGTTGCATTTCACTCACGCAATTGCAACACTAATGGAAAAAGCACTGCATGTTACCCAAGTCCAGGGAACTTCTGGTCCCTTGCCAGTCTAGATACCCGGACACTGGAGAAGGAAGAGACTGAACCAGGGTGTCATAACAGCAGCGACACAAAAGAGTGTCTAATAGAGATATGACTCTAGATCACAAAGGGACTATTAAACTGGGCATGGACTAAATGTTTTAAAAATGGTTGGTGAACCATTTGGACAGTTGTTTTTGTTGTTAGCAGGTAACTGCATCTTCAATGTCCAAATGTGTAATGTGATTCCTATTTGGTGATGTAAGAATAGGTTTTTAGCAGGTGCATGCACCTATTCTTACAAGAGAGGGATGTAGGATATCTAATATTTCCCCCCTTCTCTCTATCTCTGTCTCTCTCTCTCATTCTCAACCCCCCATCAAAGATAAGCCAGTCTGTCATAAATGACCCCTCTCCCCCCCCCCTCCCCCACACCTTAACCCAATCAGGACAGGGATGGTCTTCCTGTGGAGGTATTTTATGAGTGTACCGCAGAAAAAGAAGTTAGTCAATTGTGGAGTTTGTTTGGAGAAGTCTTTCTTTTTGGTTCCTCGTGCGTTTCCTTTTGTTCCTGTTCAGCTGGAGGGTAAATAATTTGGCAATTTTTGGCTTATCTCTCTCTTTACTGGTATTTCCTAATTAATGTCTGGTTTAATGTCTTCCATTTTGTAAATAATAAGTAGTCAGCCTACATTCCTTAGTGAATGTATGATTTCAACTCATTATTCCAATTGAATGTTTTTCATTTAATAAAATTATTTAATCTCAAGACCTGATTTAGACTTTGTTTTGGCTTGTTGGTTGATCCACCAGGTTACTGTTCGATTTACCTATTAACGAATTTGGCGATTTAATTGATGATTGTAATTTTTAATAATAATTATTAAATTAAATAACGTAAAACTTATTTTGAATGTAGGTTAAGTGAGGGGTTCTAGCACGCAATATCGCTTGTGTTCAGTATTCAGAGTGCTGAACGTTTTAACAAGGGCATTGACTGTTGGAACCGCTGGATTCAGAAAATACACATTTTACCTAGTCCTCACTTACCCGACAAAAGATAAAAGTTATGAAGAAAGACTTCTCTCTTTAAGCTTAGTAAAAGGAGACTTAGGGGTGATTTGATAGAGGCTTTTAAATTCATAAAAGGGATTAATAAAGTGAACTACAAGAGATTTTTCAGGTTGAGCTCTGTTAGTATAATGAAGGGGCATAGATGGAAATTAGCCAAAGGTAAATTCCGCACAGACATTAGGACGTACTTAGTAGTAGTCACTGTGTGGAATAGCTTGCCGGGTTATGTAGTAGAGGCAGAAACTGGGTGTTTTCAAGACCAGGCTTGATAGGGTGCTGGACACTATCTAGTTTGTAGGGGAGCGCTAGGTATCCTGTAGTGGTAGGAAGATGGCGAGCATTGTTGGGTTGAATGGCCTGTTCTCGTCATTAAGTTATGTTATGTTATGTTAAAAGATTTCCCTGTTTGGCAGAGGTGAAAATATGCATTAAAAGTATGTCATGGAAGTTGATGGAACACATCAACACAGTCTTGAGTCTTGTGCCAACATCTGAGGAGAAGGAATAAGTGACTGGAAGAATTATCATTACTACACAATGGAATCACACCGTTAAAAACACTTGTGGATAAAGTTACTACATTGAACAGCATTAGGTTTTCGCAACTCCCCACAGAATATGAAGGAGCAGATTGGAGACTCGCAAATCTGAAAAAAACCATGAGGTGAGTTTGCAAGCTTATATTTCCCATTGTATACGTTATTGACATTTTGTACATTTTGGTCAGGGTGCCCAAGCTAGATAAGTCATCTGAGATTTTGAGTAAAGTAACTTGTCTTGTGGGTATTATGTAGGAAGATGATCACAATGGTTTGATGTTTTGGTCAATTTGCATATGCAAATTTGGATATATAAATGAATAGGCCTCACCCACTTTTAGCCAATTGGTGTCAGAAGTTCATTAGTTCTTCCTTGACCCATGACAAACGTTTGGTGAAACTTGTGTGGTGTTGCGTGAATCCGTTAAGAAGGTATGTGTGTTTTTGTGAATAGGCCACACCCCCTTTTAGCCAATTGGTGTCAGTAGTTCATCAGTTCTTCCTTGACCCATGACAACCCTTTGATCAAAGTTTGGTGGTGTTATGTGAATCTGTTCTGAAGTTATGCACCTTTTTGTGAAATTCCATGCACACTGTCATGCCCCTTTGGCCAATTGGCGTGAAAAAGTTAATTAGTTCTTCCTCAGGCCATGACCAACCTTCCCACCACATTTGGTACAAATCAGAGCATAACCTTTTGAGATATCCTGCTAACAGACGGACACACAAACACAGACGTGGGTGAAAACATTACATCCTTGGCGGAGGTAAAGAGAACCAGACTGGCCTCTGGCCCATTTCCCATTATTCAAAAAAGCACAGGAATGAACCTCATACCATGTCTCCATTGAGAAATGACCAAATATAGGCATTTTAGGAGCTGGGGGAGTCAGGGAGGGGTGAGGCCAGGATAATTCAGATATCCACTAGCCCTGGAACATTTGATGTGATCTGTTGGAGAATTCTTTGTTGCTGGGAAACAACCTTGACCCGGTTGGATAAGGCTGGGCACAGCGATGACATTGATGATATCACATGATTTTTGGGTCCATTGAAGAAAGCCATTATGAGTTGGCAATCATTGTACTTTCGGAAAAGTTAAATATGCTGTGGATGAAAACACTCTTGTTAATATAACATAAGAAATACACACAAAAAGTATACAATCTTCCTGTGAGATCTTCCTTCCAAGCACTGCAACATGAGGTGTGAGCAATTTGTGTTCTGAGAGAAATCTTTCTTACCTACATTATCTACATTAGCACCAATTACTGTTTCAGCCAAACCCCAGATAACAAACTGTCCAAAACATTTACATTTTTATAAATTCATTAAAAATCACACCAAGAGAGAACGATAGAGAGAAAAGGAAAGAAAACCAATGTAAAATAATTAATTACATATTGTTGTTTTGTTCTGGGTCAATTCCAAAAGACGATATGTGCCTTAAGATTTTGAATTATTCCAAGGGTCCTTGAGAGCGTTGAATATTAGCAAAGGCCATATGTCACCAGCAGATTATAAATGAAAAATGTCACTTCCTTTGACATTTTCATGTTTTTATCCTCAATTATTATCACAATAATGAATAAGAACAGCAGGTGAAGCACAAGTACTGGGGTTCATTAAAGTCTCTATGAAGAGTCTCTTAAGTTTATTATGTATATGTTGTGAGTCAACATACATTTATTTGCTTTTTTCCTTCTCCAGTTATACTTTTCTATACATTGACATACATTGAATTATACATACAAAGGTTCAAATATACACTTTAACACACTATTTTCTGTTTACTAACAACTTTTGATATTCCAGGGGCCCAGATTAGCCTATTTGTTCAATAATTCAGGCCGCTCTCTTGTATTTAAATACTAACACAGGAATACATATGCGTTACTTCACTGTGTCATGTTACACACATTGTTTTAATAAAGATGTCAGTCACACTGGATGGAAGTTAATTTTCAATACACTGACCAATTCATTTCACCAAGAAATTGTAGAATTTCCACCAAAGTGAAATATCAAAATTCGTAAGGAATGTTTCCAGCAGAGTCATAGATACAATTAGTAATGCATGCTCTAAAGGCTATATGTAATGGCTGAGACAGTATGATATTACAGACATCTGAAAATATTGCAAGTAAGCCCTTTAAGATTGAATAAAACTCACTAACACATATTCTTCCGTCCAGGCGTTTTTGTTATTTGTTATTTTTCAAAATAGATGATGGCAGGACATCTGGGCTATCACAATAAAGGAGAATGAAAGTGATTACAACTAGAGATAAACTGGATTTAAGTTAAGATAAATAAAATAACCTTAAATTGGAAAATGTATTATTTATATATTCTGGTGACCCCAAATGAGATGACCATGTATTTTCCAAGGGAGCCCTGGCCAATGTGTGCAAAGCAGCAAAAACACAGAAAAGCATTTAGGATCTGACAAATGTATTTAATCTAATTCCACTTCAATGCTTGAACAGGATGTTTTGTCTTTTTAAATGTTCAAGGTAAACAGGAATAGTTTGCCAGAAAAAAATATTGTTTATAAATCATTTATTCAAAATACTTCAAATGACTGCACTGTGAGATACACCATTCATTAAATACCTGTGCTGAATACAAGTCAAAAGTGCAAACATTTCTCATTGCGACCATGGCAAGGAGAGAATTCAAACAGCCAGTCATTTAGTCATTTACATCATGAGATACAGGCTCCAATGCATGGCTTGTTTTCAATCACAACTCCAGTCCAATACAATACGCACAATACCAAACAAGCAACTGAGCTTCAGAATTTACTAGAAACTTAGAGCTACGTTTCTGGAGTTTGTGAAACCTGCTAAAGCAATACTCACCTTAAAAAAGAAGTAAAACGCCTTGAGGAAAATGTATACCATATTGCTACAGAAAACAAGAAAAATATTTTAGCTCGTCAAGTTCATTCTGTTACTTGGTAACTAATCAAACATTGATTCTTGTCTCAGGAGCAGAATATGGGAAATCAAAATTTGGCATAAATTTGCAGTGAATATGTACTTTGATCCACTTTGAACGAGATTGAACAGAGAATTATACATAAATTACATATATTTCAGAATGTTTGTACAGGGCATCACCCCTTATCCAGCAATTAACTGTAGGTAAATATAATAAAGACACACCAATGCAAATCTCTCCTTTGACTTCCCATTATCATTGTTTAGTCAATAAAAGTAAACTCCTCAAAAAAAGTTCGGAAACATTATTTCGGTTGATTATTCCTCCCCTTTAATAATACCAATTGGTATTGTATTTTATATCGTTGGAAAGCCTGATTAGTCACCTTTACAACGAGGTACAACTTGTAAGGATCATGCATTCGTGGAATGAGCAACACAGCTAACCGTGTGGGTAGCGGCCCAAAAAAATGTGCCAAAATCCCCTGCAATATTCTTCTGTTGGTATTCACTCTCGTTTTGAGCTTCAAGTGCTGGCAGGTGTATGCCAGTCACAAGTGTGTGACTGGCACCTGATTGGCACCTAATTGACAGCACTTGTGTGCATGGGTCCTGCAACTTTGTTGAGTTTGTGTGTGCTCCAAGCATAAACATGCCACGTTTGTCCCTTCAGGATAAGGCCCGTGCAATAGGGCAAGTGGAAGCTGGTGTTCTGGTACGCAGAGTGGCAGCATTATTTGGTGTCAGCCCTGGTACCATTTCCAAACTTAGGACCAAGTTCCGTGAGACTGGTGAAGTCAAAGACAGACCACAAAGTGGTCTGACAACACCCCAAGAAGACCGGTTCCTCACCCTTGCTTCACTGAGGAACCGTAGGCTTTCTTCCAGAGATTTACAGGCAAGATTTGCACAACGGTACCACAGACAGATCTCTGATCAGACGGTGAGGAACAGACTGCACATGGCCGGTCTTTGTGCTTATAAGGCTGCCAGGAAGCCTGCAATGACTACCCTTCACCGTCAGGCCCGTTTGCGCTGGTGTCGACAGCACTGACAGTGGAACCTAAGAATGTGGGGCAACGTCATGTTCAGTGATGAATCAAGGTTCTGTCTGCGGAAGCTGGATGGCAGGATCAAAGTATGGAGACGGCGTGGAGAACGCTATGCAGATTGCTGCACAGATCGCGTGACACCTTTCAATGGGGGCAGTGTCATGGTGTGGGGCGGTATCTCTCTCACAGGCAAAACAGAACTTGTCATCATTGAAGGCAATCTCAATGCAGTGAGATATCGGAATGAGATTCTGGAGCCAGTGGCGATCCCATATCTCCAGAATCTGGGAGCTAACTCCATCCTCCTGGATGACAACGCTCGCCCCCAAAGAGCCAGGATCATCACAGAGTACCTCCAGAATTTGGGAGTGGAGAGGATGGAATGGCCTGCCGTGAGTCCAGACCTCAACCCAATTGAACACCTGTGGGATCAGCTTGGGCGTGCTGTACGTGCCAGAGTGACCAACGCAACCATGTTGGCTGACTTGCGGCAAATCCTGGTTGAGGAATGGGATGCCATCCCACAGCAGTGTGTGACCAGGCTGGTGACCAGGATATGAGGAGGAGGTGCCAAGCTGTTGTGACTGCGTATGGATCTTCCACACGCTACTGAGGTCCCTGACAGTGTAAAATTAATAAAGTGTAAAAATGGCCAATATGTGTTGTTTTTTCCTTATTACTGTGGGAGAGTGCAATCATCGAATCCACCAAGCAACTCAAAACGAGAGTGAATACCAACAGAAGAATATTGCAGGGGATTTTGGCACATTTTTTTGGGCCGCTACCCACACGGTTAGCTGTGTTGCTCATTCCACGAATGCATGATCCTTACAAATTGTACCTCGTTGTAAAGGTGACTAATCAGGCTTTCCAGCTATATAAAATACAATACCAATTGGTATTATTTAAGGGCAGGAATAATCGACCGAAATAACGTTTCCGAACTTTTTTTGAGGAGTTTATATGGGAATTCTAGGTGGGATTTGCAATGTAAAAAATAGCTGAGATGTCATAATGAGACCTGGGCCTGCATTCAAAAAGTGTCTCAGAGTATGAATGCTGATCTAGGATCAGTTTAGTATATAAATGTCTGGTTCAGCATACATATAACATGGATATGATTGGGATATAGACAAGGGAAACCTGATCTCAGATCAGAAGTCCCCATGAAGATGCTTTATGAATGCAGGTCCGGCTATGGTTCAAATAATGTTGCTACCTACTCTTCAGAGGAATCTAGTGTACTATAAACCCAACAAGAATTTCCTGATAACAACCTGCCAGGTTGAGACATGCATAGACTAACAAGGCAAAATTAGTTGAAATGGGAGAAGGGGATTTTGTTAGACTTAGCATATTGTTAATTTCCTGGTGAATATACAGCCAGCACAACTGTCATCCAATGTGCAAATAAGGGAAACAATACACTTCTTTTAAGGTACACACACCATCAGCCAGCATGAACAAGACCCCCACACAGGTAACACGGCACACACATTTGATTTCCCCCACAAGTACCCGCAGCCTGCTTCAGAATCCAGTGCGATTCAGGCTGGGGGGCAGACTGCCCCACCGTCTGAACACCTCCTTCAGACCAGTCTGCACCAAGCAGCTCCCAGCAGCCTGTGCTGTCCATTGAGATGGGTGTTTGTGGGGATTCAGGGTAGACACTATGCATTCTCAATCTTAAGGTGCACCTCCAAGGCCCCCCCCCATCCTGCTGCAGCTCATTGGCAAGACTATATCCAGGGTGTCCAAAAGAAAAAAAATGCATTTTTGATCTCCCAAAGATCTTTGAGATTTCCTTCCTCTCCAGCTCCCCTTCCTTCTACTCACTGCCTTGCTCATCCCAATCCCCCCCTCCTACTTATTTCAGCAGCTTGGGAACCTCAACCTGCAGAGACAGAGAGGGAGGCATGAGCGTCTTTACATCCATTAATTTTCATTGTGAATCCCTGTGAAAAAGTATTTGGACAGTGACACATTTATTTTGTTGTTTTGGCTCTATACTCCAGCAAATTGGATTTGAAATAAAACAATGGAAGAACATCCTCTTATTTCTTGAGAGATGTTCAGAGGAGGACTTCACATCGGATTCACTAAACGCAAAAACAAAAAAAGCAACAAGTCTTCATGAGCACATAGTGCATGTGGGATGTGGAATGTGGGATGTGGGATGTGTTTTGAACTGACTCACTGCACCAATAAGGAGTCGTGTGCTTTCCTGGCCTCAGCCAGTGAATCTCATGGGGGGGAAAGAAAATAAATAAAGATGTTATAGGCTAATTAGTAATTCGCAGGCTGGAGTGAAATAAGATGTATTTCAGGTCGATAATATCAGACGTGCGCTCCACTCATCCAGAGGTCTGTATCACAATGCAGGATTACTGAGTTAGCTGGATAACTGCACTGAATAAACCCGAAACAGCTCTTTTTACTTCAGTCCATGTCCCAGATTTCGGAGGGTTCCAGGTTTTACTCAGTGCAGTTATCCAGCAAACTCAGGCTGTGTCCGAATCAGAGCCCAATCTACTGTGTACTAGCATACTGTATACAGCTTACTGCATACTGTTTGGTGACATTCAGTATGCAAATTATATCCCCATACTATTAACAGCAAAAACCTGGTATGTCATCGGGGATATTAAGAACACTACATTTTCTGAATTCACATACTTAACAGCTTTTAAAAAAAGTATACTCAACTTGCATACTCAATAGTAGGCAAGTGTGCTGATTTGGACACGGCCTCAGTAATCCTGCTTTGTGATACAGGCTCATGGTAGCGAGCAAGCATGAGTTGTACTTTGCATCTAAGCCCCTGGTATTCAAATCACGGTCCTCAAGATTCAAGAACAGCTGGTTTTCCACCCTCCCTTTAAGTGGGAGTCAGGTGTGAAGACAGTCTGGCCAATCAGTAGTTAGTTGTTCAGTTAATTACCTGTTAATTACCTGGGAGAAAGAAAACCAGGGCCGGATTTGTATTTGAGGTCCAGATTTGACTATCCATGATCTAGGCCAGTGGTCCCCAACCTAGTTCCTGGAGATCAACCGCCCTGTAAGTTTTCACTTCAAACCTAACAAAGCACACCTCACTCAACAGCTAGAGATCTTGTTGAGCTGCTAATTAGCAGAATCAGGTGTGCCAAATTTGGGTTGAAATGAAAACCTACAGGACGGTAGATCTCTGGTTTGGAACCACTGATCTAGGCTATTAACTTGGACGTTGATGGAATTGTAAGCTATTGTTTTTGATTGAGGAAGGTAAATGCATGGTGCTTGCTATACATTTATGTGTAGGCTACAATAAATATTTCAATCATAATTTAAACTATAAAAACACAAACTACAGGATAATTTAAACATGGTAATATCATTATGGTGAGCAATTTATAAATTCAAACTTGTATTTTCTTTTAAGGAATCAAAATTAAAAGAACCCAATTTCTGGGAATATAATTTAGGCCTATTTGCTTTGGTGAATAACAGGCCATTGTGCTTAACCCATAGAACAGGTCGCGACCCATCTTGAATTTTGTTCTTTCCTATACGGGTAAATCCAAAATAAGAGAAAAATGCTTAATGCCATAAAATTGCGTAAAACCATTCTTATCTGCCACATAAGCAATAATTTGTGCATAGCATCGTTTCTTGCACGAGGCCCAATGAATATGAGGTTACAGTGCAGACTGTCAGCTTTAATTTGAGGGTACTTGCATCCATATCAGGTGATCCATGTAGTAATTACAACCCTTTTTAGACAAAAGTAATGGGAAAATTAACATAATCTGAAATAAAGTTGCAAATCCTGCTGAGTCGATGACTGTTTAAAGTCTGTGACCCATAGACATCACCAGACGCTGGGTATCTTCCCTGGTGATGTTCTGCCGGGCCTGTATTGCAGCCATCTTCAGTTCCTGTTTGTTTCTGGCACATTTTGCCTTCAGTCTTGTCTTCTTCAAGTGAAATGCATATTCAATTGGATTCAGGACAGGTGATTGACTTGGCCAGTCAAGTCAAGGTACTTTCCAGTTCCTTTCTTTCGACACACTTTCCTCTTTCCATCACTTTGGCACAGGTTAATACTCATCTCATCTGTCCATAAGACTTTGTTCCAAGCGTTCTTGATCGGATCAACAGTTGAAGGGGTTTTTCTTCACAACTGAAAGTATTCTTCGGTCATACACTACAGGTCATTTGCTTTTGCTGAGCTCACCAGTGCATTCTTGCTTCCTAACAATGTATCAAACAGTTGATTTTGACATACCCAATATTTTGTCTATATCTCTGATCGATTCATTCTGATTTTTCAGCGTCATGATGGCCTGCTTTACTGGCAGTGACATTTCCAGTGAATTTGGTCCTCATGTTAAGAGACAACAACAACAGACTCTAAATGGAAATTCTACACCTAGAATAAACTCTAGACCTATGGTTAGCTTTTTTGTGCCTGAATTACTGATGCAAAGACACACAGCTGGCTAAGGAATAGCTGAGCAGCTAATTGTCCAATTACTTTTGTTCCCCTAAAATGGGGGGACTATGTATGAAAAGGGCTGTAATTCCTACACTGATCACCTGATATGGATGTAAATACAGTCTGCACTTTAACCTCATATTTATTTCAAATCCAGTGTGCTGGAGCACAGAGCCAAAACAACAGAATTTTGTCACCATCCCAATACGTTTGCATTTAGCTGTATATAAAAATAAATGTGTCTTTATACATATAAATACACAGGCACCCACCCTCTATTTTTCTTACCCTTTTAAGTTTTTTCATATTGTTGGTGCGAATGGAGTCCAGCAATTGGTCCCTCGAATTCTTCTCCAGACCACGACCCAAACCCCGGCCATCAAGCTTCCTCTGTGAGACGGGCGTCAGCGAATTCCGCAGGAAGTTACAGTCAAGAGAGGGGGCAGGAGGAGGTGGAGGAGGGGGAGCTGGAGGTCCAGGATTGCCTGCTCCTCCTCCTCTTCCTCGTCTGCCCGCCTTCTTTGGGATCTTGGGGGAGGTCTGGGGCGTAGGCTGTGGGGAGCGTTTGGGTGTGCCTTTGGGGGAGCTTTTCAGGATGGCCCCTGCTGCCTTGGGTGTCTCGAGATTGTCTTTCTTCTCACCATTAGACTGGGCCTCAGCCAGAGCATGGGCTTGTTTCTGCTCCTGTAGGCGTCTCTGCCGCTGCCTGTCCATGTTACGGCTCAGGATGTTGGTCACAGTCATGCGAGGGCCAGCCAGCTCAAAGTGGTAGCCCAGCTTGAGCAGAGTGGTGTTGTCCTTGAGCACCTTAGCCATCTCCATCTCTGTCTTACCACCACAGATGTGGCGCTGATTGTGGAAACGCAGCTCTGTGAGGGTGACATTGTGCTGCAGGGCGTGGATGACAGCCATAATGCCCTTAGCAGTGAGGAGGTTGGAGTCAAGGTTGACGCTGGTGAGGGTGCTGTTGGCATGCAGGATTCTCGCAATGGTGTAGGCCACGTGGTCATCGGCGCGTGTGTTGGCCAGGGCAAATGTTCTAACATGCGTGTTGGCCCTCAAGGCTTCGGCAAACCGGATGAGCGTCTTTGTCTTGATGACTTCCGAGTTGTTGACGTTGAGCTCGATCAGTTCGGGGTCATTTCTACTGACCTTTTCTAGGGGCTCATCGAACATGCTGGTGGCCTCGTCATCATCCTCCTCCTCTTCTTTGGACTTCCTGGACAGGCTCACATCTGCAGTGCAGTTGGCACTATCCTCCTCACTGCGGTTGCATTTCACATATTCATTAGGGACCTTCTGCGCCTTCCCTCTTCCCTTCTCTTTCTCTGTCTGCTCATTCTTCACCTCATTTTTCTCCTTCTCCTTCTCTTTCTCCTTCTTCTTCTCTGTCTTTTGCTCCTTCTCAGTTTCTTGCAATCCAATTTGTTCCAAATTACACCTAGTATTGGAAAATCGGCTTTCCTTCTCCTCTTTCTGAGCCTTCCCTCTTCCCTTCTCTGTCTCCACCTTCTTCACCTCAACTTTCTCCTTCTGCATCTTCTCTGTGTTTTTCGCCTTCTCACTGTCTTGCAACCCAATTTGTTCCAAACGACTCCTAGTATTAGCAAATCGGCTTCCCTTCTCCTTCTCTTTCTCTATCCCATCCTTCGCCTTCTCCTTTTTCTCCTTCTCTGCTTTTTTCTCCTTCTCACTTTCTTGTAAGCTAATCTGTTCCAACTTACTCCTATTACTCCTCCCAACAGCTCTCTCCCTCTTCTCATCCATCTTGTTTTCTTGAGTCTGGCCCTGCTGCTTCTCTAACAGTCCTCTCGTCTTGCTGCCATCCCATTTCCTCACCTCCTTTTCTTTGCTTACCTCCTTTTCCTTTTTCTCCTGCAGCCTGGAGACGAGTCCCCTTGTCTCTCGCTCTTCCCCTTTTTTGATCTCTTCTTTTCTCTCCTTTTCCCTGCTGTCCTCCTTCTCATGCAGATTTGAGATTTTGCTGTTGCTCTCCACTTTTTTCTTGTTGTCCTCCCTCTTCTCCGCCTGCTTGCTCTCTTCTTTCGTAACTTTTTCCTTAGCTTCATATGTTTTCTCCTTGTCCCTGCTTCCCCACCTCCTGAACCTATTTGAGGGACCTGCCTGCTCCTCAATGGTGTCCTCTCTCCTCTTGTAGTTCTTGTCCTCCATGTTTTGACCAAGATGACGCATAGATCCAGAATATTCTCTCTGGATCACTGTATTCTGGGCCCCCAGTTCTGAGCCACCCTGGCTGTCTGATCTGGAGAAGCTCCTTGCATGGCCTTTCCTCAAGTTCTCATTCTTTGGCTCCTAGAGTGTACAAAAAATAAATACACAGAAGCTTAGATAAATATATGAACTTGTGTTAAGACAAGTAAAGCTTCATGAACTACTTAATGAATATAACTAATTTGTGCTGAACTGTGACTCACTCATTTGGACCAATTAATTTGGAGAGTGGATTTTCCTGTGGAGACTGAATTGTTTTGATTTCCTAGGATAGTTGAAAGCCAACAGCTAAAAAGCAATATTAAAAAGTGTAACAAGCCTCAGTTTGCCGATCACAGGTTTGTAAGAAAATACAGCCAAACCTTGTGTTGTTTTGTACATGCTTCCTCTATCCTTTGTTTTCTCAAGGATGTCCAGGACGTGCCTACTCAAAATTAGCAATACAAAACAACTTTTTGATAAAAAAAGGACACCATTATGATATAACACATAAAACAAATACTAAAAAAGTGATATAGAAGGTCTGTAAACTATGCCTTTACGTTATGGGCTAGGTTCACTTCACATCTTCCATTGGCTGCTATTAATTTTGGTATGACATCATGCAGAACTATAAATGTTTTTTAAATTGCCTGAAACTTTCCATCACCATCACTTAGATTGTCACCCACACTTTACAGTCTGTTCTGTATTTTTAGCAGAGAGTAAGCAAGAGTGAGAAAGCAAGTTTGGAAAAATACAAATCTACGCTTATACAGTCAAGCCGGAAAGTCTGCACACCCCTTTCACCTTCTCCACGTTTTAAGTTACAGACTTATACTACAATAGATTGAGTTAATTTTTTGCCTCAAACATCTACACACAATAGCCAATAATGACGAAGTGAAAACAGGTTTTTAGAAAATATGCAATTTTATTTTACTGACAAAAATTGGTTATTTAGGGGTTACATATCTGTACACACCCTTAGCCTAATACTTGGTTGCTGCACCTTTGGCAGCGATTACAGCTTCAAGGCGTCTTGGGAAAGAAGCTACGAGTTTGGCACACTTGTTTCTGGACATTTTTGCCCATTCCTCTTGGCATATCCTTGCAAGCTCCGTCGGGTTGGATGGGGAGTGTCGGTACACAGCCATTTTCAGCTCTTTCCACAGATGTTCAATTGGATTCAGGTCTGGGCTCTGGCTGGGCCACTCAAGGACATGCACAGACTTTCTCCGAAGCCACTCCTTTGTTCTCTTGGCTGTGTGCTTCAGGTCGTTGTCATGTTGGAAGGTAAACCTTCGCCCCAGTCTGAGGTCCAGAGCGCTCTGGAGCAGGTTTTCTTCAAGGATCTCGGTGTACTTAGCTGCATTCATCTTTCCCTCGATCAGGACTAGTCGCCCCGTTCCCACTGCTGAAAAACATCCCCACATCATGATGCTGCCACCGCCATGCTTCACTGTAGGGATGGTATTAGCCAGGTGATGAGCGGTGCCTGGCTTCCTCCAGACGTGACGCTTGGTATTCAGGCCAAAAAGTTACATTTTGGTTTCATCAGACCAGAGAATCTTGATTCTCATGGTTTGACAGTCCTCTAGGTGCCTTTTGGCAAACTCCAAGCGGGCTGTGATGTGCCTTTTACTAAGGAGGGGCTTCCGTCTGGCCACTCTACCATAAAGGCCTGATTGGTGGAGTGCTGCCTGGATGGTTGATCTTCTGAAAGGTTCTCCCATCTCCACAAGGATACGCTGGAGCTCTGTCAGAGTGACCCTCGGGTTCCTGCTCACCTCCCTGGCCAAGGCCCGTCTTCCCCGATTGCTCAGTTTGGCCGGGCGGCCAGGTCTAGGAAGATTCTTGGTGGTTCCAAACTTCTTCCATTTACGAATGATGGAGGCCACTGTGCTCTTTGGGACCTGTAAAGCTGCAGAGGTTTTTCCGTACCCTTCTCCAGATCTATGTCTTGACACAATCCTGTTTCTGAGGTCTGCAGATAATTCCTTTGACCCCAAGGGTTGGAGTTTGCTCATGCACTGTCAACTGTGGGACCTTATATAGGCAGGTGTTGGCAATCCCCAATCATGTCCAATCAATTGAATTTATCACAGGTGGACTCCAATTAAGTTGTAGAAACATCTCAAGCAGTATCAGTGGAAACAAAATGCACCTTAGCTCACTTTTGGGTGTCATATCAAAGGGTGTGCACACTTGTGTACATATGATATTTTACATTTTGATTTTTAATAAATTAGCACAAATGTCTAAAAACCTGTTTTCACTTTGTCATTATGGGCTATTGTGTGTAGAATTTTGAGACAAAAAATGAACTCAATCTATTGTAGAATATGTCTGTAACGTAATAAAACGTGGAGAAGGTGAAAGGGGTGTGCAGACTTTCCGGCTTGACTGTATACCTGTGGGAAATACTCAAAATCTATTTATAAAACATTTTCATCCATATTATTTTGGGTTCAGTTGGTGATGAGAAAATTTAACACAATTATTTAACTTTAAAGGTTGTATCAGCGATTTTGGGTGGAAACATAAATGATCACATTCATCTGATTTTTCCTCACGATCCGCTAGCTGCCCGCCCCATAAGCAGGCCGTCAAAAAACCGCGTCTCTGTAGGCAGCCTATGCTCCGAGATCGTACACAAAAACAAATGGTACTACCAACCACTCAAAACCAAAATAAACAGTATTCCAACCAATCACAATGATCTGCACACACGCTAATACTCTTATCTCGCTGAAATCTTGACGGTTTTACAAACGGTTTGGTTTCTTACAAACGTTATTAACGTGGTTATAATTCTGGATGCTTGAACACTATTTTTTAAAACATAACATAATTATTCATAAGTATGTTTGTTTGGGATTTCGCTTCAGAAGTGACGTCACCCAAAATCGCTGATACAACCTTTAAATGGATGCCTTATTTTAATTTTGGTATTAATTTAATAGTTTTCCCATATTTCTCTTCAAAGATCTGTATCTAGACAAGACTGCAGTGCCTTCAGAAAGTATTCATACCCCATTGTTTATTTCTCATTTTTCTGTGTTGCAAAGTCAAATTAAAACATATTTACATGGGATTTTTTTCTACTCCTGTAGATGTAAATTCTCTATAATGTGCAGATTAAATTAAGTATTTAGATATCTTGAGGATTATATTTAAAATAAAAAAACTGAAATATCACATTGACATAGGTATTCACACCCTTTGCTTTAAAATATTTTTAAAGTATCATATTTAATATTTGGTTGCAAATCCTTTCAGATCGCACTTCCTGAAGTCTGTGACCCATCAACATCAAAAGACTCTCAATATCTTATTTTCAGGTACTGTTACAAGCAATACTATAACCTCTCTGCATTTGAATGGATCTATATGGGAATTGGGGGGTGAGACTAGATTCAGCTGTAAATTACACTGGTACAGTATGGAATTGTATTGGTGTTGGTAAAGGCGAGTTTCCCCCTCATCATTGTAAAGCGCTTTGAGTATCTAGAAAGGCGCTATATAAATGCCATGCATTATTATTATTATTATTATTATTAACACAAGGCTGGCTAAATGGCTGCAAGTCACCATGGGTCTGAGCTATCGAACAAGCGCCAAATCATCACTCTGTTGCCAGATATGGAGAAGATGTGGATGGATCCCTGCAAGGGTTAGTTCTCCTGACTCATTTTCCCATAGAACTCTATGGAGAAAAAAGTCAGGAGAAGAAACCCTGAAAGTGATCCATCCACATCTACTCCATATCTGGCCGTAGAATGCTGGTTTGGGGCTCGTTTGATACCTTAGACCCTTGATGACTTAGGTATCAAACTATAATTTCCATGATGTATCCAATGTGCTTGGAGAATGTCTAAATTGTCCAAATTCCTTTGTTCATGACTCTTTGCCTCCTCTCCTGTTGTTTCCTTTTTGACATGGTAAGCATGGTAAGGAAATAAGGAAAAGTGTTCTTGTTCTGCTATAGGTATGCACAAAACCATCTGATGAGGGATAGCCCGACATGGTCAATACGAGTCCACTCATTAAGATACAGCTTTGGTGTGATTCCAGGAGGGGTGGGGAAGGAGCAGGGAAGGCTCCTCCTCTTTGCCACCTGTCAGTGCTTCCTGCCATCTCCCAAGCATAAGTAACAGCAGTGGTCTTGTCTGTTCTTACAGGCATGAACACCTGTAGCTGACTGGCAATCAGCCCAGGTGACTTAGTTGCCTTTGTCAGGCCCTTTATAAAGGCACAGCCTTCCCGTAGAGGAAGGGACCTTTGTGGACATAGACTGCATGCTATGGAGTCTTCCCTAACCCTCCAAGCTGCAAAATGGACCTTTATCGACCCCTGCTCAAAGGGGTACCGCATATAAATATAACACTTGGCCTACTGATTGCATTCTGACCCCGTCAATCCACTCACTCACCCAGAATTGGTGTCACCTTGCCACACTAGGCTATGCAGCTAACTAACATAGAGACTACGAGCACAAACTGGATAGATGTCACAGCATTCAGAATAATTTGGCTACCAATCCTGGGTTAGAAAAAAAGGACTATAAATAAACACAACATCTTTCTTCACATGGCAAATGGAGGAGACCGCACACACTGGGTATCATTCTCGGGTGCCTTCACTCTGAGGTAATGTCAAGAGAGCCTTTGTGATTGCCTGGTTTTAATATCACATTTGTAAATAAAGATCTTAATTACACCATTTACTCTTTGCACTGCTGCAATTACCACCTCAACCTTTATATCTGAGTGGAAAATCCAACCCCTTGGTACATGTGTTTCAGTTTATTGTTTCCATTCAGGGTTGAACATTTGTTATTAATGTAGATAGATAAATGACAAGCTATATAAATGACAAGCTACAATGGGCTAATGCCCTGTTCTTGTAATTATGTAGTCAACTGTTCTTGCATTCTCCAGTAACTAATGAAATAACAATGGCCAATTCTCATCATTACGTGTTCTTATGAAGTTCACAAAATAAATTACCAATAGTATGCTTTTTTTTATTGATGGTGTAAAATACATTGTAATTTATCTTAATTCCCATGAACTATAAGCTGTTTCCTGTGAGAGGAGTTTCCATTGAATAAGGATATCCACGTACCTGTCTGACTCCATAAAGCGATTAAAATATTTAAAAATAAATATGCATTATTTCTACTTAGATGTTTGATTGTAAATTTTTCATAATTGAACAAAGGTAAAACATGACTTGAGGAATGATCAATAATTTGATATCACTTCTGTCTGGGTCCTAGAGAATCCTGTGACAAAAACAAGTCCCTCTCAAAAATACTATTTCGTAATAGTTACTAATTACAATCTGGCGTGTAGCTGAATCGTATACTATAGTGCATAGTTGACAAGCAGCCTAAAAACGGCCAAACCTAACGTTTAAAAATAGATTTAGGCTAACTGTCACAAGCACAGGTGTTGCGGATGCCACATAGGCTATAGTCTCAAAAACACACCCTCCAGTTGATAATTTGCTATATCAATAATACAAAGAATGTGATAATAGTCAAATCAATATCACTTTTAGTCACTTAAGTCATGCATTGCTTTGATCGCTAGTTAGCTACAGTGAGCACCATAATTCATTGGACAGTGCCACATTTTTTGTTATTTGGGTTGAGTTTGAAAGGATATTGGGAATTGGGGGGTGGGACTAGATTTAGCTGTAAATTATGCTGGAACAGTATGGAATACATGGTTGGCTTAATGGCTGTAAGTCATCAAGGGTCTGAGGTATCAAACGAGCCTCAAACCATCACTCTGCTTCCAGATGCAGTAGATATGGATGGTTGTTTCTCCTGACAAATTTTCCGATTGAAATAAGTCAGGAGAAGAAACCCTTCAAGTTATTCATCCATATCTACCAAAACCACATGCAAAACTAATAACACAACCAATGATTGGTGCAAAACAAATACTATGCCCAATCATTAAGCCTCCCCCATAGGGGGTGGCTTATACCAGTTGTTCTGTTTCTTTCTACACTGATTTCCCGCAGGAATTATATGCGTCATCAGACTCCATGTCCACCCACTAGTCCAAAACCACTCTAAAAATTTTTTAAATTTTTTTTCTTCTTCTGGCCGGTTAATTTTGTGGCAGCGGAATCTCAGAAACCGCAAGGCCCTGGAACTAGTCCTTGTACATCAGAGATGTATGTTTACTTAAGTTGTGCAATATCTATTTGTTTTTTTACCTTGACCTACTTTTCCAAGATGGCCACCTTACCGGACAAAAACACGTTTTTGCTGATAACTCGAGAACTATATATCAGATCGGGAGAAACAAAGTATCAACTTGATGCTTGACAAATGACATCTTTCTCAAATGACAACTATATAGGGCAGAGGTCAAGGTCAAGGTCATATGGCCAATTGAAAAAGAGGTGCGACAAAAATTGCCACTCAAATTTTGTGGAGGCGGAATCTCAGAAACCGTAGGCCCTGGAACTAGTCCTTGTACATCAGAGATATTTACTGAAGTTGTGCAACATCTATTTGTTTAGTGACCTTGACCTACTTTTCGTCCGGTAGGGCGGCCATCTTGGAAAATACGTTTTTTGCTGATAACTCGAGAACTATATGTCCGATCGGGACAAAGTATCAACTTGACGCTTGACACTGGGCACATATTTCTCAAATGACAACTATATAGGTCAGAGGTCAAGGTCATATGGATACAAGGCTCTCGCTCGTCCTGACTGCGGAGTTTTTCCACCTTAGCTCCTCAGTGGTGGAATGAACTTCCCATTCCCCTACGTTCTACTCCAACCCTGCCTGCATTCCGTCGAGGCCTGAAGACACACCTCTTCAGACTCCACCTTGACTGATATTCTAACCTAGGAATATCAGTTCCCTGTGTTTACTAGTTCCCTGTGTTTTCCTGTCTGTTTATTATAGTTTATAATAGTATTTAGAATAGAAGTGTAGTATTGCTGATTTACCCACAGCTTACTGTGAACTACAGTCAACGTTCATTACTAGGGATAGCTGCTACATTATGGGAAGGATGTGCTTTGTCTTGTCTGTTCTGTAGTGATCTTGATGATGTCTCTGTATGCACTTACTGTACGTCGCTTTGGATAAAAGCGTCTGCTAAATTAATGTAATGTAATGTACATTCAAAAAGCGGTGCAACAAAAATTGGCAACTTTTTCAAACGCTTGGTTCAGGATATTGTCATTTTATATCGGCATAATCTGCGTTGTTTGCATTTGTTTATGTGCTAAAAGTGTGCTTTTGAGACCTGTTTCACCATGCAATGGGAGTGAATGACACCGGATTTATTTATTTTCTCAAAGTGACGACTGCCGTGTTTCTGCTGATATTAACTAACGTTGCTTTAACTAGCCTACAAAGTTTTTAGTTACAGTATATCATCTACCGTACAAACCATTAGTCGCTATGTCTACTGTGTATACAACCCTTTAAAAATGTTTGTTTCGCAATGCAGTGGGAGTGAATGGAGAGAGAAAAAACGTAATTCTCTGTTGGCCAGTTGCTGACCACTGGAGCGACTCGTGAAGATGAGTGTGAATATTACGACTCATATTGGGGCCAGGTAGCTATACAATATTATGTTCTAACAAAGTTCAGTACGCCTTTAAGTAGTTTCATTTTTCATTTTAACTGAACAGAGCTGAATAAAATGCCAGGCAGGTATAGCCAGCCAGTTGTATCGGAAATGTGGCTACTTAGCAGGCTACACCATGTTTTGGTTAAAGAGTAACGTTAACAGTGAGAAATTCTGACCAAGGTTTTCACATGGTCACATTCCTAACCCAAGTTTGGGGCTTTATTGTGTGGATGTGTGAAGTTGTACCTGAATTCTGTGTGGTTACATGAGGTCGGAACATATAGAAGTTAATGTTTTTAAGGGCTGAGAATCTGTGGTCATTGTGGTTATTTCTGTAGGAAACCCTGAAAAGTGGCGAACTCTCGTGCTGTATAGGTATGGGGCATGCCCACCAAGCCGTAATTTGGTGGATGGCATACCTGCCATACCAATATGTTGAATGCACATTATACATTTTACTGTATAACAGCCTATTTTGTGCTCCAATATAACAGAAAGTTAAGTGCCCTTCTTTTAATTTTTAAACAGTCTGTGGCCAAAAGGCAAAACATTACATTCACTTGGCAGACGCTTTTAGCCAAAGCGACGTACAATAAGTGCATAACTAAAGTTATTAAAGCAACTAAAAAAAAGATTTCAGACAAAGCCTATCTTTCTCATAACCTAGCAGCTATCCAAAAAAATATTTTAAATGTTAAATATGCCATTAGGTCTTACGTCTCTATTTGAGTGCCCAGCTGTTTAAATCCTTGCTGAAAGAACTTCAAATAAGAAGGCATCCCAGAAATACATCTCCCCAATGTTGTCAAATGCTCCTGTTACTAACTCGGCCTATAGCCTATGTATCTTGTTACCAAGTTGTGAAAACACTCTCCTTGTTTGCATTTGTTTGTTTGAAAAATAAATATGAAGTGATCACATCCACGGTTCATCCTAAGTGCAAACCCCTCCCACTGGAACAAACATAAGCATTTGTTTACACAAAAAAGGTTTTGCTGCCTAGCAACCTGTAGAGTGATGAGGCCCCAGTGTGTGGGTGACATTTTACGTGTTTGGGTCGGGTCGTTCGTACCCTTGCTATCAGTCTCGCCTCTTCTTAAACAAATAAATAGAACTCTCATTGGAGTTCCCACATGGGCTACAGTGCCCGACAGCTCATGTTTCTATGTTTCACAGCACCTGTTGCAATGGGTAATCACTGCATTGACATGTAGTCTACTAAGACAAGATGGCTAGCCCACATTATCTTAACATTCCTGCTACATTGGACCAAATCTTTTTAGGATTGAGTCGTATACTTCAACAACAAACACATAAGGTCTCCTGCCTTGAATGCAAACACCAATGTCAAAAAAGTGAAAACAAATAAGACACTCAGTAGGCCTACAACTATCCAATCAAATGCCCTCAACAGCTGAAAAAAATTACACAGCTACATGTCAAACTTTGTGGCATCTTATCAAGAACTACTGTACTCTGCTCCAGTGATTCTACTGTCCTTAAATATGAATTTAAGTCGAGCAATAGGGGGTTTGTCTCCCAATGCACAACGAATGACGGAGCGCTGCCCAAGTTAGCAGCTTGTATAGTCCATTAGCTCACACTGGGCCATCTCTTGCGTATTGGGATCACTGCCGTATGCCTGGAATGCAGCTGACAGAGCACTTCACTATCTGAAGCACTAATCTAAAATTGCCACAAAGTACAAAATGCACCCCCTGCTCCTTCAGCAATGGCACTGAATCATCTCCTTCTGATGTCTCAGTAAAGTTGACTTCTGTCACAGCAGAGACAAACACACAAAGTGCATGGCAGAGAGACCATCTACTGTGAAGTATTCAGGGATATATTTATTCTAGATCAATTTGACTTTCATATCACAGTCACAGGCCTATCTCCTGTTGCCCATCCACATGATGCCAGATTTTTCACATATTTGTTTAGGAACAACTTAACATTGCATAAGTAATCCACACAACCAAACCTAATATGGACCATGAAACCACAGATGACCACTAATTTATTGTTAATTACTCAGTATGACGCATATGTTTAAATTACAAGACAACACATCAGGAAGAATTGTGCCAAAGTAATAGGGGCAAAGTAATTGCCTGGTCTTTGGTTTTTGAGGGTCACAGTGATTTACAACTTATACAGAAACATAGACTAATGCCCACCGTGTTACTCCAGATTTTTTTTTTAATGTGGGTTGGGGGAGAGATGGGGAAATTAATATTTTTGGCTTCAATTAAATTGGATGCAATACAGCTCTGTTCATTTGCAGAGCATGTCATGGACTGGTATTCAAAACTTGCGGCCATTTGCTAAGTCTGCAGAAAGACCTTCCTCTCTCACAAGCAAACTGGACATGATGATGGAGTGTTTCAACAACAGCCGTGTTCCACTGCCCCAGACATGATAAAGATGACAGAGAACCATTTCAGTGTTTTCGACCCACCCCCAGCATTGACCCAACCTCTTCCGTTAAGTACACACTCACCACAAGGCCAGCTGTTCTCTCATAGCCTCAGCAGCAATCATTTTGATGTTGATACTCCCTCTATGCACAACATGTACTGATTGACAGGTGACAGATGCTAAACATTAACTTTAACTATACACTCTCAGAAATAAAGGTATAGTGGAGGCACATTTTTGTTAAGGAACAAATTTCACAAATATACCCTGAAAGTACAAGAATGTTCCAATTGGGTACTAATAACTTATTTTTACAAGAAAAAAGGTACAAATAGCCTACTGCTGGCTAGGGGTACAATTTTATGGAGCCTACCTATATCACCCCAGTGACAATTGCGTCTGTACCTTTTTTCCTGAGTCTGTTAGACTTTCTGGTTTCTCTTTAGCTTATTTTAACATTCGAAAAATCAAATGTTAAACAGACTACATTTGCATACACCTACGTTTAATACGCATGTTTAATTCGTGAAACATAATAATTATTAATTGAGAAAGAAATTATTTGCGAACAGTAACACTTCTCCGGGTTAGCCTACTCCTTCCCTTTCATTTTATGCTCCGAGTTGTAGGCAAGGCTACAGCTGAAAGAGCTTCACTGTAACAACCGACATTCAGAGGAATTGTCATCTTGAATATGCTGTGACCGTTTGCATACCTCGAAGGACAACTCTCTTTCGATGAGTTTCTTAGTTTCACGCTCGCAGTAGTCCAGCATGGCTCCTCGGTTGTAGTTTCTGGACGGCTGCTTTTCCGTCTGATTCTTCTGTCTGAGACCGACTGGCACGTCAGGGTCGGGTTCAATCACGGTAAATTCCCTCTCTAGCTCCTCCACCTCCTCGGGCGACAAATTAGCAAACAGGTTGTCAATATCGGCATCTTCGCTCACCTGCCGGTCCGTCCGTGTTAAACCCCTCGCTTTCCCCCTAGACATGACTATTGTAAAACAGTGTAGGCTAACCCCCGAAGAACACTTGCAAGACAGTGGCAGCACAGAGACCTGCAATAACCCCCTCGAGTAGCCTAATTGCTCTTTTTTTCGGGAGCCTACCAAATCAACAATAATCCAAGGGTAAAATCCAGTGAATCAAAGTTTACAACTGTCCGTCAGCCTTGGTTTGTCAGAACACTGAGGCGCATTGAAAGCTGCGCCGTCGAGGGCACAGTAAGGACTGCATATTAGCCTATCACCAAAGCCGTCTTAGATGCTTGGACATTCCTTGAAATCCTCTGCAGCAGCATACCCAAATTTAGTGCGAAGCATTTTAGCCTTTTAAAGGCAATAAGGTAGGGCTAAAAACGAGGTGAAATGAAGTGTGGAGAGGGTTTCACTTTCAATTTATCATTCGAGCCCACTTAATCCCATAAATACCACGGGGAAAAACTGAGTGACAAATGATATTGAATACTTATATTAGGCTACGTCCAAGAGCTTTACCTCCCCCCAAACTACTCTCAACTGCCTGATTTTTAGATTATAGCCTAATACGTTTTATTAGCTAATAGCCTAAACTACCCAGCAAACAGTGGACGTCCCAGGGTCGACCCCTTTTAGTCCCCTCAGTTATGATGTGACGTTCCCTAGGGATGTCCTAAAAACATTACTAGGATGTTAATAAGGTCCTCGGAAGGTCACTGTTTGGTTACAATATAACATTTAATTAGAATTTTTCGGGGACGTTCAGGCAACGTCCCGATCCGGTCATATGACGACGTTGTGCTCATTCAGGGACGTTCCTCCAATGTCTGTTAGGTTGCAATATAACGTCATGTAATGAATGTCCCGGGAACGTTCTCTGTGACGTCCACATAACGTTTAGAATACCCTACAAAAAGACGTCAAGGCGACGTCCACAAGACATTTTGAGACATTCAGGGGACGTCCGCAGGGTATTTACATAGAACTATGTAAATCTGGCAATATGCTATAGCACCCTTCAGATACGCATCATGCATAGCCTATGAAATGAACAATTAAACTATAAACGTTTTGTAATTTGGGGTAAGGTGGGCGTATGCTACTTAAGTGAACAAAATAGTTTGTTTTGAGAAACTTACAACACGTGGGTATACACTATAGCACAGTAACATAAGGCGGCCATCTAGTGGTAAAAACCTAAAATAGGCTAGCCTACTATAAAAACCGTGCTATGCAATTGTCCACACATCAGTCCAGGGTGGGTGTCTGGTGAAGAGACGCAAATAATTAGACATATTAAAAAATAGTGTAGTCGAACATATTTATTACAATAGAGCATTATATAAAAAAGTCTGGTGTTTTTACTTCTTTAACAATTTGATGATTTAGGCTACATTCTGCACCTCCAGCATTTTACATTCAAGTACGTCATCGTTAATGTCTGAGGGGGGGAAAACAACAGCAGTTTTAGTTACTACATTATCGTGACATGCAATCCATTATATAACAGACTACAGTTACATTCGACACTTCAGTTCAGTCTTTATTCGAACCCTGTAGCGCACGGCTGTGTTGTAGATCATTAATTGCGTACTAAGAAATAGGCTAGCCTACTTCTATATTTTTTGGAAATAAGAAGACCAAGCCTAGAGTATCGAATTGTCTGATTGTTATATCCTTGAATATCGAAATGTTACATTTATCACTACTGATCAAGTATTTGTGGTTATGTTTTCATGCTTGACAGGTCGGGTATAGCCTAACTGCCTCCTTCGGGAAGGCCAAAAAAGCTTTTGGTTTGAAGTAGGCTACATTCGGTTGTCCTACTACACTTGTAACACCCCCCAATACGATGTATTAGCGTGCATAAGTCGGAGTCGTTTGAAGGCGCACGGCTGGTGTCTCGGTGCAAAAATGTAGGCTACCACACGGATAATTAGCATGTAACAAGCAAAAAACTAACCAACTATTTAACTAGGCCTATATCATCATGCACCTGTAATATTAAACAGGCGAGTGGGGAGGTGAGATGTTACCAAATTGTATTAACATTTAGTTCTACAAGGATTGTATTAACATTTAGTCCCTACCATAGCTGTAGTTAAAGCATGCGATGACATATCCGACTGAAAGTGTACTGAAACACAGGTTGAATAAAACTGTCATCATATTTCTACATGGCCCTCTATTTAGTGCAAAAAAAGATTTCCCAAGCAATGCATAATTCTTAGATGATCAAGTATTTATGGTTCCTTATCTTAATACACAGTAAAATCTTTATCGTTAATTTAGCAGTTTATAGGAGCCCAAGAGGTTCAAATGTACTCTATCAGAGTCAATTTAACACTGAATATTTTACTGTGTATTTGTTAAAGTCATTGTTCAGTGCAGAAAGAATTGGACCCATTTCACAAAAAATATGGGTAATTAGGTTGCATTATCAGTAGCCTATATTTTTTATTATTGTTATATTTTATTTATTATATGTTACACATTTGAGTGCAATGTGTCAATTTTCACACAATTAGCTAGAAGTGACGTATGCCCTTGTGACAATTTTGTGCTGGGCAACCCACCTAGCAAACCATTGTATATAGAACATAGATCAGGGCCTCTGCTGGCTTTGGTGTGCTTCAGAACTTAAGTGCTTAATTTAAGAAAATGATTTGCTAAACAGTCCACAAATATATTTTCAAGGCCTAAATTGGTTGCAGACTGAAGATAAATCACAAAAGAACCGGCAGATGCTGTGGTCCTCCAGAACTTGATTTTGAGATCCATGCTCAAGAAGCAGCTGAGCATTTAAATAAACTGATGGAAACTTGCCTTATTTTCATTTGAACCTGAGTATCATCTAAGAGGAAAGAACTGAGGTTTAGCGATCAGAATCCAATCATTAACTCAGACACACATACCTTCAGAGCTTATTCAATAGGCAGAGCGGTATGGTTCAAAGGTTCTGCCTATTGAACAGGAAGTTCACCCTGAATGGCTTGCTACTTTTTTCAACACTCCTCTGGCTACGTTTTTTTGGGTGTGTCATGGGGGTGGGAACAATGGCTCCACTATTGGTGGTGAAATAATATTGCAAGTTGAGGTATAGCAATTTGCAACTTGAAAATGAAGTGAAGCACCTATTTCAATTTTAATAATTTATTAGAATGGTTACTTGCATTACTCTAGCCTTATATTTAAAAAATTAGGCTATTCATTTTTAGATATAGTTCAATAGCCTAATTAGTACATTATTTTTACTGTGTCAGCTTTCCAAAAACATACTGTAGGCAAAGCCTTAAAAAAAAACAAGATATTAAGTCTTTCTGTACTGCTAGCAAAAAAAAAAAAGTAACCTGACCTGCGTTCTCAAAAATGAAAATATTACCACCTGTACCTTCATGTCATTAAGAAAGTAGCCTATATGCTTTGATCACAGAGAAAGTGAAGGCGTGTCATAATAGCCACAGCAGCAGTAAGGGAATATTGAAAGGGGAGCAGAGAATGCACATATCATTTCACATAATGTTAATGTACATAAGAAGGTAGGCCACTCCTTCGTAAACCTGCTGCAATCTCACAGATTTTAGATTGAGCATGCTATGTTATAGATGAAGAGGTAAATCTTCATCAGTTTTTTCATAAACGGAAAGCGACTTGATTTTGTTAACTGTGCGTATATAATAGTATTTATTTGCAAAGTGCTTTCCCCATGCTCAAAGTACTTGAACAGAACAGTGCTATTTAACCTCGCCCTTGAAGAGCCGTAGGGTGCGTCCCAATATTCTTCACTCCCCACCTCCTTTCCTCCACTCCCCCACTACCACTCCTCTCCTACCCGGAAGTATGCAAAACTGCCTGGATGTTTTGAGTACAAGTAGTTGCACGTGCAGTATACAATGCACTTGACATTGCGGTTTGCGTCAAGACACAAATAGTTACAAATTGATTAATAAGTAATATGTAGCCAAATCAGCAACATTAGACCAAGATCCGTTTTCGGGGCAAGGAGGAGAGGAGGTGGTAGTGGGGGAAAGGAGCATGCATTTTTAGAGTATTGGGACGCACCCATAGGGTCTGCTGGTTTTTGACGTTAGTTGGCATGTAATTGATCAATTAAAGTAGCTGTTTAAACAGTTAACTGACTTCACCTGGGGGTGTATTCAGGCTGAAACAATTTTGCTATTTGTCTGACTTAAACCCTACATTTATAGTGAGCAGTTTACTACGTTTTGCAGCAATCTTTTAGATATGTTTGCTTCCATTTGGTGGGCATTCCAGGGCTGTAAACCAAAAAATATATTTGGCATATTTAAGAATTTGTGTCCCACTGTGCACAATCATCCTCTCAGTAGTCATTACAGCAATCTGGAGCCAGACAATCAATACAGTACTGTGTCATTTTTATAAAACAGTTTGCTGTGTTTTTTCTCATATTAGAGTTCTGTTTTCTTCAGTCTGAATTTGTCTCCAGTTTCAAGTGAGAACAAAAACCAGCCACAGTGCAGCTCTCCAAGGGTAAGAGTGACTACCACTGAGGGTTTTAAAAAATAACACCCCCTCACTTTGTCAATGCCGCAGCTAGGGAACAATGGCTTTAATGAAGTCTGATCCACAGACACAAGATAAATGCGGAATGGTGTGCCAGTCAACCTCCTGGACAAGTTCTCAACAAGAATACAGTTAAAACTGAAATTCAATTATAAATAACATGCATAATAATTTTTAAGTTTAAGTTTGAAAACACAGCTAAATGTACAATATAAACTGACCACTTAAGTGAATGCGGATAGCACAATAAAAATAGTTTACACTCCAGTTCTGAGTCTATCACAGGCTTGGTGAAATATTTACTGCAATCCTTTATCTTGCCTTACCATGTAAAAAATTGCTAAAATGAGTTTATTTGATTTTAGCAAAGCTGGAGATTCTGATAGGAACTATCAAGTAAATCACCAGAATCAGAATCTGATGGGTTAATTTCCAAAATAACATAATTGAGCTGTCCTTATGGCAAAAGGCGGCAGCCTGCGTGTGCATATATATATGGCACTGATTTTCAAAAGGACCCAATGTGCCAAAACCGTCCCGAGCAGATTAAGGGTTAGCGCGCACCACTTTACCACGAGGTGAATTGAAATGGTAAAGACACTCGTGCAGCAGTGTCTTTGAAAATCTACCAGTGCATTCCAGTGTGGAGAGAGAGAGAGAACTTGTTGTTGTCATCACTGTGGAAATAAGTGTAATTCCCGTGAAATTTAATTCCTATTAAAACCGTAGGTCTTGAGGATCCCGTAAAAGGAAATTCCACTAGCAGATGTTCAAACGTGCTGTCCACAGGAGCAGTTTGGGCACTCTTTCCAGACAAAGCTAATGTATGCAGGGTCTTGCAGAAAATAAGGTGATGTGAAGCCATGTTTCAGAGGTGGTCTAGGCACCTTGCTGTCAAATGTCATGAAGCAGAATACAGGGTGCTCAGGTTTTTTTTTTGGAGGGGGGGGGGGGGGCCTGTGTCTCCACCTCTCGTCTTGTTAGAAGGCCCCACCATTTAAGCGTAAGAGCAGCCCAGCTCAGATCATGCTCTTTCCCATGAGGGGGAGGGGGGGGGGGGGGGGGAGAAAGGCAAATCAAACAGACAAGAGTCAGAAATTTTGGTTATGAACATAGTGAGGGGAGTCAGAGGAGAGACTGTGAGGGGGAAAAGTTCTCTCTTCCCCAGACTCCCGCTTCCTCCTCTCTCCCCATCGACCGCTGTCCCATCAGTGACCTGGGTACTGCGGTGGAGAGTACGGAGGGGGCGCTGCAACACACAACGACAAAACAAAAAAAGATCAGTTCTGGATCCAATAACACAGGGTTTGGGATCTCTGTTCCTGGAAGGCCATATCGGTTTCTGGATTTCATGCCAACTTCTGCTCTTTATCATATAATTAGCCCAATTATTTAAGTGACGCGACATTAGCAACATTTATTGATATGCTCATTAATGACAGGTGAAGACTGTTATTATGTCCGTATGCAATGTTTTTACTGTTGGCTCAAGCTACAAGGGAACTGGACGGCGCAGGGGTGGCTGATCCTGTGAAGGCATGGCTCCTGATCCTGTGAAGGCATGGCTCCTGATCCTGTGAAGGCATGGCTCCTGATCCTGTGAAGGCATGGATCGACCGCACCATCTCTTATGGAATCCATGCCGTGCAAGTGCCAATTGCGGCCAGCAGCCCCACAGGGTTGCGCATGAAATGCCTTCCTCTGACTCATGTTTGTGCAAGCCTGACTTGTGATATGCGGTGGGATAGGAAGCGGGGGCTAGCATTGTGTACGTTATAGAAGAGCACATGCTTGTCTGTGCTTTCCCCAATTGATAGTGCAGCAATGATTGCTGATGAATACGATTAGGCATTCCACACTGGGAGAAAAAGTGAAAACAAAAGCATTAAAACAAGTGAACAGTCATTGGTGCATACAGCTAATTAGCCAATTGCACCAGGGTAATTGGTGGAAACAAAAATCTGAAACTGACACAGCCTTCCAGAAACAGGGTTTCCCACCCAAGCACTAGCTACAACTTTGCACAGTGCACTGTTAAAACAGTCATACCAGACATTTGCAAACACATTTACAGTTTACATTAGAGACTTTATTTTTAAACGCTCGCAGCATTCAGCTGTATACTATAATGATTGTGTTCTTAACATTGAAAATTCTGTTTCTGCTATTGCTAAGGATATAAGTGCAATGGTTTGCGGTCTATGGCAAATATTAATGTAGGAAACAAGCAAAGACAAATCATTCAAGCAGGTTACATTAGAATAACGGGTTCTGATCTGACACTGCCTCCTCTTATACTGTATGTTAGATATACATTTAAAAAAATTAATTAAAAAAACCCTTTACTTACCCTTTATTTTGCAACTCTTGTGGCATGCACTTTGACAAAACAGATTTGATTGCAATTTTAACCTCTGTAGGTTGAGTGGTATGTTAAATGCAACTTTTCTAAGTTGTTTTGCCGCTTCTGCCAAATGCCTAAATTGTAAATACAGACACTCCTGCAAGCATGTCTGGAACATCCATAACAAGCACAGCTTCTAGTGGACAGAAGCAGTCTCTTATTACTGGAATTGAAGAATGCTGAACTGGATATCTGCTCAGTAAATGCAATGTTAGTAAGGAGTGTGACTGTGGTCATTGTAGTCATTTCTGTGGGAAACCCTAAAAAGTGCCAAACTTGGCGCTGTATATGTAACTTGGCAGATGGCATATCTGCCATATCTCTGATTATAGTTCTACGAGATAGAACACTAAGTTGGGGGAAAAAGGCTGAGCCAGACTCCTACAGTTCTTTTTCTTGGTCCCTGGTTTTAGTTCCAACAGTGGAAAAGCCTCACATTTGGCTGAAATTCGACGAGAAGCCATCAAAATGGTTACATGGCATTACGTGTGATACTTTGTTTTTGCAACAGACCCACTGTAATACAGCGTTCTTTATTCCACCTGCCAATTCTCATTACTTTTAATTATACGTTTTCCCTATTTTTGAGTGTGGCTTTAACACGCTGATCAGATACTGGAAAGTCAACTAATATGTGGTTATTCTACTGCATGAATCTGCAACCGTGGTACTAAAGAGCTCCAGAGTCTGGTTTTTGTTGCTACTCAGCACTTGATTAACCCATTAAAACAGTTGATTACACAGTTAACTCACCTCACCTGCTTGATTGAGTCTGAACTGCTTGCTGATCTTTTGATGAATACAAAATCCTGCAGACCCTGTGGTTCTCCATGACCAGGGTTTCAGACACCTGGTCTACCATTAAAAACTCAAAAAACCTTTAACAAAATTATCCACCAGGGCTTTAATAAAATCACTTGCTCTTACGTGATGGACCGTATTCGGGGTTCACTGGAGGGTACGGTGGGTATGGTCCTGGTACCATGGTGGGGTACGGCTGGGGTATGCCAGGCTGGTACGCCAGCTGGCCCGGTGGTGCTGGAGCTGTTGGGTAAGCTGGGTACTGGTACTCAGGCTGGCCTATTGGTTTGCCATACGCATCATACACGGGGTTAGCCGGGTAACTGGCCATTGGAATCTGCTGGCCTGAAACACAGTGACACTTAACAGCGTTGCTCCGCAGAACACTAAAGTGAATACACCTGGATGCCGTAGGCTGCAAACATGGAACCACCATACAATGTTAGCATTGCTTGTATAGCGTTTGCAACTGAGCCATCTTCTGATCCTTGGGCTCTTCTTTGCCTGCCTCACCATCTTCCTCACTGTGCGTGTGAGCAATATGCACATATGTCCTCTTCCTGGTAAATTTGCAACTCTTGCACACTTCTGAAACTTTTTATTATTTCCCTGACTGTGCTTAGTGGTACTTTCAACTGTTTATGTATTTTTTATTTCAGTTACTTGATTTGTGTAGTTTAACAACATCTGTCCCTTCTGAGTTGAAAACTCCTTGGTTTACCCCATGGTGATGGATGACAAAGGGATTGTACATGTGCGCAACCTCATATATATCCCAGCGAAAGAGGAAATGGTGAAAGACAGCAATACACTTTGTTTGGTTTTATTTTAAATATTCTTTAGGGTTGGCAAGCATTTTGACCCCTATGTTTTTAAGAAAAATCGTGCTACTCAAAAGGTTTTTTGTAAGACTAAGTGAAAGTAAGTAGTAGTCCCCAAATCATTATGTGTATTGTTTATTTTATACAATAATCTCTGCTTATTTTCAAGAAGGGTGCCAATAATTATTGAGTTGGCTGTACTTTTCTTTGTGTGTGTGTGTGTGTGTGTGTGTGTGTGTGTGGTAAGGTAAGCTAAATTAACTATTGAACAGTATGAATCTTGTTAGGAGAATTTAGAGCAATGCTCAACAGTGCACAAGCAAGATCACATGCAAGACAGACTTCAGCAAGATGTATCCATGTGTACCATACCTTCTGGTATATCTGGAATGAAAAATATACATATTGCCATATCACTGGATTTGGAAACTTTTGCGAATATTTTTTTTTTTTTTGTGACAGGATATTTTTTAAATGACAGAAATTTATGAATGTGTTGAAAATTATATTTCAAGCTCTTCAAGTTGCTGGGTGGCTCATTCAGTTAAGACATAGATGAGTGCCACAGTCCATAGCTCCATAGGGTGATGTGTAATTGGCAATTGCATTACCCAGGGTGCGGTAGGGTTAATATGGTTAGGGGTCCGCGTTTCATCATTCTCTAGTGACCCCCATTGGGCATCCAGTGGACTGCATGCCAAAGGCCACATATGAAAGGTCTTCCTCCGACCTTACTCCATGCGAGCCTGGGTGTGGGCTGATGTTGGGTGCCAATATTATTTCAAAAATTAATTCAAAAATAAATATTTCAAAGTGTCAGGCAGCATTACACACAAAAACCTAAACTACACTGTTTTACTTTCTATGTTACTGGAATATATGTTCCTTATGTTTCCTTTAAAAAAAATCAGACCCTATACCCGAGCCAGACCCCCCTGTTTCGCAACCTTGGGAATGTTCCAAGCCTGCACATCCCAGTCATGTCTGCTGTCTGCTCCGGCCCGTCAGTGCTGGCGTGAGCTTCCCACAATGGTCAGAACAGCATAGTCATTGGCCATCTTCCAACGCAGACTCAAGACCCGCCTCTTCAGACCACATCTCAGCTCCTCCACCCCCAGCACGTTTATCGAGCCATAACACCTGATAGGGCAACTTCTTTTTCTGAGGAGCTACAGTATGTGTGCTGTTCTTGCACTTTCTCTCTCTCGACTACACTTTCCACCTCTAGGGAATTACTGAACCCTGATCTTTGCATTGTAAATTTATCTGGAGCATCTGCTAAATGCCAGTGATGCAATGTAATATAAAGTTTCACCCTACTGATTAAAATCCATCAAAATATAAATGTTAAAAATGTATCATTTTAATACACCTGCAAAGGGAAATGTTTGTCCATCATAAAAGGCCATATATTGTACAGGTCACTAATGAAAAAAAAATCCATTAATAGCTAATTTTTCCATGTGATGTTCTGCATCCACTCCTTTTCTCACAGTGGTTTGGCTACCCCGCCCTTTCCTGATCTTATTCCTTTAGCACCGTGGAGATGCAACACTAACTGCAGCGGTTTTACACGGCAACTTCACTTAAACCCCACCCACGCCTCCACTTCTTTTTTCTTTGCTTAATTACAAAATAACACTGTGATGTCATGGGGAGTTTCAATATTCCTGAAATGCTGCATGGATTCAGTGACCTGCACCCCGCTCTGATTGGCTAACTGTAAGATCACAGATTCTCCACGGCATCTGCAAAGCATTGATCCAAAAAAAGACCTCTATTTTTGGAATTTGCTGCAAAGAAGTGCACCGTCGCAGAAATATTCCAACTACTCCAATAAAGGCATGTACGCTTTCAAAACTGAGCTCTGCAGCCAATTTTAAAAATGGGAAAATAGGTTTTAACCGGTTCAGACAAGGAAGTATATTTTTTCATCACCTTAAACAGGAAATTACACAATTCCCCCTCCCACTTGCAGAAATATCCCTGTTGAGCACTACTCAGTACCAAACCTGGGCCAAGTAATTACTGGGAAAACTTTAACACTTTAAATACTAATAAAACCCCAGCAGCTGAGAATTCTACCAGAACCATCAATCATATGATCAATCACATCCAGGGTACAAAATTAACACCCACCAAGCACAGGTAAATATTTTTTCTGGTGGGTAAATCAAGCAGGCCAACCTTACATGAATTAGCCAATTCAGCCTGCCATGGCATTAATAAAGTAATTACGTTTACAGATTGATGCTGTTTAAAAGTTACTTAATATCTAAGACAATCTTTAAGAATGGCTATGTCTATCCTTTAATAAATGATCTTAATTGCACAAAATCCTTAGGTTTTCCATTTCTCATTTAATGGTTATTTTGTTTATTGAATTGATTGAAAATTGCATAGGCGACCACCGAAGATGGTATAGTGCAATTATATAAATAAATATAAATAAATATAGTGCAAAAAAGTTCATTTTGGACCCTATTACATCTCATAAGAATGTACAGTTTTGGATCAAAAACATATTTCCATGAGAAATTGGCGAGGATGTGAAATAAGTGTTTTCCCCCATTTTCGAAGCATCATCTAAATACTTAGAAGTATTTCAAACAAGTACTTGTACCCAGGTCTATGGACACACAGTACTCACTCACTGAGATGTGGTCTTTGGATGGAAATTGCCAGTTGGAGGTGTGGTTTACCTTCGCAGGGCGTGGCCTGGCGTAGCTCCCTCCTTCGGCGGTACATGTAGCAGCAGGAACACATGGAGCAGCACACCAGGGTGCTGACGATGACCACAAAAAGCAGCACGGAGGAGGCGATGCCCGCCATGGTGGTGGGGCTGCAGAGAATGCGTGAGACATCAGCTGGGCGGTAGCCTACGTGCATGCATGATACCGTTTTAACAGAGACTAAAGACTTGCACATATTTATGCTTCAGAGCTCCTAGATCCAAGAGCCGGGAGGCTCAAATCTGGCCCTGGGGCCAATGGTGCTGTTGCTTTTAATTTTCCCCTTCTAATCAGGTATCAGCAATGATTTAGACTTGAGACACCAGGTGAATAGAATATTCTGGCCAGTCAGTGACATTAATCAATCAATTAAATATCTATCCGGTAGGAAAATAACAGCAATAGTACTGGCCTCCAGGGCCAGATTGGAGTATCCTTGGCCCATATGGGCTGCCTATGTTGTCATCATTGTGTTATGTTTTCCTGTTGCTGAGCGCCACACATTACATTACAGGCATTTAGCAGACGCTCTTATCCAGAGCGACTTACAACTTTTTTTTAATTCTTTTTTTTTAAACATATTATCCATTTATACAGGCGGATATATACTGAAGCAATTGAGGTTAAGTACCTTGCTCAAGGGTACAACGGCAGTGTCCTACTTGGGAATCGAACCTGCAACCTTTCGGTTACAAGACCAGTTCCTTAACCATTATACTACACTGCCGCCTTACCTGATCTGAAAGAGCATACAGCGTTTCTGCTCGCGCTCCCTGATCATCTTGAAGTCGTCCAGGCAGCAGTAGCGGTGCTGGCAGTTCCCACAGCAGAAGGAGACGAGGGGGCAGTCGAACCCATTGTGCCAGGTGCCGTTCTTGTCCACGTATGCCAGGCAGTCCTCATCGGCGCTCGCTGCAGACAGGAATATTCCGGAGGGGAAAATCATAACACAATCCCGCAGCCTTTCTGAAATTATTATCAGGTGGTAGCGATTCTCCAAATCCACGGTTCGGTTCATACCTCGGTTTTTTTGTTTTGTTTGTGTAATGTGTAATATTTACAAAATATTCTCAGGGTTTTTCCTGCATAGTAAATTATTTGGCGGCGGCCAAAATGATTTCACGGACCGCCAAAGGGAAATCGCGACCGCCAAAATGACAATAATTGACAAAACGGCAAATTAAATCATATCCGAATGAATTTAATAAAAAATTTTGGTATATATAGTAGCCTACTAGTCGCCTTCAATATGTCAGTACTAGGAGACGAGTAGAAGAAGCATAGAACCATAGACTGCAGCCTATAGAAATGCGGCTCAGCTATTCTGTGGCAGAGTGCGACTCGGTAGAAAGACAGCGTGGGCAGCGAGTTTGATGGAACACGCTCCAATTTTGAATTAGGCTACCTTTGAAGCCCTAACTTCTGAAAAGGTAAAAGCTTTAACCCGATCCACGTTGGCGCCCCATAACTATAGTGGTAGACTTATCGGTCCCAATTACAGTAGCCTATTCATGTTTGTCTTAAATTATAAACTAGGCTACAGCAGCTTTAAGAAAACCCCAGGACTGATACTACAGTGCAATACAATAAGAGGGTAGGCTACTGTTAATAGCCCAATGTGCATACGACCCTCGTCTTGCCACAACCACAGACTGTAAAATGCACCCTTTACAAGAAAATCAGGTTCAGATATAGCTAGAAACAATAATATTTTTTTAAAACGTTGTACAAATAGGCCTACACATTCGGCGTTTTCCATTGCTTACTGTAGGCTACCTGATGCACTTTCGGTTTAGAAGACACCTAATTTTTTTCCTCCAAAATCTCTCGTAGCTATAAATATGTTAATGAAACCTGTAGGCTATATGCAGGTAGGCTACCACTGTGTTATGATTAACCCAGAAGAGTTTATCTTGTTACGTTTCGCCAAAGTCCCGTACAGTCGGCATTTCCACAGTGACCTATCGCATTTAGGGCTGAAATAGTCTACGTTGCTGTTGTTATGTAAAAACACAAAAAGTTTTTATAAAAAAAAAAAACGTGTAGCTATACTTATTTTTTATTTCTGTTTTAGAGTGTTGCCCTAACTTTAAATAGAATAATAATTTCGTGATTTACATGTGTTATAGTGTTAATTGTGAAATTAAAAATGAGTTTTCTTACATTAGTAACGTAGCCTAATGAGAGCTCAACAGGCAGCACCTGCAGTGGTGGCAGCGGGTTGGGGTTGGGGGAGGGGAAGACGGAACCGCGACACAAGACCGTGGACGTTTGTATCACGGTTTCGGACTCGGTTTCAGAACCGTTACACCCCTATCAGGTGGTCAAGATAAACCAGACTGGATGGGCTCAGGCAGGAACGCGGCGGGGGGAGGTTACTTCCACTGAATAAACCAGCAATGTCCCTCCTTAAACTAACAGGGTTCACTATGTAATATGTCCCGTGAGAAGTGTGCAATTTTTCATAGGAAAAGCATACAGAGGATGGACTTGTAAAATTGTAATTTTAGATATGTAAAATGTTTCTGGGTCAATGAAGCCACAGTCCCTCCCAACTGGACTGCACACAACATTACCAAAATAAACATTAACCTTTTGATATCAGGCCAAAACACTTAATATAATAGGCTATAAAATTATTAGTGGGAAATTAAAATATTCTTTAGTATTTGAGGCACAACAGTACCATGCTGATGTGTTTGCCATCTCGATAAATATCGCTCAGCCAACTGTTTTTGAAAGCCTCAAATTAAACATGAAACTGCTGTTAAAATGTAATGTCATTTTAATAGATTATCAAAACCACAGGCTTTCCCCCACAAACCCAATTCCATCAAATAATGACTACAAATTTAATAGATTACTAATAGAGTTCATATATCTACTGACATTTTAACAGTTTGTCAGGGTCAAGTGGAATTGAGAGAACTTCCGTTTAACTTATTTTTTAATTCTCAGTAAGATTTCTTTATTTATTTTTATTTTTTTGCAGACACGTCAATATATGTTGTATAGCTACTGGCATCTCACGTGGATTTAACTTTGGAAAATTATCAGGCGAGACTGACAAGAGTCTGTCCACAACCATATTCAGCTGTTTTGAGATACAATACATTCCCTTTAGATACATTATTCCTCTCCCGAATGACAGCACAGGTTAACCTTTAACAACAATAAATGAAAACTGTGACACAGGGCTTCTTTATGCACTTATCCTGTTCAAATATAATTTTCTACTTAAATTGAAAGGACGTAGGCCTACAATTCAAAAGGTAATACAATTTCAAGTAACCTTTATGGAATACATTTTTACTATTTATCAAATTCACGCCCCAGTCAATTAATGTTAAAGAACAAATCTGAATTATTCTGCAGTTCTGTATTCTGTTTAATCATTTTCAGCCATTCGCCGTGTGCAATATTGCGAAGAGATTAGTGAAACGACAGTTATTCACACTAAATAACACAGATGTAATATTTGGAATTTGAATATAGGCTATTTGTATTAGATCGGTGAATGTTGCAAACGGGAACAACCCATACTAGCAATTTAGGGTGTTCATTTACTGATAACTGCATTATGCTAGCTATTATGCTGCACATGCCATAACTGATCCATACAGGTAGGTTTGCAGACAAACGCTAAAGCAAGCGACTCGGATTAACTAATACTTTCATTCCCGCATTTAATAAACACCTTCAGTAACGTAAGGTCGCAAATATCACACATTATGCGAGGACTGGTTTAATATACCATTGGGTAGCGTGCTACTAAACATTTTTAGAAAAAATGAACCCTTTAAACAAGTCGCCTACGATGTAATTTAAAGTACGTTACTCTCAGCAAAGGCATCATTTGAATACGTATTATTCTCTGTATCATAAAATCAAAGTAGGTTACGTCATATTGTAAAGGCCTGCATGAGGAGAAACTGTAGCAGAATCGTCTTACCCTGCCAAGCGTAGAGGACCGTGGCGAGCAACGGCAAAACGAGAGGGGCTGAGGACATCTTGCCTGAAAATAAAATAAAACGAAATAATCTAATAAAGACTGTACATTGCCAAAATGACTAGTGTAATGTCCAGTTTTACTTTGACCCAAGGAAATGGTTGCGGGTAAATCGTAGGCTACTTCTCTTTTTTATGTGCGTTGTGCTTATGATCAGCACAGGACCCACCGTATATCAAATGGCAAATACCTTCAGTGACGCTGAACATCCAGGGCTCGAATAAGATCCAAAGCGAATCTTTTAGCGCCTCCGTGGTTACACCCCCACTGGTCTATATTTATCTAGTTCAGATTGCTTTATGCATCCAATGCATTTTCATATAATACCGTTTACAGAGCAGATAATCAACTGCATAAATGTTCATTATGATCACACCACTGTAATAATCTGGTTATCACCAGGAAAGGCACATTTGTACCTCTCATGTCAGCCATTTCTGATCCAAACAGTGATGTTTTGCCCATAAACCATGTTTTGTTCACCGTATAAACACAATTTAAACATTTTGGTCTGGATTACATAACTAATTCTAGTTTGTATTTTATCTGCATGTATAATCTGATAAAAGGGTTGGCCTATGTATAGGCACTGGACATTTATGAAGTCTGGCTTTATGCATGCATTTCTTAGGTCATGAAAATACCTTGACCATCTTACAAAATGATAAGAGGGTATCTGATAGTCAGCTAACAGCATGGTACACAACCTCTAAGGTAGCCTACTGGTAGTAGCTCCATTTAACCAAATTTTCTAGATTCCAAAATGAGTGCAAATAATTTCTGACAGCTAGTTGGTGAAAAATATTAACATGGTCAAAATGACAAACAATAGGTTGTATTAGTGTAGGGGGTGCCAGACACCAGCCCCATACGTCTGCTGGTGTTTGGTTTCAGCACATAACCAATAAGGCTTTAGTTGGCTCAAGAGTCCACACGCCTTGTTCCAAAGGCCTAAAATGGCTACTGACTGAAAGGAAACCTCAGAAACCTCCAGAGACTGCATCCCCCCAGGTCTGGAGTTTGATACGCTTGCATTAGTGAAAATGACATATGGTCTACACGCCATATTGTACAATAGATACACACAATTACCATAAACTACTTACACCTATTATTAGGTGTAAAAGCCATTGTTCCAATTACCACACACACAAATACTTCAGAAATTATTCATACCCTATTGATTATTTCTAATTTTGCTGTGTTGCAAAGTCAAATTAAAACATATTTACATGGATTTTTTTCCTACTCCTGTAGAAGTAATTCTCTATAATGTGCAAATTAAATAAAGTATTTTGATATTTCAGTTTTTTATTTTTAATATAATCCTGAAGATATCACATTTACTACATCATGGGTAAGTCGTAATTGAGATATTATGTCCAAAATTCCGAACTATCCCTTTAAAGTGATCCATCCACATCTACTGCATATCTGGCAGCAGAGTGATGGTTTGAGGCTCGTTTGATACCTCAGACCCTTGATGTCTTACAGCCATTTTAACAACCATGTATTCCATACTGTTCCAGCATAATTTACAGCTAAATCTAGTCTAATCTAGTCCCACCCCCAATTCCCAGAGATCCATTCAAATGCAGAGACGTTAGAGTATCGCTTGTAAGAGTACCAAAAAATAAGATTTTGTTCTTATTGTTTTGTTTGAGTCTTTTGATGTTGTTGGGTCACAGACATCAGGAAGTCATGGCATGCAAAGGATATGCAACCAAATATTAAAAATGATTACTTTATTCTATATATAAATGCAGGGGTGCCAATAATTGTGGCACACGTGGTTTTGTTAAAAATAATTATTTCTTGATGAGGGATTTTTTTTTCTCATAATAAATTCACTTCAATTAAAGGTTGGCTTTTTCTAATTTTTTCAGTTTGAGATTAAGCTAATTCACTAAACGGTGAATATTTTATAACCATTTTTACTCATCTTTACCAGGGGTGCCAATAATAGTGGAGGGCACTGTATATAAATGAAAATACATGCTCTACACCTGCATTACAGTATAAAACAGCAAAATCAGTTTCTGACACCCACACTGTCAGTCCATGCCTGTACAGGATACAGCATTGGCTCTGGTTGAGTACTTAATTACCATGTCTCTTTGGAAACAGAATCCGAAATGGTCTATTGCCTTCCCAAAGTACAAGTCAGAAATCTGATTAGTCAGGTTGAAGGCCTGGGTTACTGAACTGGTCGTCCTCCGGCTAAATGTGGCCTGCCAGTCATTTTCTTGGCGCTTTGATCATTGACAAGAAAAATGAATTATTCAGATGCATCAAAAATTGTGATTATGTCCAGTACAACATCTGCAGTGCCTGCCTGCTTTCCATTAGTGCAGGAGTCTGCAGCCCTGGCCTCACAGCGCCAAAGGGTCTGTTCGTTTTCATCATTTTATCAATTAAAGCAGCTGATTAGTTAACTCACCGTATCTGGGTTCCTGTGTCTGAACTAGTCTCAGATTTAAAGGTGAACACACAAAACAGCAGAACCTGTGGCTCTCCAGGACCAGGGTTGCAGACCCCTGCACGAGTGACAGAATAACAGCTACGCATATTTTAAGACAGCAGCTACATGAGTGACTGAATTCATCACATAATTGAACTGGCAAAATGGGCTTGTCTGCAAGAAGTTACAGCATTCATGTGACAATATCATAAATCTAAATAAACAGTTAGCCAATACATACATGTACTAAGTACCAACTTGCATCAAACAGGCTTGGCCAGTACTTTGATGGGAGGCCTGGGAATATTTTGCGGCTGGAAGTCCGTTGGCCAGTAGAGGGCAGCCTTTCTACCTGACCAAATAAAAACCTATTCCCGCAGTGCTGCGATAAGAACACTATGCTATAGGTGACAATGATTTTCATATGTTAAACTAAGGTCTTGATCCCAAGGTACTTCATAAAAAGAGTACAGAGCTTGCTGGGGAGCTGGAAAATTCCCAAATTGGTTCACTCAACTTGGCCACCTAATAATGCACAAATTTAGTTGGCTTAATTATTCTCTCCCTCTCCACAGCAGTTGATGTGTGGTTGTGCATTCTGATGCAAAATGGCTACCAAGTATCACAGAAGTGGGTGTAACACATTGTTGGTGGTACAGGTGAGTTTCCCCACTTCCCTTCACTGTAAACTGCTCTGAGATCATGGGACAAAAAGTGCTACATAAATGCAATCCATTATTATCAGCACTAACTTTCAAGGCAAATAAATGGCGTTATACATTTCACTTTGGTTATCATAAATTGAGAGCCACTAAATGAGAAATTTTTAAAAGTAAAAACACATTTAAATGCTCCATTTTGTTTATTTTTATCCCAACCTTTACAAACAAATTACAATAGCTATTCAGTGTTCATGTGCCATCTGAGTCAACAGGGGGCGCCAATATCTGGTCCAATGACCAGAAATTTCACTGCGATACAAGACATCATTCCACTGTCAGAACCTCTGCCGACTCCCAAAACTCTCAGGCACCTCCGTCTGGGATATCACATTATACTTGCCCACAACCTGACATTGTCCTTCGTGAGCGAAGGCAATTAAGTGCCATTTCAATATTCTTTCACATCAGGGCAGGACAGAGCACCATGGGTATGCTCATCGAGCTGCTGTCCCTAAGGTAACTCTCCAGAGAACGAAAATGGAGGGAGAGCGCTATAACTGACCACTTTTCGGCCAGCTCATTTCTTGAGAAGTGATAATGGGCCATGTTTTTTAATTACTTAGCAGCACAGAGCAAGATACAGGATATTATATAAAAATAACCAACACTTTTAGAGAAAATAGTGGATATCAGCCAATTTCCATCAGGGTCCAATTATGAAAATGCAAGGCTGTGTTTCCAAGAATTGCATACTTTATGACCTGGTCTTGTGGAACCACTGCCTGAAGCACAGTAGTGAGATAGACAAGGTCGAGAAAAGGCTCCAACGAGGCTGCCTTTTGGGCTTCATTTAGAAATACCACCTAAAGCTGCTGAGGGTTGGTGGAAATTTGGAAACTGGGTGTCACTGGAGGAACAGTATTGCAAGAAGTCTCATTTCTGCTGGACACCCCCTGACCCCCAAACTTCCACCCCCAACCCCCACCTCCAACTCCACCCCCAGCCAAAATGACTGGGATCATCTACAGGCTGCATAGCCCAATGAAAAAGAACTGAGGATTAACCAGCCAATAGTGCCTCTCTTCACTTCATAGTAACAGTCCCTGCCACACACACATACACAAACATAAGTCTTTTGTCTTCTTGATCCTTGCACGTGCCATAGAGCAGTATAAAAATACGCCAGTAGAGGGAGCTGCAAGCAGGAAACAGAGGGACGAGGAAACAATTCATTTGTAGACTCCTCCTTCAGTAAAGAGTTCATATCTACACAGCCAAACCCCCTCACCCACCCCCCCAGGAAATATGCATGGAATATTCCAGAACTGTGAAGAAGCTCTGCAAAGATCTGCCCAGTTCTCTCTCATTTCCCAAGCTCTCTTCGCCACGTTTCACTGGGCGCTGCTGCGGTCTCATTGGGATAAAACCGCTCTTTCACTCGCCCCTTCTTTCTCGCACCCCCCCTTCTTGCTCACCCTCCTCCCCCTCTTCCACCCCCCTTCACTATGGGAAATCGTCCATTCCAAATATAGGCCCCATCTGATTTCAGACTAATTATTTTCCCCTATGGATGCAGAAATGAGTTTGAGCTGATGGTCCGCACATTAAAAAGACTAGTTTCCCAAAGTTCCACTGACTGGGAGGGAGGGGTGGATGTGGGTGTGGCTGGGTGGTGCACCAACACAACTCCCCAAGGGTTGGGAGAAGACATGTGAATGCCACAGGCAGTGAGCGGGTCTGGGTGGATATTTGGGGTTCGGGGGGCCGCTGGTTAGATGCCGATGGACTGCAGGACTCGGCGCTCTGCTTCGTTCAGGTGGCCAGAGAACACGGAGTAACAGGGCTGCTGGGAAAATTGTGTCAGGAAGTCTGTGAGGTAGGCCTGGGAAGAGGAGACAGAGCAGCAGGCAGGTTGGTCAGACATTTATAATGATAATGAAAATAAATGATACAATAATAAGTACTTGGTCAATAACAGCACTTTGTGCATCTGTAAAAAGAGCTATGCAAATACAACTGAATAATACTCGTTACTGATAACAGTAGGACAGCCGCGATGTGACGTTTATAAGTGTACTTATTAAATGCAACAAATACCTAACATCACAAAAGTAATACATTTGTCATGTTTAGGTATGTTTTAAAACACACAAAGACAAAAACCTTACATTTAAAATGACACAATAACATGAAATTAAATTTCAGTTTTTTTTTTACCGTATACAACTTTGTCATGGTTTGAATGAACACCACATTTAAACAGACGGTATCAAATTAAAACGCATGCGCCCCCCCCCCCCCCCCAATAGTGCATATTTACATCTTTTCAAGCATTTCAGTTGGCTACTTGGTTCTCAGATTGTTATGATAAATGTAAAAATTCACATTCGTTTTCCCTTTATTAAACTGATGAAGTAAGCAGGCTATTTGTATCTCTATATAACTCAATTTCATACAAATGTTGAAGCATCACCAATGCATCCATTCTCTTTCATGCCATGGTGAATTTGTAAACCGAGGCTCTCTCGCAAAGTGTACAGTGCAGTATACAATTTACTCAGCAAAAGTTGTCTGAATTGTAGCCAAGTAGGTATTTGCAAGATGAAATTTACACTATTTCCATGGAGTTCACTGCCTGCAATCAGAACAATTCAGCGCCAACGTGCGTGGCTCATGATTTGGTGATATCGTTTACATTCATTTTATTTATTTTTCCTTTTTTTGTTTAACAATGGAAGATACAAAGGCCACATATTTAGGAAAAGTTAGGAAAGGGGAAACAGATTTAATGACAGCAGACTTATTAGATATTTGATAACGTCCAAACATCTAGCGACATGCCGTGCCTGTCCCAGTGTTTATCAGTAGCCATAAACATCAATCAATAAAATTCTAACCCCTTGATTGACTTGTTCATCCGAAACATTTCTGAATTGGGTCCAAAATGGTCAATGCAATGAAATGGGAGGCTTACCTGTAGATCTATCTGATAAATTGGATCCTTCAAGGCATCTGGGTCTTCCTCATCATCATCTTCATAGTAATCATCATCTGCACAATGAGAACAATTATCTCCATCATAATCTACAATCTATATAACTTGGTACAATGTGTGTGTGTGCGTGCGTGCGTGCGTGTGCGCGTGTGTGTGTGCATCTGTGAGAGTGTCCTCAAGTTTCTCACCGTATTTATTAGAAGCAATGAGGTCTGAAAGTAACTGTCCAGCTGGGCCTTCATCCTCGTCATCATCCTCTTCTTCATCTTCCGGTTCCTCCCACATATCATTTGAATCTGCAGAGACAAGTGGCCTGTGCTGTTAACTAACATTTAACACTGTGAAACAATGCAGTATTCAAACTCACTCTGACTCACCAACATTTTCTCTGTGTTCAACATCCGTTCATGTTGTGTGTAAATGTGTGTGAGAACATGCATGTATGCACATGTGCATGCGTGAATGAGAGTGTGCGTGCATTTCATGCATGCATGCGCTACAGTGCGTTTTTTGTTTGTTTGTGTGCGTACAGTGAGCACCATAATTAATTGGAGAGTGACACATTTTTTGTTATTTTGGTTCTGTACTCTAGCGCTTTGAGTTTGAAAGGATAGGATCAGGAAGTCATGGCATGCAAAGGATATGCGACCAAATATAAAAAAATTATTATTTTATTCTACATCATGTTAAACTGTCCAATATTAATGGGGGGGCTATATACAAAAGGTTCTATAATTTCTTCACAGTTTATCTGATATGAATGAACATATCCTCAAATTAAAGCTGACAGTCTGCACTTCAACCTCATTGTCATTGTATCCTTTCAAACTCAAAGTGCTAGAGTACAGAACCAAAATGACAAAAAATGTGTCACTGTCCAATGAATAATGGTGCTCACTGTATGTCTGTATGAAGGGGTGCTCTGTTGCCATGTCTAGGAGCGGACAGTGTCACACCAGAGTTACTGGTAGTGACTCTAGCGAGTGTTACCATGACTCCAGTCTGCAGCTGCTGTTCTCGTGGCATTGGCCTCCACCACCGATGAAAGCTCGTTAATGATGAGCTTGAAGAACTTCACCAGCAGAGGGATGTTTGTCCAGCGTTCGGGGTCTACACAAAACAACAACAAAAACAAAAGAAAAATCAATGTTTCCCCACAGCTCTCATTTAAGGATACCTCATTCTGAAAAAATTTTATTACCTAAAGATTATAAAACAACATGTAGATCTATCCACTTAAGAATACGCTTTTTCAATCTTTATGTGCAAGCCAAAAAAATTTTATGAATAAAAAATAAATTGCCACTCTTAAACTGACCAGAGAAGGGAAAATGCAGCAGCTAAAATATGGACAAAAATTTTAAATAGGCACATTTTGCTTTTTGTTCTCACAACAAATACCAACCGGACCACTAGCCAGTGTTACCTAAACTTGCTCTTTGCTGCACAGGTAAAACACAGAAGAAGTAGAGAAACAGCTTTCTCAATCTAAGCCCCAAACTCTGGAACACACTGCTTACAGATATCATAGGTGTGCGACAAGATATTATCTCCCCGGGCTAACGAAAACCCTCCCATCCCGGGGTGATGCTGGAGATAATCGCGCGTCGCCCCGCAGCAAAGGTTCTTATTACAGTTGTTGTCGTCATCTTACTCTTGGCAGTTTTGGAGCGCGTGCGGATTCCCTCGTTGGCATTGAAGATTTCCTCGCCCTTTACCACGATGTCCTGCAGTCGCTTGTCGTTGGTGTTGAGTCCGTGCTGCAGCAACTTACACAAGGCCACCGTGCTGTAAAGAGACGGGGGGGGGGCAGTTCTGTAATCTGACACCTTCAGGAATGGGAAGTAAAATGTATGTTTGGGGGTGGGAAAGCTGTAGGGTTGGATCACTCAGGAGTCGACTCCAGATTTGGAGCCAGGCCTTCGTTAAGATTGCTTGAAATTCTTTAACCATTTTAACAGCAGAAATTTTTTTAACCATTTGGACTACAGACGCATTTGGACATTAGAAAATTGTATTTTCACCAAATAACTTTTGAGTGCGCCTTACGAGGTGTGGTCACGTGTGCACAGTAGTGGGGTTAAGGGTAGACATTAATGCTGTACGCACAGAACTCATACATTTGCAGTATTTCAGAAGCACATTTGTATGCGGCTTTGTTAGAAGGGCACGCCAGAGGAGGGCTGCGGTGGGGCTCACCTGACTTTGCCCTCATACTGGCCGTAGAACAGGTGCTGGCGGCTCATCCACTCAGTCATGACGAACTCGAGGGCGGGCTTCCCCGTAGGGCCCGGCAGGCTGCACAGGAACTCCAGCAGGGGCTCCAGCTGGGAGTGCACCAGGTGTGCAAACACCATGATCAGGGACTGGGGAGAGATGGCAGGAGGGGTCAGCAGTGGCACAGAGGAACAAGCAGAAAAGGCGAGAGGCAGACCTGAGGGGCCATGCTGGTCCCACGCAGGGTCACACTATTCCGGTTTCATTGTGTGTGTGTGTGTGTGATGCATTTTTATTTTTTTAAAACATCAGGTCTTTTGCCCCCTTTTTAGAATGCCCAGTTGTACGTACAATCCGCCATCATCTCCACTATCAACTTGGGAGTGCACACCAGTACGACCTCTCTTCCAATGTCAGTCAGCACTTCGTCTCACTCCAAAATGCAGCGGTTGAGCTCGCAGTGGCTTGGCTGTGACTGCTCCAGGTGGGTGCTGTTCATGATCATGGACTTGCATGAATCCATTTCCATTATGTTACTGTGACTGTTAAAAGCACACCCCTGGGCACGAAGAAACGTCAACTGCCCCTTCAAAAAAGGGGAGGCTTTGGAGCCAGCAATCCCACAGTGCATCGCTCTGAAAATGGCCTATCACCTGCATGACGCTGAGGGTCTCCGCCTGCTGCATCTTGCTGAGGATGGCGCGCAGGATCTGGTCCAGGTTGTCGCCCAGTTCGGTTCCGGCGTGGGTGATGAGCGTGGAGACCAGGCGGCCCACGAAGGCGGCGGTGAACTCGGACGTGCGCGGGTCCAGGAGCTGGCTGACCACCTGCATGACGTACCAGAGCCCCCCGCGGCCCTGCTCGTCCCTCCACTGGCCCACCTGCTCCAGCGCCACGGAGACGTACGCCCGAAGACACTCGCCGCCGTTCTGGAGACACAGGCAGGCACAGCTTTGGTCCGTAGCTCCTCAATCACTTTCAAGCGCAATAATCTCACCATACACATACCAGCTACACTGGGTCACAACCACACTTGGGTCAAATAAGCATTTCAAATACATTAAATAATATTCAGCGAAGTTACTAAGCAACCAAAAGAGGCAGGTTGGGCTGGGAGGGGGGCTGAGTGGGGCGTGGCAGGGAAGGGCGGGGCTGCGCGTGTACCTGCATGGTGGCGTTGTCGTCGGTGTGCAGGGTGCACTGTGCCACCACAGGGAAGGCCTGGCAGATAAGCATCTCGGAGAGCGGCGGCTTGGTATGCCGAACCACCGTGGTCAGGATGTCTATGGCCGTCTGCAACATTTACACCCACAACCAGCCAGTTAAATACTGCAGAGGACAACCAAAACACAGATAAATCACAATCGGCTTGTAAGTTCAGCATAACAACTTCACTTCGCTTTAAGATACAGGGTGTACAATCCGTATAGCAATGTGTGATTAATCAGCATGTGTGGATTTTTCCCAGGTACTTCTGGGGCTTCGTTCCCAGGACACGCCCCCGGTCAGAAAGGCCGCGCTTCGGTCACTTACGGCACACAGTCCTGCGGGGATCTTGTCGGGCGGAGCCTGCATGATGCTGACCAGGGTGGGGATGAGACGCATCTGCATGGGGCCCTGACACGCCTCGATCTGGGCCAGCTCCTTAAAGATGTCCTGGGCGAGAGACGCAACCACTGGGTCTGGAGAGGGAGGGAGAGGGATAGGGGGGCAGGAGAGAGAGAGAGGGAATGATTGGGCTAGTAAAATGAGGGGCAGAAACAGATATCCTAGCCCACCCCTGCATTAGACCCAAATCAGGAGGCCTGTAAAACATAATTCCCTGGTTTTCTCCAGTATCAGTAGTAATGGAATCGGCAGGTGTGGGGGGTGGGAGTGTGAGCGGGTTTGAAAGGTGGGCGCTACCGTTGCTGTACTTGAGGAAAATGGCGATGGTGAGCGGGCAGATCTTGCTCTCGGCGCCGGTGGTGAAGGCCGGGTCCACTGTGCACACGATGCAGAGCGTCTCCATCACCAGCGTCAGAACCTCGGAGCTGAACTGGGCCGCCAGCTGCACCAGGCCGTCCAGCACGCTCGGCAGGTAGGGCTGCAGCACGTGCGTGCTCTCAGACATCTTCAGCTGGTCGCAATACCTGCAGGGGCGCATGCCGGATGACTGCTGGATTGATTTCATTTGTTAATTAACATATAACAAAATCCAAAGTCACAGATCTGAAGGAATAATGACTGCACTGACAGTTTCACAATAAAGGATAACACACTAAAGACCCCTTGTGATACAAGTCCTCATTATTTAATTGTGATATTATTCATAAAAGAAAACAAATATTGTGTTAGTAAACCTATTTTAGTGCCTATTTTTTGAAGTTGAAGCGAATGTCCAAAAAGATTCCATGTCATACTCTTGTATTTAGAAATGAAATATTTTACAATAAATGTTATTAAATTATTTCAGTCTGTAAATTTTGAAGAAATATACCGTATATCTACATCTAGGAACACTTTGAAGGCAAGAAAAAAGTGACTGCACAGGGCCTTCAAAAAAACGTGGGTGTTTAGATCCATTTAGACTACTACGTTGCATCCTGCATCTGAAACAGACCTCTGGCTCAGCTGTGTGTCAATAGTACAGGGGATTGGGTGTGGCTGCCCCATTGGCACAAAACACTTAGGCAGATGGGAGGGTGGGAGACAGATATCTAGAGGATTGTGGCATATTATTTGACTTATTATCAGTGGAGAGATCAATTTACATCAAAAATTTGTTTTTAGATAACATTCACTTTCAAAATTATACTTCACCCAAAGTCTAAATGTTTTACATTTAGTCTATCTTTCCACCACAATCTATCTATGGCAAAAAAATACATTCATAAATAAATCACTAGTCAAAATCACTAGATTTTTTCCTTCGGTTGGGTAAATGAGGCAGAAAATGCAACGGGATAGTCCATTTTCCCAATTTATTTTTTGACTTAGTTTGTTTCAGTCCTTGTGCAATTTGTGTGCAGTTGTCCTAGACATAAGATGAGATTTACATCGCAATGACAACATCAATATTTTGCCAGCTTGTAAGCTTGTTATTTTACTAAACACATGCAGTGTCAAGTGTACCTCTACAGACAACAAACTACAGCGACGGACATGGTTCTCCATTCACCTGCACGCTAACAATTCCATCATGTCATGGCCGACAACCTTCTGTGCTGTAAGTGAGAGGAAGGAGAGAGGGCGGGAGTGAGGGAGGAAGAGAGAAAAGCTCACCCCCAGATGGCACGCACGGCAGAGATGCGGACGGAGGGTGGCTGGCTGTCGTGCAGGCCGCTGACGGTGGCCTGGAGGAACTGCTGGATGAGCTCGGGAGACATGGCAGCCGTGAAGCGGCTGGCCGCCCATAGGGCCCGGCCCAGCAGGAACGGGGAGGCGGCTGGAGGGAAGCAGAGCCCACAGGGCGGACCCGGGTCAAACATTGAATCCTCCCAAAACATCTTTATTATTCTGCTCAATGTACAGCTAAAGCAGCAGATGTGACCCGCTTTCTGAGTTTATGGTAAGATTATAATACTTGTGTGGCTCAGGTACGAGTCAAATACTTTTCCTGAATCGCCTACATCCCCATTTGGGCACCCACACCACGCCCCGGCACAGACTGACCGGCCAGGTTGAGGTCGGAGAGAATGACGTTGGCGAGGAAGCCGTGCATGTCGAACTGGACACGGCCGCTCTTCACGTTTTCCGTGATGATGCTCTTCACCGAGCCCAGCGCCAGCATGCAAGCCTCGTGGATCTTCCACCTGAAAAAAAACAGCAGTCAGTCAACATCAACCACGCAGTCAACCCATGCCTGCCTGCCAAAGATCTCAATCAACTGGAGTCAATGTCCTGCTTATGCGGTAGCCAAGCTATGAATTACTTCTTAGAATCACAATTGGTATTGAGTGACAATCCAAATATCTACATCAGGCTATAAATTCACTCCTTGAAACACAGCTGGTTTTGACTGACAATCCAAATATCTTCCTTCAGCTGCAAATTCATTCCTAAATCCAAATGCAAACTTATTTACGAGTGATGAAGTGTAGAGATGGAATGAAGCCCCCACAAGGCCCTGGCGAAACTGCCCCTATGGAAAAAGAATACACTGCAGTATATTGTAAATATATCAAAATTATCTTCACAATATATTTAAAATATACTGCAGTATATTACATTTCCATAAGGGTGAGCTGTAGTCTCTCCTGCCCCCTGCCCTCACCAGTGCTCGTTCCCGCTGTTCTTAGCCTGCTCCGCCTCCTGCAGGTGCCTCGTAGCAGCCGCTGCCAATGCTGCCGCGCTCTCGTTCTGGAACTCCGCGGCCACTGCCTGGAAACCAGGAACAGGGGAGCGGGGATCACCAAACATTCTATAGGTTCACCAGCTACTCAGCTCCTTGCGTACTGCCAATGGCCAAAAAGGGACTGTTGTGGGAAATTAGCTCCGACTATAAACAGATATATACAATATGTCTGGTACTGCTTTGGGATCATATCAATGCCAAATTATTCTAAAATGAACTAGCCAATAACTATGAAAGAAAAAATACTGTCCTCCCTGATGAATATATAGAATCTGATAGATTGTTCAAAGAATATGGAGCCGAGTATCACATTTGTCTAAAGGACTCAGGGGATCACCACACTAGGCATGTATACGGTTTCAAGCGTATCAATCATACCAGCATCAGGTCCTGTGCAGAGATGCGCACTGTGTAGGAGAAAGTGTCATCATCTTCGTCCTCCACAAACTGCTGAGGGTTGGCCGTCCACACCTTGATCTATGAAGGCAGAGCAAATCACGCAGTGAGTTACTTTCTATCTTTTTTTAACCAACTGAACCAAAATAGGTTAGCCTAATTAAAACCCGAAAAGATGGTATCATAAGAAAAGGGGAAAAAAGGAACTAAAACATTGCGTATATTAAATTGTTACATGGCACAAGTTTGGGTGGGTTTAGGGTAACCAGGGCAGAATGTACAGTTAAAAGGAACTAATGTTAAAAGGAATGAAGATCAGTTTTGATCCCAAATAACCCATCCCATCAAAAGGGACAGCAGTGCAGGATCAGGACCATCAACAAATAATGTCTGAAATACTTTCACCCTTTTAAACACAAATAAAATGACTGCAGATTACTAACAATTTTACAAAAGAAACCTCCATTTTCACCTACAGTATATTGAAAACAAAATTCTTCTCTCATACAAATGTACAGTTCTTGTTAGTAAGACATGTTTCTTGGAAATTGTCAAGGATTTGCTGGAGTGTGTTCTGATTATCAGCTTCTAAAGAGAAAGTACTTCAGTATTTGGCCCAGGATCGGGTTGGATCACAGCAAGGGCATGCAAGGCCTCACCTGCTCCTCTGTGATCTGCATGTACAGGATGACATAGTAGATGAGCTCAGGCAGGGCCTTCTTCACTGTGCTCTTAAACCTGCTGTTCTCCAGCAGAGTATGGACAAACTCAAAGATGCTGAACACCAGATTCTCAAAGCCCAGCACTTCACCTGGGGAAAGATAAGAGGCGCAAGCATTTTTGGAACTGAACTTTCTTCAGGAGTTTTTTTTTTCTTTTTTAAGACCCATCTTCAAAAGTATATTCTATAAGTCTTTTCAGTGACATGCATTACTTCAAGGCACTCCGAAACATGCCTTCTTTCCATAGTGGAAAAGACACAAATGTAACAAATCAACCCCATTTGTCAAGTTGGTATCAAAGCACAAACGGATCACACACACCATCAGAGTCAATGGGATCGTCCACCTCTTCAGTGTAGTTGACTTCTGTTCGGACATAGGTGCACTGTGAAGTTAAGGAAAGCCAACAGCCGGATAAGTTCAAATTCAGTGATGGGAGAGTGTGGGGGTTCTATTCTCTTTTCATTACACAAACCTGCAATGTAAACTTAGTGCTATAGTAGGTACAAGAGGGAAATTGAGGGTATCGTGCTACAAGTGGCAAAATAGATTTGCAGGTATAGCATTGAATGTAACATAATATATGTTGGGTACTTCACACATTCAGCACAAGGAGGCTGTGTGAGGTAGAGAGAGCACCCAGAGGCCCACAAAGGCTAAAGGATATAAGGCCGCACTCTCAGTTAGGGTGTTCCAGACTATGGGCAGGATCTGCTGCATGGAGGTCACCATGGGCTTCGGGAAGTTCTTCACCAGGGCCGTCACCGCCTACAAGGAGCGTAACATTCCATCAGATTCACTCCTTCACCCTGTCCACCCCTACCCCTTCAAAGAAGCAACACTGATCTTGAAGAGGAACTTGAAACAGCTGATTATATTTTAAAGCTTTCAGCATTTCCATAATTAGAAATGCATTAAAAAAAACACTGAATGTCAGCTAGATGACTAACAGGCTACAGCGAAAATAGCTGAGTAATGAATGTTAAGCCAAAAGAGCGCAAGTGCTTTTCATGGTTAACCAACTACACCAGAATGCACAACAAATCATTAAATTAGACTAAACAGACAAGTGTATTTGCAGCCATTGCTTGCTTTTGTGGCTAGTATTTTGCATCAAGCTAGATTTCCCATATTCCATCAGTCCATACACCACATACCGCAAAAATATAAAAATAAACAACATTTTATACACGTAAACTGCACAGGTTCATAAGGTCCAAGAGTCCCAGGTAGCCCACATCACCTTCAGGACCTCCATCTTGAGGCCGCTGTCGGACGATGGCCCGTCCGGCATCTGCAGAGCTTGGACGAAGGCTTCTGTGAACTGCTGCACTACAGGGAATATGAGAGCTTTGGCTGCACCCTGGAGAGATCCATAGAGCAACAGCATCACCACACACCTCCTTCACAAAAGGACAGCTTTGCTTCTTTTCTCAAATTTGAATGTTCACCTAACCACACAAGATGGTAATGTGATTCTGGAACGAAGATGATTTTTTTTATTTTTTTTTTTTGAAAGTAGCTTTGAGATTGCATCCGTTCAAGACACTTCTGATCCTCCCTCACCTTCTCCAGGTCCTCGATGGCAGAGATGAGGTTGGCACAGGTGGTGAAGATTTCCACGGCTCTGGAGCGGGTGCGAATGCTGTAAACCTGCAGTGGAGAAGAAACATCACAAGGGCCCTCAGGCTGTGCTCACGCCCGTCTCATGTTCCCTACCAACCAGTCCCTGCATCAAATCCACATTTCAAACACCTTGACTATAGAGACGTGTGCAAAATTTCAAATACAGTGCCGCAGATCCCAGAAAACCTTTCAACAAAACATGGTACTAACCCAAAGCATACAATCACATGAAAGGATCATTTTGTTCTGGATGTTGACAGAGATCTTTTTTTTTTTTAATAAATGGTCAGTAATTTGCAGGAATTTTACTGCCGTATGAAAGAATTGTTCGACCCTGGTCTAATAGTGGGTAAAACATTATTATGTTGTCCGAGCTTGTTGTCCACAACCAACAGAACATCACATCAAGCGTCTCTTCCGGTTTACTGGTAAGAGCAGTTTTCTGTCACCGCCTAAGAGCTATTGCAGTAGCAAAACAAATACAATAGCGCCTAAAGCCGGCCGGGACTGCCGTACCGCACCTCAGCCATGGTGAAGATCTTGTACATCTCAGGCAAAATCACTGGGGCGACAAGGGGCATCTGCGTGTCCGTTACCTCACGGGTAAACTCTGCAGGGTAGAGAGAGGTAGAGTCAGAGGAAGAGAAAGAGAGAGATACACAGGGAGAGAGACAGACAGACAGATGTGGCTATACAATGATCAATGATCTAAAAGTTTTTATTTATTTTTGTATCTACGTTATATTTTTTATTTTCCCCAGTGTAAATGCAATTGAGTGCTTTGTGTTGCCATTTAAAAATTATTGTACGTGAATTAGAATAAAAAGAAGGTTGAAGAAAAAGGCTGCAACCCAAATGCTCTTTCGCTTCAAAACCGACCCCTGATCAGAGAGAAGCATAATGCTGTACAAGGCTGCACACTGCACATCAGTGTGACTGCCGGGTTAGACAGCGTACCTGTGAGGACCCTCATGGCTCCGTGCACGGCGTTGACGTCGCCGCTGACCAGCATGTCCATGAGCAGGGTAAAGAGCTCTGGCCAGGCCTCAGGCCAGTCCCAGTGCGCGATGGCCGACACGGCGTACGCCACGCTGGAGCGCACCTTACTGATGGCCTCCCTCAGACCGCCCGGGAGCAGCTGCCTGATCACTACCTTCGCCTGGGGGGCAGAGAAGGAGCGTCAGCGGCGCCAACACTACGCGCCCGCGCGCGCACATTCTATACACACACTACTCACACTGCACTCATAAACTACACATAAGTACATACTCACTCTCAGTTCACTGTGAAACACACTCTCCCTTAACAAGCAAACAAATAAACACACGTATGCACATAGAATTATGACTTCCTAGTACACTGGGACACAATTATGGCCTAGCATTCTACAAAGCCTACACACCCTCTGATGGGCAAAGGTATGAGGGAAAGCTGTGTTTATAATGTATCTGCAGTCCCTGAATGGCAGCTATGTGTTTATGAGAAGTCTGTACCCCCTGGTGGAGCATTTATGAGTCTGTACCACTGATGGGCAGCGTTGCGTTTATGAGTCTGTACCCGCTCTGAGGTTTCTGGGTGCCTGAACTTCTCTGATTGGGCGCACCAGTGCGTCTCCACATACTGCTTCAGAATGACAGAGGCCAGCTGCGGAGAGAGGAAAGGTTGTTACTGAACATGCCGCACAGTAGGGCTGTAATCAACCAAAGAAAATCTAGGTCGACTAAAATCCTAAAATTTCGACCAAGAATCGAGCAATCGAGGAGGGGGGGGGGGGCGGCGGCGGCGTCGCTGCTGCCTCCACCAGCGGGTGCTCTAGGGCTTAAGAGGTAGAATAAGACTAAACTGAAACAGGCACCACACTCTGAAAACTAACTGAAACTAAACTGAATTGAAAATTTCGTTTTATTTCATTTTAATAAAACGAAATCAAACGAAAAAGTAATAAAAAATACAAAACCATAATAGCTAATACCCATAACACACACACACCTAGACTTCATTACACACACAGCTGCTTTCTTAACCTGCTCTAGTGATTTTTAGCAGCATTTGCAAACCGAAAAAAAATGTGTAGATAAACTAAGCATTATCAGTCACTTCTTTAATTTAGTCTCGTATCACCGTCTCCTCCGCTGCCAATACAGTTTGCAGCCGCACTTGTCGTCTACTCTCGGGTTATCTCAGTCTCTTTAACACTGTCCTCGTTCAGATAACAGTAATCAGAGATGCTATCATCAGATGAGATTAATTTCTGTCATCTAACTTTCGCCGTGATGAACGGCGTTTCTAAACGGTTAAAGTCCCACCCCTACTGCCTATAACTTCAAACCTCCTAAACCTCCTTTCCTCTTAAACACAAAAAGGCAAGTCCATTTTCAGAAAAAAATAATATTTATTTAACAAACAAAATCAACATCCTCTGTCTTGACAAAATGCCGCCACACTGAAGAGGACTTTGACATTTTTGCTGACTGTCAAACAAATGAAATAGCCTACGTAAACCAGGGGCGAAAATCTGATATCAACTTTGGGGGGGACAATTACATGATATTTTATCAAGAACAATTCCTGAGGGGGACACCAAAAGTAGTGCTGTAGGTGGCTAGCTAATGTTTGCTTTAGTTTGCTCCATCGTTTTGCTCGCTAGCTCTGCAAATTCAGCTATTGTGTGTGTATGAACCCTGCCAACATAAAACTAAATCGCTATGGTGCGATTGACTGGATTAACTTCCACGTTAGCTACGTGCATTGAGTGCCTTTCAGACGGTAGACACGAACGCTCTGTCACCTTGCCAGCTAAGAACATTACATTTCTTTGCTAGCTTCTCCCATTGACTCTAATTCAAACAGCTGCAAACACTGGTTGATGTTACTGTAGCTAGCTAGCAAACGTCAGCTAACCGCTAGCTAACAAAAAGAGTGACCTGTAATTCAATAAAGCGAAAATGAAGACTGGTGACGATTATAAATGTGTTTGAAGTAAAGAAATGTCTAACATATCCTTTGTTTGAACCAACTACTTACTCGAGGTCAGCCACCAACGACAGACTCTGTCACTGTCAGATTCCTTCTCACACACGCACTGTATCATGTTCCACTGCTGAGGGCTGGGGGGGGTGCAGTGGATCAAGCCATTGTGAGGCCAAGGGAAGGGGGTCGCAATCTTTTGAAACTTATAAACGCGCTATTACGTGTCTATAATCAGCACAAGTCCTTTAATTTCTTATTATTAATATTATTGAAATTACATAGTTATGTTTACAGTGATATATTGGAGGGGGACAAGTCATATTTTTCCCAGGATGGGGGGGTCGTGTCCCCTCCGTCCCCCCCGGGATTTCCGCCTATGCGTAAAACTTCAAAGTAAAGTCAAGGCTCAATTAGCCGCCGGTCTCTTAAAGTGGTCGGTGAGGCTCCGCATTTAGCAATAAACCCTGGTCTGTATTAGACGCGGGGTACAGAAGGTGGCGGTAATGCACCACCGTCTGTTCGCAACCGCCAAAAAAGCTGATAAGTTGATTTCAGTCATTTATGCAAATAGGGTTATGAAATTAAATTAACACAGTGATTATCCGACCAATCAGAATTTTGGTCGAGCCAGAACGCATCGACCAATTAGTCGACCAATCGACCGGGAGATTACAGCCCTACCGCACAGTACAGTACATTTCAACAAACACCTGTGTGCTTCTCATCCAGAGCCTCTGCTAAACGACTACATGTAAAAGCCATGCCAGAGAGGAAGCAACTACTCTGGACTGTGAAATTCCATTTTCAAAACTTCCTACTTTTATTTTTATTCTACTTTTCTTTTTTATTCCCCTGTTTGGAATGAGAGGGCACTCTGTCAATGCCCTCACTTCAATTCGGGAGGATGAACATGAGCATCCCCATGCTCCAAAAAATACTGCAGTGCACCAGCTCAGGTGCACAATTATTGCCCCACACTACTGTGCAGCTGATGCGGCTGAAGCCTAATGTTTCAGTCAGGCATGCGCTAGGCCTGGGTCAAATAATATCTTTAAATATTTTAACATCCATTTTCACTAATATTCACAACAAAAATGCGTTCACGTGATAGTTATGCTGTGGTTAGGAACGTTTCACTACCATTTCTCGGGGATGTACAGGAATGTTTTCACATCTGACCAGCATCTAAAGAGTTAAAGTATTTTGAATACATTGTTGATCCAGGTGTTGCATCCACATGCATTTCGAGGTTTCGCTGCACACCTGTCGAATCGCAAGGGCTCCCTGGGGGTCGACGGTCAGTTCCGCCAGGTGAACTCCAAACTCTGGAACAAAAATACACCAATCAATAAGCAGGATACGCAAACACAGTTTTCATTGTCTCTTCATTAATACATGTGGTACTTGGCTTGTAACAAACATGTTATAATTACATCTTTATCTTAAACATGCATTACAGAAATATTCTTTGTGGGAATTTTTTTAAAATTGCAGTTTGTACCAAAGTGATAAAAAAGACATTCCACATTCCTCAGAAAATGCCCCCTCCCCCGTTTTCTAAACCTGGGCTTTAAAGGGGAGTTCCACCGAAACATGATGTTTGATTTGTAGAAAGGTAGCTCTCCTCCTGATTAAAATGAGCTCTCAACCAACTTTCAACCTGTAGTTAGAGCAGAGATATAGCCCCAAACTACTGCGCATGTACCAGGTACCTGCTTTACAGTGAACTACAATGGCCAAGAGTGCTTACAGTTTATGGGCATTGTCAGACAACGCCAGTCACACTGAAAAACGACCAAAGCGGAGGCAGGGTTGCCAGATCTTGCAAGAGTTTGCAGCAAAATGGCGACTCAAAACTAGCCAAAAATATATTTTTAACCGAAACTAATGGACTTTAAGTAGAAATCAACATATATTTTTACATTTTAAAAGTATGTGCTTTGTGACTTAATCTTTCCCCCGCGAGGTAGTCCAATTTGGCTGTCAAACTGCGGACATGGCAACACTGAGCGGGGGGGCTATGCGAGTCCTGCACATACAGCGTCCCTTCGAAAGAGGCCACGTTACTCACTGGCAAGTTAGCCACTAATGGAACAGTTCTACTGAAAAACATACCACCACCATTAGCTAGAGTCTCCAGAAAAACGGGGGAAACACAGCCATTAATTTAGCCCTTCATTTATCTACGTTGGTATCGTGAAAACATTAGCCAGCCTAGCCAGAAGTCTGTTGCAAACACTTAGGCTACTCATATCTCACACCGGTCTTCTAAGGAAAAAATTTCTTTTATAAAATGCCCTTCCAATTAGAAGTTCCATGTCGGAAATCAGGGATTGGGAAATCAGTAAACAAACATTACTTTTAGACGATTTTAGCTTTTAAAACAATTTAACTTTTGTTTTTTCCGTTTGAATGCTTTTGTATCGGCCAACATGTCGATACAGAATGATAAACATATACAATTAGAAGTTAAAACGTTATTGTTGTAGTTGTTAGTTGTTAGCTATTTTAGCTATGTTTATTAGCAAAGCCAAAACTTTCCCAGTTGTGCAACTTGAACAGAGGCCACTGAGTTGTAGCCTATCATTTGTCCACTCTGTAACCGACAACACTTGAGTCCTGTTTGGTTTAGTTTTCCAAAACATCTTTAAGGAAAGAATGCATCAATGTAATTTTCTGACATTAAAATAAAACAGCAATGATAGCTAGCTTGATCTATGATGTGTCCCTACTCATAACAGTGACAGACCCACCAATGTTTCCTCCCTCGCTGGCTCCGCCTACGTGCCTATGTAATTTACACGCCCACTTGACGCCACTGTAGTCTTTCAAAAACGAGGAAGTGGTAAAGGTGTACATCATTTTGATGTATTCCTCTACCAAATTTGTAACTTTAGCTGTGAATATTTCTGTTCACATATTGTTTTGGCCAGCAACAAAGAGAGACTTAATTAGTTGCGCCTTTACATTATAGGCATTTAGCAGACGCTCTTATCCAGAGCGACCTACACAACTTCTTATTACATTTATCCATTCATACAGCTGGATATATACTGAAGCAATTCAGGTTAAGTACCTTGCTCAAGGGTACAACGGCAGTGTCCGGCTGGGAATCGAACCTGCAACCTTTCGGTTACAAGTCCTGTTCCTTAACCATTATACTACACTGCCGCCTTGATCTGTTAAATAAGGTTAATGTCGGTGGAACTACCCTTTAACAATTCTGGCCGCTACTTCTTTTCACTTCACTCTGCGCAGCCCACAAGCCGAGCCGAGCAGTCATGTGCATCATCATACTAGAGTGCACTTCATACTAGAGATTCAATACATTTTGATTAGTGACAGATTACATTTCTTACACAAATACATTTATGCAGCTGGATTTAAATTTTAAATTTTTTAAATTTTACCTTTATTTAAACAGGGTAGGTTGACTGAGCACACATGCTCTTTTACAGGAACGCCCTGTTAACGGTCCACAATTAGCCTAACCTGCATGTTTTTGGATTGTGGGAGGAAACTGGAGTACCCGGAAGAAACCCACGCGGACACGGGGAGAACATGCAAACTCCACACAGAAAGGTCCCGTCTGGGATTTGAACCCGGGACCTTCTTGCTGTGAGGCGACAGTGCTATCCACTGCACCACCGTGCCATGTTTTTATTTATATATATATATATATATATATATATATATATATATATATTTTATTTTTTTTTTACTAGGGCAGCTGTAGGTAACCCCGTTCCTGAAGGACCATACCTGTCTCTGGCTGTCATGCCAACTTCTGCTCTTAATTACCCCAATCATTTATGTAATTTATGTCATCTGACACTTTATATGCATTTATTAATAAGCTACATGAATGACTGCTGGAGAAACATTTCACTGTGGTGCAGGCTACAAGTGAAGTGAATTAGGTAATGAAGAAATGAAAAATGAAGAAGACAAAATGGCAGAGGGCCCTCCAGTAATGTGGTTCTCCATCCCTGTGACAGGGTGAGTAACAAACAATTTCATCCAAGGCCAACCACAATGAACAAAATAAAGCAGAACGCTGCCCTTGGGTACGACATGCTCCTTCGCGTTCACTGCATTCAAAAGATATATCCCCACCCAGAATCCAATTTGAAATGGCAGCCAAAGCTGTGCATGTGACAGTCCTAAAGCTACATCCCGGAGCCACCCCTCTCTGCACGAGAGGGATTAGATGAAAGAGATGCCATGAGCCAGGAGACAATGTTAGTGCTGACATCCCTACAGTGGCTCCCCTCAGAAATACAGTCTGAGATCACCATCACAGTAACACTGCTGAATATCAGACAGCCAGCACAATTAGGCATTTAGACCCAGAGTATGGCTACATGGGGGAGGAAAAAAGGTTCTGTGCTTGCTCTGTCTGTGACAATGACCTCTGGTGAGAAATAGTCAAATAGCCCTTTCACTTTCACCGTCAGCATGACATGATTATAGCTAATAACAGCTGTTCTTACACAATTGACATCTTGGAAAAGGGGACAGGCATGGCTGCTCACATTGATTAGAAAAATCTGTTAAGTGGTCTTGGGTACATTCCAGAATATATATATGATTTCAGGGGTGTAAAAAATAATGTTGAAGTGGAACTACTACAGCAGGAAAGAGAACTTTGAAAATTTAGTTATTCAGATTCCTCAGAGTGGTGCTAATGGTAGTCCTGGACAGTCAAACATATCACAGTACACTGCATGCTACATCAGGATATAGTCCTTTTACACAACCCAGAGGGAACACAAAGCCAAGAAAAGTCTGCTTTCTGAAACAGGATGGAAACGTGGAAACTTGGAAGGACACAGCTCAAGAAGAAGGCTGGCCCCAACTGGACAATGACAGCTGGAGACCTCTAAGCTCAGCCGATGGCCCCCTGGTGGCTGGAGGCCAGTTACATTGTGAAACAGAAGAAACGTGGAAAATTCAGCCCCTGAATTTTATACATTATATTTACAATGCACCGCTCACAGGAGTGTACATTCTATATGTCAACCCTGCTGTGTGTAGCTATGATAAAGGCCGATAGTGTGCGGAGGGCCACCGAAACATTGTTACTCTTGACTTTACCAGTCTTGCAGATGGTAGCTGTATTGTGTAGTACTGTATACTGCATATCCCATATTTATTTATTGCCCATTTTGGTAGCAGTTGAAAGCAACCCAAAAACAAAAGTGTTTTCAGCATAGCGGCATTAGGTAAATTGTTTATCTGGTTTTAGTAGTAGCAATGCTTAAATTCTGACATATCTTCCTTAATAACCACTTATAAATACACAGCTGCTGAACAAGAAAGATGTTTAAATTTTTGTATTTTATTTACAGCACATTTCGCCATATTAAACACATGGCACATGAAATGTACCCCCTTTTAAAAAACACCCCTTAAAGCATATATGCTGCCCCTCTGTGATCAAATCCCAACCCATAAAGTTTCAACATTCTCAAAAGTGAATCTGTGACAACAACGAACTGAAATGTTCAACGGAATGAACAGAATGCATATACCATATGGATACAAAAATGACAAGAGTGAAATTCAGGATTGCCTTTGACTGGGAAATGTATGTATTTTTCTTTAATACTGAACTTGCAGTATTTTTACATGTTGCCCTTTGGCGCGCTTCACATAAGCACATCAAAATTTCAAACCACTAACAGTTGTAGCCTACGCTAAGTGCTATCGTCATCAGTTCAGGAACACAGGCGGAGTAGGAGAAAGCCATCCAAGCTAAGTTTTGACAAAATGGAAAATATGTGCGAAAATGGCGGGATTTTCACAATGCATCTGGCAACCGTGACTTCTAAGTTATAGTAATGTTACACAGGGCAGAACCCACGATGGGATAAATTACTCTTAATATTAAGATTCTGATTGTTGGAGATCGGCCATAACAACAGAAGTGACCCCATCAAACCGTAAATCCAGATCGCAAACTACCAGCAGAGGATGACTGGGATGCATGCGTCAAATCGTTTATCCGGCTTGCTCCTTTCTTTGGACTGACCATTCGTTCGGGGGGCTGAGGCCGAGGTTACACTGTTCGGACCCAGACTACGCCAGTTGAACACTAATGGTCATGCCTATTTATCGAAATCAGTCTGGTCTTTTGTACATTGGGAAAACACCTAAGTTTGTGTTAAACCTCCTGATGCCAATGCTGGAATGTCATTATTTACCACGGAAACAATCTAGCTAGCGGTGTAACTTTATGGCAACTAAGTAACTTAATCAAGTGGGGACAATTTTGTACACATTTTAGCCCATTCCATGATGAGTTTTATGCAGTCAGACACCCAACTAGCTGATTATCTGGTCGCAAAGGTTAAGATCAATGCACTTTCACCAAGTTTGGCATACGGTTTTACTGCAATGTTGCTCATCGTTATTAAAGTAACGTGGATCAAGTTAAGTATTTATTACTTAATTAAATTACTGAAGCAATGCGCTATAAACTGCATTGGGTTATAAAAACATTCAATATGCACAATTGAGATATGACAGCTTGCAAATATTGCTACTGCTAGCTGTGGTCGGTGGCTTGCTAGTTATATGACCCGTAGCTTGCCAGTTCACAATCTATAGCTAACATTACTATCTAGCCAGTTAATTTACTTCCTGTCTAAGTAGCTACTTAACTTAATTTATAAGATACCGTTAGCTGGTAAGCAACTTACACGATGTAAACAACCAGGCATATTTGTAATTAAAATTGCTCCCTTGGAGCTCCTTAGCAGGCCCAAGAAAGTGAAATTCACATGGTAACATTACAACAGCGCTTCCCGCTAGCTAGCTATAGACTAGACTAGCTATCAGTTTAGCCAAGCGACTCACCCTCAGTCACTTCGAGTACTTTGATCTGCTCCTCCGCAGCAGCTCGTACTTCTTGCACCGGGGACAGAATCGCCGTCAGCGTTTCTATCAGTGCCTCCTTAAGTCCCTGTTGAACGGGGCCAGCGGCAGAAACCGAGCCGGGTCCAGAAGCGTTTACACCCGCCATACTTGTGTCCGTAGAGCCTGGCGCCGCTGCAGAATCGCAAGATGATGCGCCGCCGGAGCGCGCCAATGCTCGGAACTCCAGTGAGGAGGGGGGGCTGAGCTGTCAGATCACCAACAATCAAGCTCACACTTCCGCTAGGGAGGGAACGGCTGCGCCCCTCTGTAGGAAGGGAAGAGTCACTGTCCAGCCCTTGCGTATTATTTTATTGAAACGTTGTGGCGATTCTCTTTTCGTGAGGTAGGTGGTGCTAAAGCACTCAGGTAATCTTTTCAGACACGATTTTGTTTCATTGGTCGCCATTTTAATTGTATTGATGCACGAGTTGGCTTCTTATATTTTAAGATCCAGCGTAGCTATATAACTTCAGAAACGAAATAACCACAGGAGAAATACTGTCTTTGAAAGAAAGAAACTTGCTAGAACCATGCTAACTATTTTACAAGTTTGCAATTGCAGTCAAACGAAACGTTTTACGATTTTTGCAGTCAATCCAAACGATTTTATAGAAAGAGATTAACTTAACTTATTTTCTTTTTTTGGAACATCACTTTGTAGCAGTCATTCCGTGACTAAGTTACGTTCAGGATAAAACCAGTTTTTCAACGATTCTGACTGAACTCAGACTGTCCACCCTCCTTTCATGTTTTAAAAAAAAATGTACTTTAGTCAGGGGAAAGCAGAGGGTTACAGAGCCGCGAGGATTTGTATACGGCTCGAGGCGGCTGCCCTACAGTCTGCACCACACGCCTCACTGGCTGCATTTTTAATACAAAAATGAATGTACATGAATACCTGTGGTGGCCCAGCAGCTGGCACCTTTCAGCATCCAGATGTTGATATCATAGTGATGTGATGTCATCAGAGATTGTGTGATACGGTCATATTTTAATGATCAAATAAAGAAAATGGTAAAATTGTGTGTGTGTGTGTGTGTGTGTGTGTGTGTGTGTGTGTGTGTGTGTGTGTGTGTATACATGTATACGTACGTACGTACGTACATATATATATATACAGATCCTTTCCAAAAAATTAGAATATCATGGAAAAGTTTTTTTTCCATAATTCCATTCAAAAAGTGAAACTGTCATAGATTATAGATTCATTACACACAAAGTTAAATATTTCTAGCCTTTATTTGTTTAATTTTTCATAATTTTGGCTTACAGCTCCAGAAAACCCCCAAAACAGTATTTCAAGAAATTAGAATAGTGTGTCGAAAATCAGCATTTTCTTCAGCTATTTCAGAGAATGAATGTTTTAGACTGAGTGTCACACTATCATCTAATTTACTCAAAACACCTGCAAAGTTTATCTCAGTTTGGTTCAGTATGGGGGAAGACTGCAGACTTGACAATTGGCCAAAGACCATCATTGACACCCTCCAGAAGATGGGTAAGCCACAAAAGGTCATCGCTAAGGAGGCTGGCTGTTCACAGAGTGCAGTGTCCAAGCATATCAATAGAAAGTTTAGTGGAAGGAAAAAATGTGGCAGGAGAAGGTGCACAAGCAAAAGAGATGACCGTAGGCTTCAGCGGATTGTCAAGCAAAGACGATTCCAAAATTTGGCGAAGATGCAGAGGGAGTGGACTGAGGCTGGAGTCAGTGCTTCAAAAACCACCACGTACAGACGTATCCGGGACATGGGCTACAACTGTCGGATTCCTCGAGTCAAGCCACTCCACTCATTCTCTGAAATAACTGAAGTAAATGCTGATTTTCGACACACTATTCTAATTTCTTGAAATACTGTTTTGGGTTTTTTTTTGGAGCTGTAAGCCAAAATTATGAAAAATGAAACAAATAAAGGCTAGAAATATTTCACTTTGTGTGTAATGAATCTATAATCTATGAAAGTTTCACTTTTTGAATGGAATTATGGAAAAGAAACAACTTTTCCATGATATTCTAATTTTTTGGAAAGGATCTGTATCTGTAATATATGTATGCGTTTGGGACAACAGCATTTTTTTTCTTGATGTGGCTCTACTCCACAATATTAGATTTGTAATCAAACAATTTACATATGGTTAAAGTGCAGATTCTCAGATTTTCACTTTTTTTTCTTATCCCTTTTGTTTTCACCATGTAGCAATTAACTAGTTTGCACACTTCAAGAAGTACGCGAACATTTTGGTCACATGACGTGAGCTTCGTTTTTAAAAAAATGAGGCGCAGCTTCGCTGATGTTTTCCTTCAAATGCAACAAAAACAACACGAGACAAGGCAGCGCAAGAGTGGGGAGTAGGGTTGCCAGATCTTGTAACCCTGTTCCCTGTCTACTGTCCCCCTGTCCACTCTGACCCCTGTCTACTATGTGCCCTGGCCCCCTCACTTTGCAAGCAGTGGGAGAAACTAGTAGTGAAGTAGTTTGTAATATTAATTTCAATTTTTTTATTTTTATTGAGAATATTAATCAGTTAACATATGATGTCGTATTCAGACACATTCTAGTGCCCTATCTACTGCGCCCTGTCTCCTGCGTACAGTGCACTGACAGAAGTGTGCTGTTTAATGTGCACTGTTTAGCAGTCCGCAAAAAATATCCGTCATACTATTTTCCAACCGCACTGTGGAAGTGTCGTAAGCAGGTCATAAGACGTCCCACCAGTGTTGCCATGTCCACGGTTTTACAGCTAAATTGGGATACTTTCAAAGTGCAGTCATGGGTAAAAAATGAAAAGTTGCAAAGCAACTTTTTAAGAACATGATTTCTATTTAAAATACGTTGGTTTTGGTTAAAAATAGCCTATAATTTGGACTAGTTTTGAGTCGTCATTTGGCTGGAGAGTCTTACAAGATCTGGCAACCCTATGCCCCCACTCTTGCGGTGCCATGTCTCGTGTTGTTTTTGTTGCATTTGAAGGAAAACATCAGCGAAGCTGCGCCTCATTTTTTTTTTAAACGAAGTTTGCCAATATTTATTGACCAAAATGTTTGCGTACTTCTTGGTGTGCTCCCGAATGTACTCAGTGAAACCCCGGAAGTGTGTAATCCGGGTGTTTGAAGTATACTGCAATTAGAAAATTTTTTGCGTACTCTACGACTTTCTCGCCCAATCTACTCACCAAGGCTACTCAAGTATGGAAGAGTGCTGATTCGGACACGACCCTAGTCTCATCTGTCCAGAAGATCTTTTTCCAGAACTGCAGGGTTTTAGGTACATCTTAGCAAAAAAAAAACCTGTAATCTGGCCATCCCGTTTTTGCAGCTATCTAGTGGTTTGCAGTGTAGCCTCTGTTATAATAATAATGCCTTGCATTTATATAGTGCCTTTCTCACACTCAAAGCATTTACAACAATGAGGGGGAAACTCACCTCAACCACCACCAATATGTAGCACCCACCTGGGTGAAGCAACAGCAGCCATTTTGCACCAAAATGCTCACCACACATCAGCCGTGTTCTGTTCGTGAAGTCCCCAACACATTTGCCGGACAGGTGTTTGGTGGTTTTTCTGGTCTTCCTTCCTACCAGGCCCTTTGTGGTTACTGAGCTCACCAGCGCTCTCTTCTCATGATGTTCCAAACAGTTGATTTTGGTAAGCCTACGGTTTGGCCTATGTCTCTTGACTGTTTTTATCTAATTTCTCAGCCTCATAATGGCTTCATTGACTTTCTTTGGTACAACTCTGGTATTTATTTTGACAAATGCCAATAAGAGACTCCAAAGGCAATCAAAGCCTAGAATCAAGACTATATACTGAAAGCTCCTATTCCTGCACTAAGGAAGCAATTGAACACACCTGACCGATCAAACACCTGTGAAGCCATTTGGGGGGGGGGGGGGGGGGGGGGGGGGGGGGGTGGGTGTATAAAACGTTCTGTAATTTTTATATGGTGAAAACAAAATGTTTAAAAATATCAGTTAATAAAAAGCTGATAATCTGTACTTTAACCATATGTGAATTGTGTGATTACAAATCTAAGTGTGTTGATTACCGAGCCAAATCAAGAAAAAAATACATCTTTGTCCCAAACATCATGGAGGGCACTAACCACATGTACAATGTCCCTGTTGTGATTTGCTTTGTTTCCTGTAGACATGCCTCTAAAATTGCTGGAATAAAGCAATCCCTGATTTTACCGACTGAAGTGTAGTAAGAACCAAATAAGCAGGATTTTAAAATCAATGTCGAAAAAGAAAAACGATGCAGAAAAATCTGATATCAGAACAAAGGGTTTTATTCCACAATATAAACTGCAACATCTGCTACCCTCACCCAACACAAGCTACCCCTCCTCCCCACCCAAAGAAAAGCCCAGTACAGCTGTGGCATTTAACTTTACACAATTCCTTCTGTCTGCTACTTTTCTAGACCACCACTTTGACCCCACAGTCTAATAGGGAGCATTCTGTACATCAAACCATTGCTAAAGCACCAACACACTGTTCAGAAGAGATCTCAAGCCACTGAACTCAGACATAGACATTATTGCTCAGATAAATAAACCTAATCTACGAAAAAAGAAAAAAAAAACATTTTTTTTTATATTATCCAGATGCTTGTACTAAACAGTGGGTTTCCAAAAAATAAGTTTCTCTTGAATTTTATTTGTAAGCTTCTTTTTGGTGAAAAATTTGTCCCTGCACCCAGTGTCTCTGGTTTCACATGCGGGAAAGTCCCAGAGGGATGGAGAAAGAATCCTGTTTTTTTTTTTTTTTTTCTTATTCACAAGGTGCTTCATCTGTAGACACTCTCTTGCGGCCAATGGGACGGAAACCCCTGCAGCACACTCCACATCCTGCCACTTCTTAGACAACCACAAAACAGTTCATAGGAGAGGGGGGAAAAAATCAATACAAAAAGTGACCAAACAGTCTAATAAATTCTGGAAAACGATCCCATAAGGAGGAAGTAGCACCGTTGTTACAAAAGGGAAGGAAAGGGGGGGGGAGGGGGGCTGTGGGCAGGGTCAGGACATGAGGGGGCAGGGTCAGTTACACACCCAGAGATGTGGCTTTTCAAGAAGAACACAAAAAAAAAAAAACTGGTATCCTCCAGTCTTCTTCAAAACCTTCCTTTTCTCAATTTCGCATGTGACCATCTTTTACAGTACAGCTGACACAAATATAGTCCTCCTTCTCGGCCAGCTCGGGAGTCACGCCCACACAGACTTGGTGGAACCACTGGTTGCAGCTGCCGTCGCACTGGACCCAGTCCACCTGAGAAGAGTCAACGTCATTTACAGTCATTTACAGCAGGGCCCAGAGGAGCAGCACAGATTCAACAGATACACCTGACACTCAACTCCGTGTTCTTATATTCAAAATGCTGTCACAGATTTGATAGATGCATCATACCCAGTTCTTCGTCCTTAACGTTGAAATTTCTGCTTTCATAATACCAGCGCAAAAATATTCAAATTTTAATGCATCTTCTGAAAAATGCTAAAGGGGCGTGGCGATACTGTGCCAATTGACTGGAACCTATTACAAAGCAGAGAGGATGGAAGTAAGGAAGGAATGAGCATCTGGCACATCTAAAGAATCTGTGCGAGCAGTCCTGTGTCACGTCAACTCAGATCCTCAACTGAGGCACCTGGGGTTGGCTTTCCAACTTCTGAAATGCTAACAGTCTCAAAGTGCCTCCAGGGACGGCTAAATTGATTAAGTCAAGATGGTTTTAAGTTATGTTAAGTGTTTCTAAGTGCTTGGCTGAAAGTATGCAGCACTGTAGAGCAAGGCTTTATAGCTTGACCATAGATCTTAAATATTTTTAGAAATGCTTTGCCACGTTAACTTGATAAATACAGTGGGGACGGAAAGTAATCGGGCAGTGACAATTTTTGTTCTTTTGGCTCTGTACTCCAGAACACTGGATTTGAAATGGAACAGTAACTATGGGGTTAAAGTGCAGACCTTCAGCTTCAATTTGAGGGTTTTTACATCCATATTGGGTGAACCATGTAGCAATTGTAGCCCTTTTAATATAAGTCAAATATGATACTGGGACACAAAGGTGACAGGCACTAAAAAATAAATTGTTGCACAAACCAATGCAAACACATTTATTTACAAGTTTGACAACTCTCTGACTATCAAAAAGAAAGAAAATAGTTCAATAACCGGAAATAGTCTTTTCAGGTCATAAAATTTACCACAGTAGTGTTTAACATGGTGGGCCCTATCTTGGCGATCTTGGCGCTTGGTCTAAGCGCATGGCGTAAAGTCCATCTAGGGCGTGTCCAAGTCCACTTTTGCTATTTTAACGGCGTGTTTTTTGGGCGCTAAGCACGGCGCAGCGTGCAAGTGGGCTGAACCTAGTCTCTTCATTAATTATAGGTGTGTCTTGGGCGTGACATGCAATAAACCAATCAAAATGTCATATCCCATTCCCTTTAAAAGCCTGCTTTTCCACCTTGGCGGATTGCTTATGATGGCGAAACAGACATGCTCGTGCGTGTTTAGTGTGATCAAGGAATAGGCTATATGGATCAATAGTAGCCTATGATAAATATTATTCGGACAAACCATTATGAGTTCCCGGTAATTCCCGACAGTGCTGTTATTCTACAAAATATATGCGGTTAAATTTAGTTAAAGGCACCTGCAACAGCTGAGAATAAGCTACCAATGGCTTCTGTCTCACCTTAGAAAACGCCAAATTAGCCTGCTTGTTTAACTAATTTCGTTTGATTATGCAATGAAGCAATGAACTCATGTTCAAGCTTCATCCGAAGTTCATTACCTGCATTCTAATTTTGATTAATAAAATAAATAACGTTATTTTACCTTAATGATGACAACAAATACAATAAAGCTGTCAGGTTGGCAACCCATAGGTTCACGCATATTTTCCCTTCTTTTATAATGTCCTGCTTATGGAAATGTGACCAACCAGTTTTACTGGCAGCGTAATGCTTTAAAACAATCCACTTTCCCAGGAAGACCGTTAAAAGTGCGATTTACAGCAGGGGAAACAGACCTGCTCCGTAACGTGCTGCAAATTTGTTTTCGTTTATAATTAGACGCTTAGTTCTCTTTAAAATATTTTGTTCAGTTATGGAACAGGTGAAAACCGTGAAATCAACGGGGTTTTAATAAGCTGAGGGTATGGAAACCTTGTCACTGTAATTTAAAAAATATGAAGGACGAAGAATAGCCTAACTAAGGTTACAATTCAGTTAACATGGTGACATTTACGTATCTCCGTTTTTTAACCGTAGGCATAGCGAATCCGCTGTAGCCTAGGCTATTTGAAAAACAATAAAAGCAATATTCACTGGACAAGGTTTTAAACTTTTTTCAGTCACAAACCATTCTATTTACTTACAGGCTGTATTCCTAGATAAACAGACCTGTATTGTAATGACATCTGAAGCGCATTTTCAAAACTCAAATGTCCGTCTATTGCAGTGCACAAGTTTTCCATTGAATGACTATTCACGCATTAGGTGTAAATGACTTGATTAGGCTTGATATAGGTTCTTTTTATCAGCTCCTTTTTAACGGATAGCCATTGTCCCGTACCATCGCACATCGCCTGGATGTTGATGGAGTGGGCTGAGAGCAATGTAATGTGGCATCATTTCCCTTCGCTGAGGGAAAGGTATGTGGACCTATGGAACCTTTTATTATTATGCATTTTTGACATAGCCTACACAATAATAATATTTCGCATTGTGATCTAGATATTTTAGTCATGCTTGTGCACGCCCTGTGTGTAACAGACAGGATGGTACGCGCGTTGTGCACACGCCTATGTAGACGCACTTATATGCGCCGTTAAAATAACATGTAAACAACTGCAACATGACTTTAGACCAGGTTTGTGGTGGTTCTAGCGCAAGCGCTTTCTGCTGGCTCAAGATAGCAATACGCCAGAAAGAATCCTGGCCACTCCTCGTCTTAAGACCAACACGCCCAGTTCACTTGTAATGGGCGCAAGAATACATGGTAGTTAAAGGATGTGAACGCAAGGCGTTATTATGAACCATGCGCCGGGTGTAAGATAGCAAAGACACTTGCGTTTGGGTTAGCCGGGTGTAAGATAGGGCCCGGTGTCTCAATGACACGAGTGCAAAAGTATAACTTATTTTTTTCTGATTCATTAAAGTGTAGATACATACCCCATCCGAGGCGGTCCACAATGAAACTGGACTTTGAAGCTCTAATCTATTTATGGCTGTGTAATACCCGGTTGATTAGAGGGCACTGTTATGTACGTAATCAATGCAAGAAAAGATTCATTTTCTAAATTAAAAAATAAAAATAAAATCCTACCTTTCAATATGCGGACACGATTATAAAACGATGGCTGTGTAAATGCTTTGATTTGGACGATTTTGATAAACTGGTGCAAGGTAAAACGGCTTAGGTACGTAACCGCGTGAGGAAGCTTGGACACGCAAGGTTATCAGGCTCCTGTAGCGTCGGCAGCAATTGAAACAAAGCAATTCTTAGTAGTAATCGTACCAGACAGTAATGCTTTTTTTTTTCAGGTTGACCAATCCACCAGCCATGAAACACGTGGGTAAACGATTCATGCTTATGTACGTAACGATTGGGACACGGAAAGAAAGTCAGCACTATATATTCCCCTTGTTTTAAAGTATCGTGGAGTGTATGAATTTGGGCACATATATTTTTTTACTTGGCTTATGCATGACAGAAACAAACAAAGATCGATCCGATATACATTTATTTTTCATGATTGCCGACGGCATCTTGTGTACGTAACTCTCAGGACACAATGAATTACGTACATGAGCCTGATTAATTTTGCTCTCCCATATGAATACGAGCGACAACTTTTACTAAGCAAAGTGGGGTTTAGAAAGGCATATCAAACGTCTTCAAAATATTTGGTTGAAAGAAATGTAGGCCATAAGGATAGGTATATATTTCCACATCAATTATGACAGTGTAAAAAATGTCACATTTCCGTGTCCTATTACTGGGTAAAAATCGAAAACAAAGTTTAAATTTACAACAGTTTCAAGAAAGTCTGGCCCATGAGTTTATGTTATGTATTACATGGCTATATGAAGTACCACATACAAGTAAAACTTTCTCATAAAGTAAACACAAGACACTTTGGTAAACAAATGAAAATCACTTTTTAAAAAAATCTCTCCAGTATCATATTTTTACATATATATAACACACCCCCCCCCCATTTTAGGGGACAAAGAGAACTAGGACAAATAAACAAACTTAAATAAAGTCCTCTTAGTTAATATTTGGTTGGATATCCTTTGCATGCCATGACTGTCTGCGACGGAACATCTAAAGACTCTTGATATCTTATTTTATGGTACCCTTACAAGTGATACTATAACCTCGTTAATTTCAATGGATCCCTATGGGAATTGGGGGGGGGGGGGTCTAGATTAAGCTGTAAACTACGCTGGAACAGTATGGATCACATGGTTGGCTAAATGGCTGTAAGTCATCAAGGGCTACAATTGCTACATGGTTCACCCAATATGGATGTAATAACCCTGAAATTAAAGCTGAAAGTCTGCACTTTAACCTCATTGTCACTGTTCCATTTCAAATCCAATGTTCTGGAGTACAGAACCAAAACAACAAAAATTGTGTCACTGGCCGAATACTCTCCGTCTCCACTATATATGCACCTGCAATATTTCACATACCGTACATATTAAGTACAGCACTGATACAGCAGTTTCAGTAAAACTTTAGACTTCACCCATAGTTACAATTTTCCTGTAACAAACTTTTTTAAACTGTCGATCCTTAGGAATTTTCACCAACTCATGTTACCAAACCAAAACATAACAATCGTGAACTTTCTTTTTTTCCCCTGAATATCAAGTTAAATGGGTTTCTTTTATAAGAATGGGTCAGTACTCAGAAATTTATACTGGTGTCTGAATTCTTTTTTTTTTTTTTCCCCACCCCAGGTCTGTTAAGTACACCCCGTGTCAAATCTACACAATTCTCAGGTACTGACCTCATCTCCCTCAGGCTGCTGGCATCTCTCTGCCGGACAGAGCGCCATGTCCTCTTCCGAATCCTCTGAGGGGGAGGAGTCCGACAGTATGGAGGGGGAGGCAGAGGCAGTCTTGCTCTCCTGGCCCGACTCCTTGTTCAGTTTGGGTTTCTTCTTCTGGGGCTTCTTTGCCCTGTCCCTCCGCTCCCTGTCTGGCCCCTCCCTCTCCAGGCGGCGCTTGGCCTTTTTGTCCGTCCCATTCACAGCTTCCTTCTTAAGACTGGAGACTCCATCCTGGGAGCAAAGAAATAAATCCGCACATGCATCAAATAAATAATGTGTATAAATAAGAAGAACACTGCTGAAGAATGCCACAAAATGCATCTATGGGTGGAGCCAGGGAATGCAATGTTTTATCATTTTTGTGACCGTTTACAACAATATTACAGGTTCTCAAGAACAGAAGCACATATTCTGTATTCAGACACAGGCTATAAATCCAATGTTAATGGACCATTGGTGTGAACCAGCATGAGAAGAGAAAGATCAAGTTAAATTGCAGTTGTATTCATGAACAATGAGAGGCAGTGCATCTCAACTGCAATGGACACAAACTACCCGATCCTGGTAGATAGTCAGGCCAAAAGGAAACGGCTAACCTCAATCTGTGGTGGACTTCTTCCCTGAGAGTTGCACTGCTTGTGTCGGTCGAAGTCCGAGCCCTGAGGCTGTGGTGAAGCACAGTCATCTGTGGGCATGGCCAGGCCGTTCAACAGGATGTGGTAGAGCTGCTGGATCTCAGGCAGAGACACTTGCAGCAGCAGCCCCTCCACCATTAGCTCCTCCAGCTCTGGACTCAGGCCTGTAAACAGATATGGCAAGTACACATTAGCACAGCTCCTGAATCAGGCCTGTAACTCAGACCTGCATACAGTACATGCACATTAACAGAAGCACAGAACGTGTGGAATGCGTTCAGAATGAAAACCACATTGCTACGTGTCCAGCCAGAAAACACTGTTCACTCTAAATCACAGGTTTTCAACCTTTTCTCATCCAGGGACCCTAGGCTCAAAGGCATCGCGGGGACTCCATCATAAATTATTATATTATTTTTTTCTATATTATATTTCTATATTTTGAAATATTTTCCCAAATCTGTATGTCGTCATTGCATATCAAGTCTGGCTAGGGACCACCTGAAAACCCAGGCTCTAAAAGGTTTGCAATGTTTTGAAACAATTTTTGCAGCACCCCTGTTTTGGTGGGTGTGACAGGGTGTAACCAGAAGCGGCCAGCATTGACACATACAGTATATATATATATATATATATATATAAAATTATTATTTTTTAAGTCAATGCTTTTACCGCTGTGCAACCGCGGCACTGGGTATTTGTTTAGTTTTTTGTATTTAAATTGGATGAGCCTTGATTCCTTCAGGCTAATTAGGAAAATGGGAAACTAACCATGGTGTTTTCAAGCACCCTTTTTTTATTTTTTTTATTTTATATTAAATGGAGAGCATTATGATATAGGATGTTTGCTCAGCGTCACTCAGGTAAGCATTAACACAATGGTGGTGATTGAGGTAAACCCCCTTCATTGTAAAGTGGTTTGAGATAAGGAGATGTTAAGTAGTATATAATGCAATCAATTATTAGTCTTGGTGCGTTAATTTCAAAACTCCTTAATTTTTGTTTGTTAACCTATGAAGTTTATGTGGGGGGTGGGGGGGATTATCTGATGAGATCCAAGGTTGCCAAGCTTAAGACACAATTACCAATACAGATACAAAAGTAAAAACTCAGCTGATGCTCAATCAAGGACTGTGTGCACTGCAATTCCCTTTACTCTGGCCACAAAAAGGTTGGTCTTCAGCAACAGCCAACCAAAGTTTTACAATGTGGCTAAGACTGGAGCATTTTTACAGCATATCTGACCTTGAAGAGGAATGCATCGTTGTTCAGTGTAGAACGCCGTCTGTGACTGGCCTGCCCTGTTCCACTCCTGAGCCAGGCATGAAGTTGTTACTGGGCAATGCACCTGCAACAGTAAAGAAACATGCAAACATGAAAAGCTGATTGGGTAACAGCACTACACAGAATTTTGCATGACAGTTCTGCTCTGATGGCAATGACATTTAAAAGTGCAGAATGAAAGCTCAAAAATTGAGCATGCGGTGTCACTTTTTTTAGCCCAGGAGATAAGAACACTGATGGATTATGGTGCAACAGACGTGTAAACCCTGTGATTCTCAACCTGCGGACGAACCCACACAACTGTGTTGCTCAAATTAAACTGTTTTCATAGATTTTCTACACTGCATTTTACATTTGTGTGTCTATCTGTGTGCGCACTTGTGTCAATAATCTTAAGAGATATTATACTGTTGTAAAAAGACAATTAAAATAATTTATGCAATCAAAATGTTAGAATGTATGCAATCAACAATGTTATCATTATGATCTTTAATCTCTACAAGGCATTCCTGTAGTAAAATGTCTGTGTTGAACCCCCCGTTATAACACATTGTGGGGTCCCATAGTGTCTGAAGGGTTGAGGAGCCCTGGCCTCACCTTGCCATTGGTGTCAGCGGTGGGACTAGCAGAGGCCCAGTGGCTGAGCGGCGAAGGCCGCCTACAGGAGGAGGAGACCCGGCGTGCCCGGTGCTGCCAGCTGACCGTGCGCTCGATCATGTAGCGCAGGGCGTCGCCCTCGGGCAGCCGGACGCGAATGCGCTGCAGCGATGCCAGCAGGGGCAGCACCTTGTCCAGCGCTGGCTTCTCAGAGCGGTGGCAGAGCGGGCACAGCCAGGCCTGGGCGGCACAGGCGTCCACGGGCCCTGGCGTGCAGTCGCCGTGGAAGGCGTCGCGGCACAGCTCGCACTGCAACATGGCCCCGGCGGGAGCCTTCTGGCACACGCACACCTTCAGGTCGGCGCAGTCGGCCGCGGGGATCAGCTTGGACTCGTTGGTGGCTCGGAGGGCAGAGAGCGCCTCCATCTCCTTCAGCCGAACTTCGGCAAGAGTGGCCATCTGGGTGGAGAACCAACAGAGAAATGTAATTTAATATTATGGCATTTTTTAAATTAATATTCTGAATTGACAGAACTGAAATGGAATACACTCAAATTCTACTAAGGATGATAACAAGGTCATGAACTTTATTTAGTCCTTTTGTTGCAGATGGAAAGTCAGACATGGTCTTGTAAATTGTAAAAAGGCTAACCTTGCCGTTTCCCAGTGCACCCAGACAGAATGTAAAAGGGCATCGGTGCTTACAGCAGAAGCAGAGTCCTTGCTTTCTGACAGGGCCCTCTCCACATCACTCAAGCAGTCCAGCTTCACAGTCTTCTTCTTGCCGTACTGAACCACATCCTTCATCTTTTTGGCCTTCCTCCTCGGACTGCCTGTCCCCACCTCACACCTGGGGCACAGCACCTGTGCAGCACATTCCGGAAGAAAATTCAGTTCACTTCCACATATCTCAACTTTGTCTCTTTCACATTTTTAATACAAAAAAAAAAAAAAAAGATACGGCAGCAGTAAAATATTGTGTATCAGGGGGGGGGGGGGGGGAGGGGTAGATGACCGTTCCTTATTCAGATGGGGCCATTACCTCCAGCAGGGTGTAGGCAGAGTTCTTCAACAGGAAGGTTTTAGCTGCACTTTCTTTCCAGGCCTGCACCTCGGAAACCAGGGCCTCCAGTCGGGCCAGGGGGTCCAGCTGCACAGGGATGGCTCGGCCTCGCAGGACCATGTCAGAGAGGCTGTCCAACACAGGGATCCGACCGCCCAGCTGAAAGCCAGAGCAAAGCATATACAGTGTTCAAACCAGATGCTACCAAGTGGCAAATTCAGGTAAATCACACAGGCCAACCTGCCACTCTGGTGTGTAAAAAATAAGATAAAAATGGCACACACATTTTTTATTTTTAGGTAAAATCTGCAAAATTTTGGGTTGAGAAACTAAATCGGCAAGATGCAATCGTTGGTCCTATAACAAGCTATAGAGACGCCATAGTTTGTTCATACACTTTGTGAGCAGGAACAGCCGGCTTTCTTACCAAACTATAGCATAGCATAAATACTGAAGAACACCTAAACATAGCAGCTAAAATGATTGCCAACTAATGATTTAGATTTAGCCATCTCTAAGCCTATCCTTTAATAAATGATCTTCTTTGCATTAAATTAAATTGAATTGATTGAAAATTGCATAGGCGACCACCTATGACTTAATTATTTTGACCGGAACCCCCCCCCACCCCTCCCCTTGGCAGGCAAGGCAAGGCAAGCCAAAACGTTCAGCCGCTACCTTGGCAGGCAAGCCAAAGAGTTCATTTCAGACCCCGTTTGTGTGACTTCCCAAACCTGCACAGGCTATTCTCACACCGCCAGGGCAACGGCAGCCTACAAAAACACAGTTTTCTGTAAACTCAAGATACATTATACCAACTATAACAACAGAGGGAGGGAGGGAGGGAGGGAGGGAGGAAGACTCACCTGCAGTGCCTCGGCCTCCTGAAGCCACTCTCTGGCCCTGCGCACAGAGTCCTGGAGTAAGAGGCAGTTGGGTAAATAAGCAGGGATGCTCTCAACCTCCTGGACTGCCGCTGCCAGAGTCTCCAAACAGTGAGGCAGCCTGCGGGGGAGGGACAGGGGCAGTTTGCATGTTAGACAGTATGCATTTAGTGTGCATTTTCCATTATTTGCTTTCTGTACAGATTTGACTGCGTTCCACCCAAACACACATACATGTAATATTCTAATTGTACACATACTGTGAATTTATAAGAGTAAGTGCAATTAGTTATAACAAAGGAAGACTGTGTAGGTGGCACAGCAAATAGCCCTTATAAACATGTGCATGCTCCCAACATTCCATGCCATTCTATTGAAGCGTGGGGCTGGTGAACAGAGACCCTACAGATTCAGTGCTACATGTGAGCCGTTTGCACAGCCTGCCAGGCAATACCACAATGGTTTGATCCAGTTAATCTCTCAGGAAGTGCCTCTGAAACTCACACGCAAACCTAGCACATTTTTTTCTGGACATCAATGTTGGATTAACTTTTTAAGCAGCTTTTTTTTTTTTTTTGTGATGTGTCCTTGTGCCTGCGGTTTGCCCTCTGCTTCTAAAACACCTGCAGAGCAGGATCTATGGAGTTACAATCTTACGGGCATCAGGACAGAGAAAAATTCCCCAGAGCGATTCTCCCAATGCACACAATGGTTCATTATAATAACCAATTAATTGTGCATAAGAAAGATCGTATTAAGTTCATTTCGGAGAATATCCCAAAAGGGAAATGGAAGCATCTCAATTATTGTTGCACTACATTACATTGTTGTTTAGAGAGCTTTAGTAGGCAGCAGCGTCTAGCTAGTGCACACATTGCTTTCGCTTTTGTAGTGCAAATTTTAACAAACATTGGCTAACAATCCTGTGTCGGAATTCAACATATTTAATGTTGACAAAAATATTTTAAAACGGCTTTGTTTTCTACAATTGGGAAACAAAGTCAGACCGGCTGTGTGTGATGATTATTGTGAATAAAGTCAATTTTTGTGATTTAGCCAGACATTTGTCAGCTAAGATATAGGCTAGCAACCACTTTTATAGCCAATATCGGCTGACTTAACTAGTTGATCTCTCGGTATAACTGTCTGAATGTTTGCAATGACCACGGAGATAACTGTTAAATAGCCAACACCTTTGCCAAGCTCCTCCAACAATGAATAAAAAATAACTAGGCCTAGCCTACGACATCTTCTCACCCTACTACCCTCAATTTAAAAAATCTACAATTGAAAAGATACCTGTGAAAATTTTGAGTTTATCACAAGCGTCTCTTTCTGCAACTAGCTAATATGAAATAATGTTACCTAACGTTACCTAAAAGTGTCCGAAAAAATATGTTTTCGCCAAGCTCCTCCAAATGAAAAACAAAAATAACTCCTACCACCTCTCCTTATTGCCCTATTACCCCCAATTTAAAAACTACAATTTAAAGAATCTATATATTTGCACAACTATATTTTTTATCACAAACTTCTCTTTCTCTCTGTGTCTTTCACGAAATCTCCTCACACTCTACAACTGGCTGCATGACAGCCTTGCACGCATCGTGACACTTGATCAACCCTTCCCATACTTTAATTGGATGTACAGTATGTCAATCTTTTATTCCTAAGGCTAATTGGTCTGACGGCGTTAGGGAGCTTGTCCTCCCTGTATGTCATTTTGGCAATGTAGAAGATAGGAGAGCAGAAGCTGCAGTACGAGGTTTTGATTTGAATGAACGAGCGAGGACGAGAAAACCGTGGCTTCCTGCTACATTTTTCCATTGCACTCGTGGGTGCTGTTGACATTTTTTTACCATTGGCAAAAGAGGTGCATTTTAGAAATGGACACGACAGTGATTTTGTTGGTTATTTTAATCAAATAATTTATTTTATTTTATTTTGTTCCCCCCCATTCAAATTCTTGAGGAGGACGGTCCTCCCTGTCCTGTATGGACGGGCCTCCTCTGATGCCATGACGAGCCTTTCTGAAGCCAAGGTGACTGTGCTTATGGGGGGATAGGACTCTGAAGACATACTGTATTAGATTATCATCCAAGCAATAATACTCCTTTTGACGGGCAAAGAGAAAATCTGCATATCGTCAGGCTCTGGAAAGATGGAAATTCATGGTATTTATAACCTAAAGACAAACAATAACCAGGAACATAAGGAGGCAGCATATGTACTGCATTTACTGCCACTACAAGCTTTTCTGAAGTCAAGGTGACACTGCTCATCCTTACACCGTCCGCTAATCACGCCCGCACCAAGCACCCCCCCGCCTCCCTCCACCAACCCCTGCAGTACGTACTGCAGGCAGGCAGAACATAAAGTTCAGTACATGGTGAAATATCCCTGTTTGCGTCTGCATTTAGTCACAATATCCAGTCTTAACTGCAGCGGAACAGACCTTGCCAAAGGACAGTGGTCTGATAAGGCTCTTGACCGACACAAACTAGACAAAACACAACACGGGACCAGCCTCCCATGCCAGGCATGTACCTACATTTTCACATTTTACATTTTAGGTATTTAGCTGACGCTCTTATCCAGAGTAACTTACAATTAGTGTACAAAGAAAAAAGCCTAAATTCTTAAAAAACCAACATTCCAACCAGTAGAGTGTAATGGTCGGGCCATAACACACCCGTAATTGGTAATCCTTTGTCACAAGAATTAACATGTGGAAGGGAAAGTAGAGAGTTTTTCCAAAAAATTTCTATTATAGATAGAAGATTTGGAAGAGGGCAATGGGAATCAGGGTGGAGAAGGGGAGTAGAGCCATTTCCTGAATAGATGTGTCTTCAGGTTAGGCCGTAAGGTAGGGAGGAACTCTGCTCCACTATAGGCCTGGCAGAAGCAGGGCAGTTCAGAGTGGGAAACCCACCTACTTTTGGAAGTATTTCAAAACCAAGCAATCACATCTAATGAAGGCGTATCTAAGGCCATTCAAACAAATACAGACACACCTAACTGATGATCCAAGCTGCTACAGCAAAGAGATCTGACGGGCCGGTTTTTGAGCCCACCACTCCTCACCTGGCCTTGAGGAGGCTGCGGGCCTTGTCCTCCCAGTGCTCGGACACAGTGAGCAGCTCTTGCAGGCGCGCCATGGCCCTTTCCACGGAGGGGTGGGGCGCCAGGCCCACGCCCTGGTCGATGAGCCGGCGCATGGTGTCCAGGGACAGGCTGTTGGGCTGGGCTCCGGCCTGCTGCGCCGCCTCCAGCCAGCGGGCCTGCTCCATCCTGTCCCGCAGCTGCGGCAGCTCCGGGAGCTGCACGTCCAGCTCCACGCTGACGTCCAGCAAGTCCTTGATCTCCGCCACGCTGGGCGCCTCCTCCTTGAGGACCTTCTCGCTGTGCTGCTGGAAGTCCTCAGCCCGGTTTAGCAGCTCCTGGGACAGGCAGGCAGGGTCACAGAGAGAGCCTTTAACTAGGACTGCCGTTTCCTTTTAAAAATTCTGTTCTACCTTTTAAGAAATTATTTTTGGTCATACTCACAGCTGTGAAGAAAACCATTCTAAATCATGGATTACCCCTTACCTTTCTCCATTTCAAATATGGTCATCACATTTACACTCTACTATTATCATGGGGAGATCCACAGCAAAAATGAAAGGAGCCATTAAAGGGTAATTCCACCGAAAAAAAACATTAACCTTATTTAACAGATCAAGGCGCAACTAATTAAGTCTCTCTTTTAGGCTGGCCAAAATCATTTCTGGGCTGAGATAACCGCTGATAAAGATTCAATTTTGGTAGAGGTATCAAAATAACGTACACCTCTACCCTTCCTCGTTTTTGGAAAACTACAGTGGCGTCAAGTGGGCGTGTAAGTTACATAGGCGGAGCCGGCGAGGGGGAACACAATGCCACGTCTGTCACTGTTCTGAGTAGGGACACATCGTAGACCAAGCTAGCTATCATTGCAATTTTATTATAATGTCAGAAAATTACATTGACATGTTGTATCCTAAAGATATTTTGGCAAAATAAACCAAACAGGACTCAAGTTCTGTCCTTATGCGGTTACAGAGTGGACAAATGATCAAACTCAGTGGCCTCCGGTATGATTCCCCAACATCTCCCTGATTCCCTTTGCTATAAGGCAGGGGTAGGCAACCCTGGTTCAGGTTTTCAGAGGATTTTTCAACTTGAATCAAATGCTCTACACTTGTTAGAGTACACAGGCAGTGGTTTTGACACATGGTAATACAAACCCCAATTCCAAAAAAGTTTGGACAGGATGTAGGAAGTAAAAAAAAAAAAAGTAAAAAAAAATATTTCAGTCATTTGTAAATTTTCTTTTACTTATATTTCATTGAAAACAGTACAAAGAAAATATATTTAATGTTTTACCTTATCGACTTTATAGATTTTTGGCATGAAATTCGGAATTAGCGTATATTTACAAAAATCAATAAAGTTGATGAATCTTTTCTTCGTACTGTTTTCAATTAAATATATGTAAAAGAGAATTTACACATCACTGCTTTCTGCTTTTATGTGCATTTTATATACTGTCCCAACTTTTTTGTACATTTTACTTCCACATTTGAACCCATTTCAGGAAAAAGTTTTAATGATTGAATGGGTTGTTAGGTGTAATCATTCATTAATCGGGACTTCCACTTGGAAAGTTTGGATCCGCTGTCCTATAGGGTGTGGTGTGGAGTCTCTGGCTGGCTTGTACCTTGAGTAAGGGGGCCTGGCTGATGCTGCAGGGCAGGTTGTACAGCTGCCTGACAAACGACTTCAGCTCTTCCACAGTCAGCTGATTCTGGGACTTCCCTCCACCAGAACGATACCTGGTGCAGCAGCACATACTCATTAGGAAAAATAGAGAGGCCACACCTGGGCCAAAAATAGCTCTATGTGAATTTTTACTTGTCAACATCTTGACATTTACATGTAGGCATTTAGCAGACACCCTTATCCAGAGTGAATTACACAAGTGCTGACATACAAGTTCAGGCATCAAACAGTGCTGATGCCAGGTCATCATGGTCACAACTGATAGAAGTAAATATATGATTTTACAACATAAAACTGGTCATCAGAGCAGGTGCTAGTATTATTAGGAAGCAAATGGGTTAGGGGGCATAGTTTTAGATTTAGGATATGTATGACTAATACATATCAAAATTTAGTATTACGTAGTGTATTTTCAGTCTGCGGTGAAAAATGGGCAATGACTTTCAGTACTATAGAGTATGATGTGTTGGTATACCGTGTTGATATAGCATGTGGCGTGTTGGGTACAGCGTGTGGGGTGGGGTATAGTGTGTAGTGTGGGGAATAACGTGGTATACCATATGGCGTGTTGAGTATAGCATGTGGCATGCTGGGTATAATGTGTTGCGTGCTGGGTATACCATGTGGCGTGTTGAGTATAGCATGTGGCATGTTGGGTATAATGTGTTGCGTGCTGGGTATACCATCTAGCGTGTTGAGTATAGCATGTGGCATGTTGGGTATAATGTGCTGCGTGCTCGGTATACCATGTGGCGTGTTGAGTATAGCATGTGGCATGTTGGGTATAATGTGTTGCGTGCTGGGTATAGCATGTGGCGTGTTGAGTATAGCATGTGGCATGTTGGGTATAATGTGTTGCGTGCTGGGTATACCATCTAGCATGTTGAGTATAGCATGTGGCATGTTGGGTATAATGTGTTGCGTGCTCGGTATACCATGTGGCGTGTTGAGTATAGCATGTGGCATGTTGAGTATAATGTATTGCGTGCTGGGTATAGCATGTGGCGTGTTGAGTATAGCATGTGGCATGTTGGGTATAATGTGTTGCGTGCTGGGTATAGCATGTGGCGTGTTGAGTATAGCATGTGGCATGTTGGGTATAATGTGTTGCGTGCTGGGTATACCATGTGGCGTGTTGAGTATAGCATGTGGCATGTTGGGTATAATGTGTTGCGTGCTGGGTATAGCATGTGGCATGTTGGGTATAATGTGTTGCGTGCTGGGTATACCATCTAGCATGTTGAGTATAGCATGTGGCATGTTGGGTATAATGTGTTGCGTGCTCGGTATACCATGTGGCGTGTTGAGTATAGCATGTGGCATGTTGAGTATAATGTATTGCGTGCTGGGTATAGCATGTGGCGTGTTGAGTATAGCATGTGGCATGTTGGGTATAATGTGTTGCGTGCTGGGTATAGCATGTGGCGTGTTGAGTATAGCATGTGGCATGTTGGGTATAATGTGTTGCGTGCTGGGTATACCATGTGGCGTGTTGAGTATAGCATGTGGCATGTTGGGTATAATGTGTTGCGTGCTGGGTATAGCATGTGGCATGTTGGGTATAATGTGTTGCGTGCTGGGTATAGCATGTGGCGTGTTGAGTATAGCATGTGGCATGTTGGGTATAATGTGTTGCGTGCTGGGTATACCATGTGGCGTGCTGGGTATAGCATGTGGCGCATACCTGGTTTGCCTCTTGCCGTTCAGCAACTGCTGGGCCACAGAGGAGCACTTCTCTGCATCCTGGGTCACCAGGCGGAGATGACGCAGAAGGTCGTTGTCCGGGAACGTCTTCATCTCCGACTCCTCGATCAGTGAGCTGAACACCGCAAGGCCTGGGGAAATAGGAGGAACAGTGTCTGCATTTAGTATGGGGTTCATTACATTTTTTTCCCCCCCCCCTGGTGAGAGTCCCGTGTTTTTGCGATTTTGGTAAGAAAAATCTAGTGGGGTGAGCGAAGGAAAAGTTTCACCATTTATCCACTGGCGACAATACATTTTGGGGAAAAAAGCCACTCACTTCTCTTCTTGTCCAGTTTAGCCTCCAGGATCTCGGTCACGTTGGAGGCCCATTGGTCATAGGACTCTGCGCGCTGCTTCACAGCATTCATCATGGGGTACAGGTCATCCAGTGTAAACCTATAGCTGCGGGTCAAGATTAGGGAATCAGTCATGTGAGCGTTCCCCCATCAACGAGTCACTCTGGTCTTAATTTTGGGGCATTCGTAAATGTGCCCAGCGGGGTCTGCCAGGGGTGGAAATCCAGAGGCTAAGACTCAACCAAATGGGGCTATGACTTTATCGCTCCAAGCTGTGACTACCAGATGGGGCTGTGACTCCAGCACACAGGGGTATTTGCGACTCACTTCAGTGTGTAGTTGTACATAGGGCAGGAGCAGAGGTCCTTGATGTGGTGCAGACACACCAGCATGCCGGGGCTGCAGGGACAGGTGATGGCAGACAGGTAGCAGGTGGTCCTACACTTGGCACATTGCCTCTCGTCATCCTGCAGGAGATCGTATTCCGCCAGCACACAGTGCACCACCCCCTAGACACACCACACAAACACGCACAGACAGACGCGCGCACACGCACACACGCACACACACACGAGACAGACAGACTGAGCATGTAAAAAAGAGCATGTACAAAAGGACTTGTAGAGCCCCAACAGACAGATCCAGACAAGGTTATTGCTCAGTCTTATGCTTAAGCCTATACTACACCTGTGAATTAGCATTTGACAATTATCTAATGAACAACGCAATAACTCCTAACCACTCAGTTTGAATCCTTGCTCTGCCCAAGGAAAATAAGACTCAGACTGAAGTTACTGGACTCAAACAGAAGAATAAGGAAATGGGAGCATGAGCTAGCACATCCTAAAGTAAAACAAAATGGTTGCATTATGTGGCAAGAATGTAGTAATAATGTGGCAACCTTGCAGTGTTAACCTACAGTTACCTAAACCCGGCATGTGGTTTATTTTACAGAATAGAAAAAGGAGTTTACGGAACATTAGCCTTGAACTATAAAGTACTGTACTACCAAAACCCATCTTCGGTTTTGAAACTAAGAACATCAAAATATACTACAAAGCAGGATTACTTAATTAGCTGGGGGGAGGGGTGGCGAGGGAGTACAGGGGGAGGGGTGGTGACCCTCACCATCTTGCGGATTCTGTCGCGCAGCTCCTTCTCCACCCGGATCATGATGGCCATGTCCTTCTGGACGGCGGAGGCCAGGACCACATCCAGGGAGATGGCCTTGCAGGCCATCTTGCAGATGAGCTCGTCGTGGGAGAATACGCAGTACCTGTGCAGCAGCCGGTAGTGATCCACGCACTGCCGGCCCAGTGGCATCTGAGATGGCCAAACACAAGGACTCAGATTACAAGGACATGGTGTCCCTCAACCATTCTAAAAACACATCACGTGTGGATGAATGCAATCGTTTCCCAGGCTACCCGTGTATGTTTTTTTCAATGGCTTTGTTCAACCTGTTTCCATTCATTAATTTTTGTTAACGTAGGGATTGTTTTCATGCCAATTTGTATACAGTGTTGCTTCTACCTTCTTGCCAAGTTCTTTTTTTTGTACCAGGTTTCTCTTGTGAGGCCCACCTTGTTTAAAGGGAAGGCTAATAATAAAATAAAACCAACCACCCTCACTCTTTCCTCAGCACGCCCACAAACGGTCGTGCTCAGTCTGACATAAGCATGAGCTGGTTTACCCAGTCTATGGTGCAGAAGTTGACAGCCTCCGCAAAGTTGAACCCCTGGTTGAAACCGCTGTGATAGGCTCGGGGGAAGGTGATGACGAACTCTCCGGCACACTGGTTGGTTCGGTAAATCTGAAGGGGTATGCGGGAAATACTGGGTCATTACAGTGCAATAGTGCTCACCAGACTAGAATAATCCATTCACCGCGTCATAACCTGAGGCAACTGCATTGGATGTCATACGTAAACAATACTACACGTCAACACCATGGTTCATTGTCCAAGAGCCCACGATATGGCTACTTTATTCTAAAGCGCGTACCATATCTGGAGCAGCAGTGTAGTATAAGGGGCAAATCCCAAATGGGGCACTGCCGTTTTACCGCTGAGCACAGTTCTTAACCGGGATAGCTTCAGTCAATATCCAGCTGTGTAAATGTAAAGTGCGCTAAAAATGTGTGCTGTGCAATACACTGTGGATGAGAGCATGAACTAACACAAGGTAAATAAATCGTATTTGTGTACACGCTCTACTGAACATGAAGCGGCACGTGCAGGCACGTACCGGCACGCCGTGAGACATTAGGGTGTTTGGGTTCATGATGGTGACCAGCTGGTGCAGCAGGTCGGGCTGGGACTCGAAGAGCTCGGGGGCCAGCTTCTTCATCACGTTCTCCAGCTGCTCTGCAGCATAGCCCGGCGCTCCGTACCATGTCTTGGGCTCACCCCTGGAGAAGGACCACAAGATGACGAGACTTGGTGCTTTCCCTTTCATTCATTTCTGCTCGCAGACATGAAACAATAAGCTAATTCTGAGCAGGTATTTGGGTGCATTTCATCAATCTAACTAAAACACACCACTCTCTAGGGCAGGTGTCTCAAACTCCTGGAGGAGTTGCAGTGTCTGTAGGTTTTTGGCATGTTTCAGCACAAAGTCTAAATTTAAAACACTGACTGGCTAAAGAGTCCCTGCATCTTGTTTAACATGCTTAAAATTGATGATTTAAAGGAAACTGGAAAAAACAAATGGAGCTGAGATCTGTGCCGTATAGCACCTGGAAAGGGAAGTTACAATTTGTGAGATTTTGTCAGGCTCAGTACGTTAACTTGGTCAGGCTCAATACAGTATGGTTAACCTGGTCAGGCCCATAATACTGCAAGGTTAATCTGGTCAGGCTCATAGTGCATGAAGTAAACCTGGCCTGACTCAGTGCAGTAATGCTAACCTGGTCAAGCTCATAGTGCAGTAATGCTAACCTGGCCAGGCTCATAGTGCGGTAATGCTAACCTGGTCAAGCTCATAGTGCAGTAAGGCTAACCTGGCCAGGCTCATAGTGCAGTAATGCTAACCTGGCCAGGCTCATAGTACAGTAATGCTAACCTGGCCAGGCTCATAGTAGTGTAATAGGGTTACAAGCCTGACAAGTGAGGCTATAAATAATAAAACCAGTTAGGCGTCCTGCTCCTTCATCAAGCTGAAAAAAACACGTCAACAGCCCACACACTGTACACTTTCACATGGAGGAACATATTCATTCGTTTTGCACACAAATGACCTTGTTTCAATGGTTTAAACAAACAGAGAATCTCCCAAGACTCAGTTTGGGTCAAAAACGGTTGATTATCCTCCAATGAAGGTACATTCCACCCAGCTTCACTTTTGGCAATAACCAGTATTGGTAAAGGCAATAAGTGGGAAGTACCAGTGCAGGTAGTTGATGGAGTAGCTCCAGTGGTCTTCAATGTGCCAGCAGAAAGAGGAGAAGCACATGCCCACGTAGAGCCAAGGCAGCTTCATCCCACAGATGTCAGCAGTAACGTGAGTCAGCACGGAGGGGTCCATCATCGCCATGTTATTCAGGTTCCAGCCACAGCTCAGGTAGTCCTGCCGCAGAGGAAACACAGTCAGGGCAGCCCAACATGCCGTACGTTAAAAAGGGGGTGCGGCCCACAGGCCAGGCGACCGACCCTTGAGCCATATGCCAATCACCCTGCACGGGCAGGGGGTTCAGTCCCCTCCATGCCAGTTTCTCAGCTGTGGTCCCTAATCTGTTACTCTCTCTGCTTTCTACCGGTCTGAATAAAACAAAACAAACAAAAAAATAATAATTAAAGGAAGGGGGGCCCTGTCTGCTCTCCTTTTTTAAAAGAAAATTAATAAAAAGGAACGGATGTTTGATCTGATCTCAAGTTGATGAGCTACCCAATGACAACAGTGCCCAATAATAAGTTGACGGGCCTATATTAAAATGAATACAACCCAGCATGAACCTTAAAACTACCCGAAATAAACTAGTCAATGTTAACCACCCATTAAAATGTGATATTCCAAGATGGCATGATCACTCCATTAATGAGTGTCTGGTGGAGAGAGTGCAGGCAGTGGGTCCGGGCCCTACGCTGTGGAGCGATCTCAAATTAAAGAGGGCTGCGAACGCCTCAGTCACCTCATCCTGCGGAGCCACTTTAAATCGCCCGTTCCTGATGGGGAAGCCGCTCCCGAACTCCTTGGATGCGATGTCAGCTCCGTATTCCACAGTCACGTCCTCCTCAATGGTGCTCACCAACCGCCAAAACTCCTTCTCCACCAGTTCTGTGGGGACCATCTGAGAGAGAGAGACGGACACACACACACACACACACACGTTACTTCACCGCCCACTTCAGACTGACAGGAGTTTGGGTTTCCACGACTGAGCACAGAGACGTTAGCATTAGCACGCTCCAATGAAACCTGTACTCACGTGGACTGGCATGTTGAAGTAATCGGATTTGAAGGAGTCTGCCATCTCTCCAAATGCGCGCAGGGAGTAATCTCTGTAGGCCTGCTCAAAGCCAAAGGCCTCCTGAGGTTTGCTGCACTCCTGGGGAGAAATGCGGGGGAGTGGAGAAAGGTTTTATGACATAAAAATGTCACCTCCATAAAGTCACCTCCATAACCCTGATCACTAAAGAAAAGTGGATGCCTAACAGTGAGTCATCACAGCAGCTAGAACACAAAACATGCACCTAACCGGACAGGTAAGGCCAGCCACCGAATTTAAAACAGAGCTCAGTATGAGGACGACGGCTTTCTCTAGAACGAATCTGCAGCACGCCACGATGGCACAGTAATACCGTTTTCTCTCCAGCCAACAGGTACTCAAACAGGTCACCCGTTGTTCATTGCGGAGATAAACATCAACCCATTACCAGGTTATCTAATGTGCAGTGGGAAGAGGACCCCACCCTTTATTAGTGTCTCGAGTCTGTATCTGTTGGCCCCTGGGACACGAGGGTTGCTGGGAAGGGTTGAGGATGTGATAATTACTTTTATTTGGGGGCAGAGACTAATTTTAGACTTTGTTACAAACATTAAAATTTAAAAAGAAGGGGCTAGCGGCCTGTCTCTGTTTTATAGTTGCTGTTTCTTTATGTTGTGCAGTGCTGTATTGTGTTTTATCTCAATGACGGGGTTGGTTACCTGAGTCAGACATTTGGGGCACCTCCAGTCCCCTTTGGGAACATCCTGGAGGGGCGGGATCAGACAGAAGGTGTGGTAGCTGTCATCGCAGCCATCACAAAGGAGGAGGCGGTCCTCGTCGCTTCCACTGCCACACACCAGACACACATACAGGTCCACCTGGGGGGCGGGAACCAGGCCCGTTAAACACGGTAATCGCACGCACAGGCGCGCACGCACACGCACACGTGCACGCACGCACGCACGCACGCACGCACGCACGCACGCATACACTACATTCACATGCATAGTCACAAAGGGTACAGTAAACCTATTCCTCACAAACGCACACACAATCTACAGTAAACAAATCACCTCCTCTCACACAAACAAACGCCAGCACCATACACCCAAACAAACACACACACAGTGGTGCGAAACAGTTGACGCAACACCTACGCCTGTGGAGCGCACGCGCACACACACACACACAATCTGAATTACATCACCACTGGCCAATGGCAATGGCCCTCCTACCCACACCCACGCAGTGTTTTCCAAGAGGCAAAGCATTTGTTTATTCGCAGGGTTTTGCTGAGGGGTAGTACAATTGCAAGTGTAATTCCCTCATGTTAAGGAGCAGGAGAGGCTCTGGGACCCAGAAACAGCAGGATGTGTTATGAGCCCATTAAAGCTCCCCATCCCAGCTCTCAAATTACTGCCTGAGGGACTCCATCCACAGCACCATGGGCCTAGGGGGTGCAGGGAGCTTGCAGCTCAAAAACGAATAACAAAGCAGGACTCAGTAATGAAAACCATCGAGAGTCACAAGGTTTTCATACTGCATTTAGACCAAACACAATTCGATTAGTCTCAACTGCTTATGCATTTACAGCCACACACTACAGATACTTCTTCTAGCAGAGAGGCTCCATGATGGATTACAGACGTTTCCATCAACATATGGTCTCGTATATTTTCATATAAAAGGAACGATAGGACATTACCGTCTGACAGGGCAGGCGTCCCCCCCCCCCCCATTGTAAAAACAGTGGATCTGGAAGTCCACACTTACTATACTCACGGCAGGGGCATTTTTCTTATACCGCAGTTTGGCTTTCTCTGCCTCGCTCACCAGATCCTTACTCTCCACCATTTCCTGCTTCACTTGAATGGGAATCTCTTTCTCTGCAAGGAAAAAAACTCATTAGACTCAGGGCACCACAGCAATTCAGGCACGGTTTGATAAGATCTACACAATGTACAACATATCTCCAAATCTGAAGGAATCTGAAATCTGAAATCCATTCATACAGTCAGACAATTCAGCTGTTGTAGCCTACTTTTGCTCAAGGGTAAAACAGCAGAACCTCTGGCCTGGGAACTGAACCTGGAACCTCCGGGTTTCAAGCCTAGTTTCCTAACCGCTATCCCACACTGGCGCACACTACCCCCTTGGGTGGTTGCTTACCCGGCTCAGGCTTGGCCACAAATGAGCCCATCCTCCTGCGGAGATTGGGTCTGTTCTCACACAGCTCCGCGGGCTCAGTCTTCACACAGCCAGCCTGCAGAAGAGAAAACCAGGGCTCTGCTCAGTGCTACTGTTCCCTTATCCAAGACTCATCTCTTCACAACACCTGAACGAAGCACCGACCTACCCTGCACTTACCCTCAAAATTAAAGCTTCCCTAACCCTTCCCTAAAGGGTTTTACAAAAAAAATAGTTACTTCATAACAAGTGTAGGGGTAGCCATCTTGTATTGCAATTCAAATCAATTCTGCAAGTCACTCTGGATAAGAGCATCTGCCAATTGATGCAAATCATCTCTGTGGTGCAGGTATATAATTCACAGTAACGCTCCGTGTTTGGGAAGGGGGTGGCTTGTTTGTTCTCTGGATCCATACAAGAAGGTGTGGTATGTGACTTAACTTGCACTGAGCTGTATCAGAGAAATCAGGCCATTAAATGGGGTGCCGCTTACTAGGTACTACTGTACTGTCCTGACTGTTACCCAGTAGAAGAGCTTGGAAATTATGACGTACCAAATGGTTTAAATGGCATGATGACACTGACGTGTCAAGGCCCTCTCGGTCACCAGATAAGAACAATGAGATAGCACTGTCTACTTCTAAGCCCGAGTTGTTTGATTTTCTCAGTGAAGAAGTGGTGTCATATTCCTCCAGCAGAATTCCCAACACTGATACACTGTATGCCAGGGCGCATACAGGCTTTACTGGCCACACGTGGTGCCCCCCATGAAATGACTTTACATTGACCTTTCCATTTTTTTGTTCACTACACGTGTTCCATTTTCACTGGACACGTGAACTCCTCAGACTGAAGAGTGGTTGACATGGAACAGTGGCTGATCTGATGACTGTGATTTCTGAAGAACATGACTCACGCAGATTTGATGGAATCCAGGAGCTCTCGTTTGGCAGTGCTGCCTTGTTCCGATTAATGAAAGGTGCAGTGGAAATGGGGAGCGTAAAGCATAGTGGTGTAAAGTGCACCATGTTTGGTGGGCCTGCAGTGATGTAAAGTCTATTTTTATACAGTCTGTGTGTAAAGTGCACTGCGTTTGGTGTGTGGGGTTATGGTGGTGTAGAGTGCGCTGTGTTTGGTGTGTAGGGTTGTGGTTGTGTAGAGGGCGCTGTAACGCTGTGTTTGGTGTGTAGGGTTGTGGTTGTGTAGAGTGCTCTGTGGCGCGGTGTTTGGCGTGTAGGGTTGTGGTTGTGTGGAGTGCGCTGTGTTTGGTGTGTAGGGTTGTGGTTGTGTAGAGTGCACCGTTTGGTGTGTGGGCCTGAGGTCGTGAGTGCACACCTCTGCTCTCATGCGCTTGGCTCGGCGGGCGGGGGTGCAGGTCTCTGTGGGCTGTACAGACTGTCTCTGGGCCAGGTCATGAGGCTTGTATTCCTTGTCCTTGGTGTCGCCGGGCAGACCAGGCTTCTGGACGCACTGAGGGGGGACAGCCACCATGACACAAGGTGTGAGTCACAATGCAGTCTGCTCCCTATACACTCCTCACACAGACGCAGGGTCAAGTACACACATACTTTCCCTCTTCAATACTCATGCGGATCCCTGAAAATCTCAACTAAAGGGAAAATCATAAAGCAACTCTCTTATGAAAGAAGAATTTTATGCTTAAAATGGATAAACAGTTTCATAAATTTTTCAAGAATTTTTCTTGTGGCTAAATGCTCAAAGTATTTCAAATATTATGCAGAACACAACTGACTCTGATAATCATTCCACAGAGCAAACGATTGCTCGTGGGCTGCCGAAATAAATGGCACAATGTCGTGCCGTTTACTCGACTAATCTACAAAAGCTTGTTCTTCATAAAGATTGGAGGTGGAAACCGATTTACAGATTCCACAATGTGCAACAGTCCCCATCACCTGCCTGAACACATTAGTGTAAGTGGACACTCACACTCCAGGAGATGACATTAATAGTGGCAAAACATCCATATGCAAATACAAAAAATAAATCTGAAATGCATTTATGTTCCGTAAACTAATCGACTGGAACCCTTTATCTCAATGCAAATTTGTGAGAATTACTGTGCCATTACAGCAAGTTAATGTGGAAAATATTCAGCTAACAGAGACATCACTGAGGTAACAAGTTTAATGGAGGAGGAGAACAGCAGGATTCACAGTATTAAAGGCAGCCCCACGAAGCCCAATATTACAGCAGGCCTTTACCCACGAATCTACCAACCGCCAGGCCGACACATGAAGCCACGAGAACCGCAGTGTCGAGTAAAATCATGCCTCCACATGGCTGAGGTTGACTTGGAAAGCAAAATGAAAAAAATAAATGGGGATTTAATTTGTGTTACAATGGGCTTCTGTGTGTGACCCGACTTAAAATGATTTTTGACCCTGCTGGGTCACACCACGCATGACTACCGAAGCAGTGGTCGGGGGTAGGAGGGGGGCTTGGGGCAAGCCAGACACTGTTTAGGAGAGAGCATCCGGGACACTGTCAGCTCAGGGGGAGCTGTGTCTCATTAGAACTCAGACAGAGAGACCTGGGGGTCACGCTGGATAAGCAGGAAGACGAGGAAGAAGAGGCAAGGAGCAGAACGCAGTGCTAAAGGCATGCACTGCAGAATGCACTGCAGAAGACAAGCAGTCTTGGACAGACCACAAAAATGTACACAGACACACACACTGCATTGAGAAATGGGCATCAGCATTAGGTAACTGCATTAAGAAATGGGCATCAGCATTAGGTAACTGCATTAAGAAATGTGAAAAGAAGCACAGTTAAGACTGCTTCACTACTTTAGTGGATGTGTTTATAGCAGCGATGGGAGTGAGGTTTTTTGGATCCCGTGGAGGGTGGTGCTCCAATCACCTTGTTTGAACCAATCAAAAAGCTTTGTTCTCCACAGAAAAATACAACTGGCTCAAAAGTCGGTAACTCACCAACTGTATATGGTAACTCCACCCATTTTAGTTTTCATGAAACCTCAGTCTCCCATCACTATCTTAGGCACCTTTTTGCCATCTAGTGGCAAAACAGTTGGTTTCTTTACCTTGGGGGAGCCAAGGTGGATAGGTTAGTGAGTAAGAGACAGTGCTGTTCTAATGTAATCCAACTTTGGTCAAAAAAAAAAAAAAAGACCACCATTCCAGTGACCACCATTTTTCAGATTCTGTGAACCTTTTTCACACATCCCCAGGTAAGGCCACCATAGGCCGCAATGTAATAGGCTATATTTTGATGTACCCAGACTGAGTAACCTGGGAGCAGACGTACCTTTTCCAGATCAGGGCCAGCCAGTAGATTCATCAGTTTGGAGGATATCTCAGGTGCCTAATGCAAGAGAGAGCTAGGAAAGTTACACAGTAATTTACGCTGGCCTCCTGGATAGAGGAAACCAGTGATTGATGAGATTTCCCATGTGTTGTTTGTGTAATACAATTTCAATTTAAAATCACAACATGATCAATGCTTCTTGAAACATATTCTTCTAAATTAGAAACATTGTGAAAAACTACTCTCAACATCCTATAAGTTACACAACGGAATTTGGAACATTTGTAGCCATAACAATAATTTCCTAGGTATGTGAAAATTTTTCTTTTTTTTTAACGAAACTGACAAAACAAGCAAAGCAAAAACACAACATACAACATTTTTCAAGAAAGCAAGTTTTTCAATAGAACAAACATGAAGCCGTTATGACAGCCATTGTATTTGGTGGCGTGACTTGATACAGCAAATATGCATCCAAGGCAGTATCTGGCTCGTCAGGCGGTGAGGTAGCATTAACAGGAAGCTCTGAGTGCCATCTGCCAATGCGTCAGGAGCAGCGGCTGTAGTGCGAGGGTGGGGGGCGGGGACTCACCAGAAGGTTGGCTCCGGACTGGAACAGGTTGTAAGGGTACAGAATCCTCTCATAGTGAGCCCGCAGATGAGAGCCCACGGCCTTGCCAGGAGCAAAGCCCATATTCAGGGCTATCTTCGTCCATCGTCTCTCGCGACAAACGATGTCAAAGCCACCTTCGTCAATCACCAGCTGGGAAGCAGAGAAAGGTAGCCGTCAGGAACAGCACCAGGTACGAACAGAAACTCCCACCTGCCACGAGCGCAGCATGTGGCGTCATGCAAACCTCAGAACTCCAAAAACAATTGATTACCATAACACAACACGGGGTTCTGAACCAACTCTATTAGTTTCTTCGAACTTTGACCTCTAAACTCGGTTCATTTCATGGCCTAAATCCGTGCTGGAGTTTTTTTAGTAGGTGCTCTGAGGTTTTGCAAATGAACTGTGTACTGAGAAAGAAAACTACACCGACACACTCCAATTCCTGGGAGTAGAATGGTGTCATCATTAGTGACACTCTAACCAAAACCAGCACACAGTGATGAGGTTAAAACTTGTTGAGAAAATGGCAGGATGAAATTTATTGCGTGGTTCAGCAGGATTTGTGTAGCAGTGATGGGGGAAAAACGCGAATGACAAATGCACCCTGAACTCCAGGAAAACAAAAAAAATTGAGAAAAAAAAAAGAACCTTATGCAGCTTGATGACTTAAAACATTTTTTTTTTTTTTTTTTTAAAAGATCACAAATAATGTGCAATATTACAACAAAAAATATATATATATGCAAGGTGTTACACAGCAACAACAGGTTTACTACATTCTCCAGTGAAGATTCTTAGGTTTATTCCCCTTCTATACGTATGTGCAGAACAAAGACTTGTTTTACTCTTATACATGTAGATATAATGGTCATGAGTCCTGTTCAAAGTACAGAAGAAGCACAAACCTTGTTCAGCTGATAGAGATCCAAGATTTTCCGCTCCACATGAGGAATTTTAAGTGTGCATCCCTGCAGCTCCCAGAACTTGGCAATCTGATCCAGGAAGTTCAGCTTGACTCTAGTCTGGGCCTGCACAGAGACAGATGAAAAATTGAGAAAAAACAACAAAAACCATAATGTACCTTCAAACTAAGAAATCATACTACCATACAGACAAATGATTAACTCGGCTCATTCACATGGTCACCAATCTGACCAGCGAGAGCTCCTTGTGTCGCATACAAGCCGTGAGCAGATTTCCTGCTGACCGGACCGTCCTCCAGCGACCTTTGACCTGACTTTGCAATTGTTCCCCTGTGGCCCAGGGCCAAGTATTATAGTGGGGGACAATAGACTCCTGCTGTCCACTGCTGATGAGACAATTTCAGTCATAGTCTCCATTATTACTGGAATACAAATCCAGCCCACATCTTTTCCCCAGCAGAAAATGATAAATGAAGATAACTTGCCTCCAATTCGTTGAGTCTCTGAATGCGGGGAGTGAAGTGCAGCCTGTCCACATCGCAAGCAAATGGAGGCTGCCAGTCCTAGAAGAAAAAGGTATCCAGACAATTCAATGAGCAAAAACCTATACATTCACTACAGTAAATTAATCAGTACAGAAGAGCTTTTTCCACCCACCCGATACAGCAGTATATGCATTTCCTTTTATTTTCCTATTTGACATAATTTATTCTGGAGAGGCCATTGTGGTACCCCTGAGCGATGAGCTGGATTATTAATTTATTAATTTTCCATGAGAGCTCCGTCCTCCTTCTTGGTGTTATTTTAAAGACAGTGAGCAAGCACTTTTTCCCCCTCACGTTTAAAGTGTTTATTAAACCACAAAATGTACACAAAGGAAAAGAATCAAATTTCCTTTGCGATGTAACGTACGTAATTTCAAACAAGAGCGCTGGAAGTCTGACACATGGTATCTGTTCTGTAATGTAAACTCATTTCACTTGGCATTCGGCTACGGATGTCCTGCCGATTTGGAAAAAATGTAAATGGCCGTGTAACTAGTTTAAAATCACGGAATAAAATAGGAGTAATATCATAGTACTTGCTTCCTTCGGTTCTTTAGAACTCTTAATGATGGTTTTGAGTGCAGAGGGTCTTTAAACACCATGTACCGGACGGGGGAGGAGCAACACACTGATTGACAGCTAGCCCAGTAGTGTGGAAGAGTCACAATGACAAGGTCGCCAGTGCCACTCGCATTCTGAAAGTCATGACTAAAGTTAGATATTGACCTTGTACACTGAGGCAGCTGTGATGCAACACCATGTGCTCTAGCCACTCCCAACAATCCCAAATATGAAATTATGTTTGAATGGTTCCTGCACTACTGAATCTTGCTATGAAAATAGAGCCAAAAAGTCCTTAAGGCACAATGGAATGCAGGTTTATTTTCATTTACTGCCATGGTATGTTGGCTTTTCTCAGGACTGAGGCCAATTCCTCCCTGGCCCTTGTGAAGCTCTGCTGCGTGACAGATCATCTAAACCTTTACAAGGTTGGCTTCTCCATACATACTGTACCAGCAAACTAACATTTCAAATACGCAAACAAAGAAAGGCCCTGCTGGATAGACAGTCCGTGTGAACGCAAGCTCAGAAGGGGAATCTGGGAGATCAGGGTTTGATGTGCAACATTCCATCAGCATTTCTGAAATGACGGAGAATGCCGCCATCTCACAACAGGAAAAGGACAGGCTTACATATTGTTAGGCTGGATCAGAATGTGAAAATCAATTTTAAACCTTTGCTCGACACAAACTGAGAAACTTCTTTGCATAGTGAATGCATTACAAGCTTGGCAAAATCATGAATGTCAATTGCAAACAACAGATCACCTGAAATACCCTGTGCCATCTTGGGATTTACATATGTAAAGTCCAACAATGTGCACCAATCTCAAAAGGTATCCAATGTCTACCTTAGTAATACACTATATGGAAACCTTCCTATATCCAAATGCATGCAAACAAAAGGAATTACAACCAAATTAAAAAAACATGTTTTAACCACTGTGTGTACAAGCTGTGGCATAAAATGGAATGCAGACGGAGTGTTGACTGCTCAGAAAGATCCCCAAATTAGTTGAGCAGGCTCCACAAATGAATGCCAACAGTACCTTTATACATAGCTAAACAAGCAGCTTGGATGAGTCCCTCAAGCACAAGTAACAGCAAGATAATGCATAATATATTCGTCAGAGAGATAAGGACATTCCTTGCAAATTGGTAACAGTTGTCGCAAAACCTTGTTTAAATTATCGCGGAGATTGTTTTTCAGGGGTATTCATCAAAATGGTTGAAATAAAGCAGAAGAACTTTTGGTTGACAAAAGTAGATTGTAAAAACTCAGTCACCAGAGGCTGTACGCCCCAAAACATTACACAAAAACATTTTATCTTAGGCGCTGTTGCAACGTGGAGGAGGTCAGACCAAAGATACAGACTGTACCCACGCATGGCGTCATTTGAAAATAGAGGCTGACTGTTACGATGGAGAGGTCAAGATACAGGCAGCAGAGCGCCAAGTCAGTTGGTTCTTGGGGAAATACCTCAAACTTCAAAAGGAAGCGGATATCATTCAGGTAAAAGTCCATCTCAACTGAACACACCACATTACTCCATTCAGCAGTGGTGCCCACATATTCATTTTTCTATTTTTTTAAATGTTTTTCAGTTTCTCCACCTTGATATTCATTTTTGTGGGACTAGTTCAGAGGAAGCCAACTTTTATTGAATCTTGACATTTCCAAGACAGCATAAAAGCAGCCACAGTGCATCCATATCTCGCTATAGAGTCAACACTTAAGTTCCCTTAACTCGGAAACCTATGCTAAAATTCCTTCATGTTCATCAAGACTTTTTGTGACAAAAGATGTAGCCTAATGCAATGACTAGCATTACAGCCTCGAAAATGGGTAGTATGTTAAAATGGAGATGTAATTTTCTTACTTTCAAATAACTACTACCCAGGTAGCCACTGTGTTCTTGAAAAAAAGACATCCATCAATGTCAAATCTCAGAAGCATGTTCCATTTGAGGAAGAACTTTCAAAGGAAAATTCACAACAATGGCCAACTGAGACTTGAGAGGCTTCTGAAGAGCATGCGGTACTGACAGCTTTACATATGAATGCTCCTCCTCCAAGTATGCAGGATTCCGGTCACAAGAACACTCCAAGGATTGGCTTCAATCTCCTACATCATAATTAAAAACCCTTTCTGTACCATGGAATGGATGTCGGGTTGCCACACTTTTTGACATGCGCAACACCCCACTGTTTTTCCACTTTAATGGGTCTTTAAAACAATGAATACAAAGTACGACACGACCAGAGTGTTCCTTTAGCATGACAAGAAACTGACAGAACCATGTGATGACTCCAGCCTTATAAAATGGCTTATTTCATGAGCAGTGGCTGAGTACCATTGTTCGAATTGCATTTCCTCTGCCGGCTACACTGACGATACCACCCGCATCCCTCACTTTCTGGAAAGATTCGCCTAAGCATTTGCATCTGCTATTCTGTAACATCTCCAAATGTGTATCTACAGTCCGGTTTCTGATCAGCATCTACTGTGATGTATACCAAAAAGGAGGAGGATGACTTTGTTGTTGAATTGGGAGTGGGACTGAACCCTTGGGCCTCCAGTCAAGGCCATTAACATGGCTGTCTCGCAAAACAACAGTCGGGAGTGTGACTCAAGGGGGGGTGGGGAGTGTTGCAGCCATTTTCTGGCCTGTATAGATGGCCCTTTGACTCCACCCACTCCTGTTCAGGGCAGATGGAATAACCGTTCATGAAACACCAGCCCTCCATCAAATGCTGCACCGTACGTGCAGCTATAAACTGGACAAGTCACAGGAAATAAAAAACAAAGCAAAAGACAAGAAAACTATTTATGTGAAAGCACAAATCGAGTCAACTTATGGCACCCAGGTTCTTTGCGCTATGCTTAAAAAACAAAAAGTCCTCGTCTCTATATATATATATATTTTTTTTTTCATTATGAGTTGAAATAGTAGGGCTACTAACAAATGTGAAGTAATTCAAGATGTTTCATTTTAAATTGCTCATTTCAGTGACCATCTTTTCAAGGACAAAGAATCCAGTCAAAAGCTTCTTTGACCTTGGCAGTCTTCACAAGCTGCCAAATGGATGATCGGCAAAAGGGGGACATGAGACCAGTTCAGCCTTCAAATTGCCCTAACTGCAGGAGGTTCAAAATTAGCGTTAACCTCTGCTGTTGAGAGTAGTTTAATTAGTAAACAATGTCAACTTCTTCACTTGTCTGCTTCTCACCACATTGTGCCAAATGGTCAAAAAAGGTCACCAATATGCTAAAGGTGGCAATAAATACAGTCGAGGCAATGCTTAAAAATAATTGTATAAATAGGGTAGGGGCCAGAAAATGCCATGTAATGTTTTCATTTCCCTGCCTCAGAAAGATAGGGAGATACATATCGCCTAGACATTCTAACGTTCAAAGCGATGGTCGGTTATCAACAGCAAACTCCAGTCTCTAGAAAGAGAGCTAAAGAGTAGCTCACGGTCAATATTTTCCTCAATTGCAACATAGCACTGCTGCTTGTAGCACTAGCTACCAAAATCCTTTTGCTGTGATGGACTTTCCAGGTAGCCAAGGCAATAACTAGGCCATGTGGTTGGAAACTTAGCCGATTAATGCTGAATAAAGGCTAGGATTGTCAGTATGTTTTAGATACTCCCACTCCGTGGGATTTGCAGTCGGCACAGCTGTAGTCAGGATTTGATTCTGGACCATAAAAGGCATCATTCCACTCAGAGCTAGAATTTTACCTGAATGTGCCACCCAAGAGCGACACTTTATAACATCATTTAGTCCCATGACATCAGTGTGGAACCCTAACAAAGTAGAGACAATATCCACAAAATAAGATCTAGGGAAATACAATGAACTTTAATGCTATTTTTTTATTAAGTGAATACAATGAAATAATGGCCATTAAGCACATTACAATGCATACAATACATGTAACAAGACAGGCGCTCACTTGTTATGCTTTCAGGTAATAGAAATGCCAAGCATTCTTAATGGAAGGCAACTCTTCCTTGGACATTACCTTTTCATTGAAGGCCAAAATGTCTCCCTATTACAACCATGTGATCCATAGAAACTAGGTTATTATTTAAAGCTTAACTGATATACGTACTGTTCTCAAATTCTGTGATGAATGACATTTACCACATGGCATTGGTGATTTATTAAGGACTCATTGAACAAGGTAGGCCTTCATCCTATTATCATTTATGCAATCATTACCATTGATACCGCTACCATGCAATATTATCAGACATTCTGCATTATCTTTTGAATGTAATAATTTTTTCCCTTCCCCTTAAAATTCCTTTGGCTGTTTCCTTCTAATTACAACACAATATTTCATCTTAAAATAAGGTGTGACCAACAGAGCTACCTCATGGGAGTCACCTGGGTGCAAGAGCTTTTTTTCATGCAAGACAGAGAATGGTGCCTGGGCCCAATTTCATTTAACCCTGTTCAGGACACAAAGGTATACACACACACACACACACACACACACACACACACACACACACACACACACACACACACACACACAATTTCACCATTTACATCAAGATACCTATGCTTTGTGTAAGAAGGAATACATGTAGGCTAAAACACCTGACCAACAAAGCCTTGCCACATCTAATAAAAATTCTAAGTAAATTATGTCTCACTGAATAAAATGAGCATAGCAAATTAATATCTTGATTAATTGTCTAGTTGGCAACCAGACTTGACCCTACGCAAACGGACTTTCACATTAAACAAAAACTAGAACATCTAAAAAAATTTTTTTTTAAAACACCCAAATTTAGGACATTCCAGAATGATGTTCACGTTCTCTTCACAATTGAGAAGACTACTGGTGTAGCCTAAATTATGCAAACAAGTTCCAAATGCTGCAGCCAAAGAGACCAACAATATAAAAGCTATACATATCAAAATCCAAACCTATTCAAAAGCACAATCAAATTAAATGGGCATGAATATTTTATCATTGCGTGCATCTTAGGTTTTTTTTTTTTTAAGCATATTGTCATAATCTTGGTTTAGTAATACTAGTGCAGACATGCAAGAATTATTTATTTTTTTACAGTGGCCATGTTTGTAAGCACATTACCAGTTCTACTCCAATTCAAAGCAAGAGTGATTTCAAGAGTTCTATTATGAAGTGTTTAATAACAGACTGTGTGGGGACACAGTGGAAAACAATGAAGTAGCCCACAAATATGAGTCTAACCCAGTCTTAAATCGTGCGTTATAATCCCAGTATAGACACACAAAATGGCCAGATGGAACACTCCACAGCACTTCTAACCACAAAGCCAACATGGAGGACAACACCCAAGAAAGAGGCCTGTTTGGTGGATTTCTTCAACGTCAACTTTGTTCGTTTTTCCGTTGTTCTTGAACACCAATTATAAGAGGTAGCACTGTAAAGCCCCCGTAGGTTTTAAAAGCGCAAGAAATTCGTAACTACCAAACGTCTACCACCGATTTCCAACAAGCCACTCGACACCGAGCTATAGGCTAGCCATCACGGCTTTTTATAAAAAGTGACAAACCCAAACGAAAGAGCACTGGCATTAAAATATCACATTAAATGTTAATATTTAGTAGCCTACCATTTGTTTAACACAATCATATATTGAAAATACTTCACAAAAATTAAATGGCGTTAAATTTTTCTAAATAATCGTTTAGAATGAACTGTTGATCATTATGATATAAATTTGTATTACATTAACAAAAATGGTCGCGTTTCCTGTATGCATTAGCTAACTTAGCACACCGTTTCATTCGTGTACTTCGGGTATGTGCGTGAAATATCGCACGTACAATCGGTGGCTAGCTAAGTCGTTAGCTATCTTACTAGCTTTCGTAACTTTGCCCGTTGCTGAATGGCGTAGCTAAATATTGATGTAGAATATTAGTCGTATTTGCCTAAACTGACGTAACGTTAAATGGGCCATGGTAAAGAGGGGGAAATACTAGCAATAATGTCAAAAAATAGACGTTTATGGCACAAAATATTCTGCGCGAGAAATGGATAACACACACTGCCAAGATTTAAGGCGCTTTGAAATGCCCTTTCGGTAATAAACAAAAAACTAATTTGCAAGCCAACTGGTGTTCAATTACACCAGTGCCCCCCAACCAGTCATTTAACAAGTCTGGGACCACAGAAAGTGCTGTGACACTAACATTAATCCAGATGAACCAAGACTCAAATCCATTTCGGTTGACTTCAGTTGTGACTTAACGTTACGTAATGCCAAGATATTGCACACTCAATACCATTTGTGCAAATTTTCCAACTTGAACACCAGTTCCCCACAAATAAGGCCAACAAAGACCTCCACCTGGTAGAGTTCAAATCGTATCAAAATAGAATTTAGTACATTTATTCTTCAGATAATTTGTCTAATACTAGACTTGGGCGTCACTTTATAACAGCAGTTATCATAGCACCGGTCTTCCTACGCTATAAATGGACGCACCAGGTCGAATTGACTGGCTAGCCAATATTACAGACTTGGCGTATGTTGGACAGCTAACGTTAGATCGGAGCATGTCAAGTTCGCGATATTGCTAACGCTATTAGTTATAACGTACATACATCACATAGCTTTCACCAAGTTACCAAAAGACGCTAGAAAATGTTTGCTGCCTTGTTAGCGTTCTGGCTAATACTAGTAAACGTGTCTCATCAATCTTTTCAGCTGGAGTGTTGCTTGCTAGCTGACAACACTCATTAATTAGCTAGTTAGCAAAATAGTAAAACAATGACAAAAAGTGAGTCAGGTAGCAGGCATACTGGATAGTTAGCTGTTCATTTCTCCCGATATACGAGTCAAATGACTTATCGGTTGATTTTCTAATTAAATGGCATATTGTCACTTATCAACTAAGTTAGCCAACAATGTGGCTTAAACATTTTTATTTCCCGCATTGCGTTTAGCCAAACTCAGTGCCTATTCCTACCTATAACGCAACTTAGTGTTAAACTAACTTAGTATTTTAGCTAAGTTAACTTCCAAAAGTAATGATGTCGTTAGCTAGCTACTCTCTTAACGTAGCCTAAGTTAACGTAAGTTACCTAACTTAGGTATCTCGTTCCTTAGTTTCCAAGTAAACTAACGTTAGCTAACTGTATTTACGTCAGATTAAGTTACCTGGTCATCGAGACGATGGATATTGACTGTTAGGACAAACAGTAACGTTAGCTCGCTAAAAATCTGTCGCTAACATTAGAAAACTTCACTGCAGTTGCATGGTTAGGTTGCCATCATTCGCCATAACATGTCATTTTGTTAGCGAGACACCGTCTGTTGGCTGGTTAGCTTGCTCACTGGATAACAGTTTAGCATTTTGAATTTTTAAAAAACGAATGCAGTTTCTCAACACTGCCAACATTAACTTGCTTCTCATGATGGCATTTACAACATTAAACGGACCAGGTATTTCACTATGTGTAGGATCTAGTACGTGAATACAAGTTGCCCGTTTTATCAACTCAGGAGTTGCTAGCAAACAGAAAAGCGAGGAAGCTAACTTACATTTCCATTTCGTATACGTTAAGCGGCTTGCTTGTGCGACAAGAGCTCTTTTGCAAGCACACAAAAGAGGAGGCTTCCCTTAAGCCCCAAGCCGCCATATTGAAAACTTTTGTTTTAAATGGCTATTAAAATGCATTTCAAATTTCCCAACAAGTCTAAATAAATATGGACAAAGTGACTTTCGCTGTAGCCTCTTCTGACCCCGATGCACCTCTTGTCCGCACTCACCGGTGGCGGTCGGACCTTGCAGATGCCCGTTTTCTCCGCTATAGGCCGTATTTTGTTGATAAAAGCGAAAGGGTCGGAAAATTCCTCCCAGCTAGGCTCGAAGACTGGGCATTCCGGGGGTGGGATGAACTCGTCGGGCCGAGGCTGGGTCATCATGGTTGTCCGATTTCAAAGCGAAGAAATGACGGGTCGCTCGGTTGTAACCGGGTCAAACCTTGTTGGTATCGGCTCAGCAGTCCGGGTCTCGCTGCCTAGCTATCCCTCCGACTCTTTAGCGACGCTTCCCTTTAACTCAAACAATCAGTATCAACATTCTCGATCCCAGTCAAACGCACACAGCATCGTGAGAGGATTGTGCTAAGGCAGCAGATACGTCCGCCTCACAAACTAGAGACCCACACTGTAACAATTTTCTAATATTTTATTATAATCGAACTTCTTTAGAAAAGATAAAACGCCAATGGCTTCCTCTGCTTTACTTACCATATACTAATATTCAAATTGTGTTTTATTCGGGAAGGGGGTTATTTGAAAATCGATTGTCATTGAAACTTTAAGAATCTCTTTCAAGTTCATGTGGTTCAGTGCTGGTTTTTCCTGTTTCTATGCTTTATCACGAATAACATATTGAAGCTGATTGTCTAGACTACTTATAACGGTGCGACTTTGCACTTTGAAAATATTTACATGAACTTGCATAGTTTCACAATTTAGTTATTTTCCAAGAATCATTCTGTATTTATCATTTATTTCTCCCCATTTGTCAACCCCCTGGTGTAGCTTCTTAAAACGATCATGACGTTGAAGTACTGCGGTAGGCTACGTGTGATACGAGTGCTCACTATTTACAAAAATGGAGGACAGGACAGTCTTGCGTTCTGCTGGCAAGGGAGACGCATAAAGCTGAAATTGTTTTATCAACTGCATTTGCCTCCGATGTCTCGTTATGTGCAAATCAAACATAGGCTACTTAAGGTTTATTCTTGGTAGGCTATTGGTTTTCATGAATATTTAATCTTTCTAAAGGAGACAGCTTTTTATTTATTTTATAAAATACCATAGATGGACTCTATATTCTTGTAATTCAATCGATTGGAACACATTTTGTATATATATATATAAACCTATGCTACGAACTCGAAAATTTCTCATTTTCAAATAAACGTGCCTCTTGTCTGCCGATGTCCGTCATCTTGGGAAAATCTTACACAATATTCTTTAATCAGAACAGCTGTACTGAATTTTTCATGTTCTTCGATAATCTAAAATGAATGCTTATGAAGTCTGGAATACATAGCATGCCTATGCCATTTATATCAAAATCATCAAACATTGCTATTCTAATTACTACGGAGGATTTACTCGAGACATCAAGAAACGCTTCCTTATACCATTTTAATAGTGTTTACTTGCGCGGATGGATATGCTTCAGGTGACAGCCCCACGGTGACCGGTACTTGTTCTTTAAATAGACTCCGTAGAGTTGCTGATTGGACATTGGTCCTATGAGTTAGAAGGTGGGGGTGAAGGGAGGGGTTTGCAATAAACTCATTGTTAAAAGCAGGACTGGACACGTAACTTAAGTGTCCAAAAAACAAAACATACTGCACTGAAAAGTGTGTGGTTTGTATTTTTTTTCTGAATATGACATCTTGGGCTCTCTATAAAGACACTCCTATGAAAGTAGGTCACACCTCACAATAGCATCGCTAGCTAACTTCAATGGCAATTTTGCTAACAGTAGCCTTAAGCCTAGCTATCTCACATAAATAGAAGCCCGTTCGTCTACACGACAAGTGATTTATGTATTTCTCGTTTATCTCCGTTTACGTTAAAATGTGATGCGTAGCCTATTCCATTATGTGTGAAGAAGAGATCAGACAAATGTAGGCTACAGTAGCAGCCTATGTCAGATAGGCTATCTTATAGGCAAGCCCGTCTACGTCAGTCCTACATTATCCGTAGGGCAGAGATTGCAGTCTTGAAGAGCGCTCTGTTTCTCGGCCCAACGACTTCAGATGACCGCCTAATTGGTCCAGAACAGACTTTTCCCAACTCTCAGCAAAAGATAAATATTAATGACACACTTTGTGCTACGTAGCCTATATGGCTTTGTCACATTATTCATTTATACAATTAAGAAAAAAATGCCTTTTTTATCACCCGGCTGGTTTACAGCATCCATTGGCTTAGTTGTCGAAGCTTATGTCAAATAGCCTATAATTTGTATGAACAAAAAAGCAGACAAAACGGAAATATAATGAAAAGTTTAGCCTACGTAACGCGTGACTGAAAGCCTATAGCACAGAGCAGGCCTATTAATGTAAGTTAAACTGCGACTGCTTGAACAAATACATCCACTGTAGCTAATGGTCGTGATAAGAGTCAAACATTTCCATACCAGCATTGAAACTGCTTAGGTATTATAGGCAAATAATAATAGGCCTTACCATGCACTTGATAAAAAGGATGAGGCAGTTTTTGTAGTGTGTTGTTTATCTACCACAGGTGGAAAGTCCAGGGGTCAGAAAGTAAAAGTCCTGCCATGTTTTTCTTCCACCCATGAACTGAGCCAGCCGATGTCACTAATTAGTTCTACCTCCTGGCTGATGAATTGTACTATTTAGCAAATCCAGGTGATTGGAACGAAATATTGGGGAGGACTTTTACTTTATGAACCTGAATTTTCCACCTCTGTTATCTACACATTGGAAAATGAAAATAGCCTAGGCTACTGCATTCATAGTCTCCTCTTAATTCATCTTATTTCTAAAATAGCACACTATTAAAATAAGAATGCAGTTGCATGCATGTAAACCTATGCTGACCATCACTTGAAAAAGTCGTAAATTTGCGCTGCATAGGCTATGTGTAATTGGTTAAAATATATGTAGGCTAGCCTACGGATTTATTAACTATTGTACGGATGTAAATGGGGAGGCCAGTGGGGACTATAACTTGACCATTTGTGTTTGTCTCTGTCTTTGCCCTGTGAAATCACGTAGCCTATACGAATTGGCAAGCTGGGGGACTTGATTATCTCTGGGTTCATTCGTGTTTACCTCTTTATTGCGATGTTGTAGGCCGACGCGTAGGCCTATTATTTATTGATAAATAGCACTTCGGGAATAAAATGGACAGTAACAAAAGATACATTAAAAATTTAAACTGATACGGGTTGTTGCAATTATTTTTCAATAAACCTCATATTTCTCTCTTTACATTTTTTATTTTTAGTTAAAAAAAAGTGTTTATTCTCGGCTAATTCACTATCGTAAGCATTTAACTGACTGCAATACATTTACTTGTGCCAATTCAATTAAAACGGGTTGCAGCAAAGGGAAGACGCATTTTTTTCACGCATCAAAAGTATTAATTTGAAGCAACTAAATTGAAACAATGTCGACTTGACATCACGGCTTATTTGGATGACATCAATGCTAAATATTCGCTAGTAGGCTAAAAAGGATAGACTAGGCCTACGTCTGCTTTGCAAACAGGCTAAGCCACACAATGAACTAGGGGAACTCAATAATCTAAATTAATAGCCCGTGTTTGAATAAACTGTGCCGTTTATTTCAATTTTCAAGATTCTCCTCAGCAAGTGGCTTTGTATCTTGACACAAAGCCTAGTAAATTTCGCAAAAGTTGCCTATGATAAAGGCTACACGTCATGCAATGTCTCTAATGGTAGAAGGGAAATACAAGACGCTTCAGTTGCGTTGTAGGCCTAGCTAAGCCCTGTGATAACCGATTTGTTACGATGAGTGCATCTCAAAGCACAATTTAATAAATATTCATGTTAACAGGCAGCAATAATCTTTTTCTTGTAGAAAACGTGACTGTTATAAATTAGGACTAATTCGAGTTCGAGTTATTTTCAGTGGATATATACCAGCATAGCGAGTAGGCTAGTTTAGCCTACGTACGTCCAAAACAAAAGGATATCCTTAAGAAAAGGGTAAAGGCACCTCTTAATTTACCAAACAGGAATATTGGACATTAGGCCTACACATCTCGTGTAAACTAAGCAACGCACCACCTTAGAGATATACAATTGGTGGTTAATGAATGATCCGATTTCGTGGTGGAACATGGATCATGCCACGCTGTCACTGGCGAAGAGGCAGGGTAGTGGTGGCTAATAGATTTTAATAACTTCAGTTCTCCAGAGATACTGAATTCATGGTCTTCCTTTAAAAAGAGAAGCAAAATTAAGTTTATTAAAAACGTGATTAAGACATTGTGTGGGGGGGTTAATGTTTATTTAAAAAATAAAGGGACCAACCAATGTTTATGCACCGGGTTTATTCAAAAGTAGAGGGCCAATTGCAAAGTACAGAAGGAATTTACATTATTCAGAATGAGCCATTTGGTAGACACCATGATCAAAACAGCAAACAAGTAGAGCTGCAGATACCACACCTGTAACATGGTCAGCTCAGACTGGTAAAAATTCTGCAGTTTTCTGCAATTGACCCTTGAAGCAGGACAGTATAAGACATTTTAGTGGACAGGTTCAGAAGACAGACAATGATCCCTTTTACTGGCGATGACACATTGGCAGGGTGATTCCTAATACTCTTCTCCCTCCTCTTCTCCTTCCACAGTGTCTGTGCCCACCTCCTCATAATCCTTCTCCAGGGCTGCTAGGTCCTCCCGTGCCTCTGAGAACTCTCCCTCCTCCATACCCTCACCCACATACCAGTGGACAAAGGCACGCTTGGCATACATCAGGTCGAACTTGTGGTCGAGGCGGGCCCACGCCTCAGCGATTGCAGTGGTGTTGCTCAGCATGCACACCGCTCTCTGCACCTTGGCCAGGTCCCCCCCTGGCACCACTGTGGGCGGCTGGTAGTTGATGCCAACCTAATGAGACAAGCACATGAGAGAAGGGGTTAAACTGGAGTTGAGGAAAAAGCCATAAACATGGGCCAGGTGGCTATGAGATCACTCACCTTGAAGCCAGTTGGACACCAGTCTACAAACTGGATGGAGCGTTTGGTCTTGATGTTGGCAATGGCAGCATTGACATCCTTGGGCACTACGTCACCACGGTACAGCATGCAGCAGGCCATATACTTGCCATGACGGGGGTCACACTTCACCATCTGGTTGGCAGGCTCGAAGCAGGCACTGGTGATCTCAGAGACAGACAGCTGCTCATGGTAGGCTTTCTCAGCAGAAATGATGGGCGAGTAGGTGACCAGGGGGAAGTGGATACGGGGGTAAGGAACCAGATTGGTCTGGAACTCTGTGAGGTCGACATTCAGAGCACCATCGAAGCGCAGGGAAGCAGTAATTGAGGATACGATTTGGCCGATGAGCCGGTTTAGGTTGGTATAGGAGGGGCGCTCGATGTCCAGGTTCCTGCGGCAGATGTCATAGATTGCCTCATTGTCCACCATGAAGGCGCAGTCAGAGTGCTCCAGGGTGGTGTGGGTGGTTAGAATTGAGTTGTAGGGCTCCACCACAGCTGTGGATACTTGGGGGGCTGGGTAGATGGCGAACTCCAGCTTGGACTTCTTGCCATAGTCCACAGACAGGCGCTCCATCAGGAGGGAAGTGAAGCCAGAACCAGTGCCCCCACCAAAGCTGTGAAAGATGAGGAACCCCTGCAGCCCTGTACACTGGTCCGTCTGTGGGAAGAGGAGATTAACCTTAAACCACTATCAAGAATTTTTTTAATGTGTAGAAGTAGTGGAGAGTGTCAGTGTAGTAAGGGGTGCTTCATGATGTGGGATCAAGGAGTTAGCTGGCTAACTTTTGTAAATTTTGAATTTGATGACATCCGATTGGATGAGAGCCTGGGTTACACCAAAACATTTACAATAGTTAGCCAGCAGTTCCGGAAAATGCTTGAGACCGACAAAATCCGTTGTCTTTCCCCAAGTTTATGAATAAACTTTGGTGTAATTGCTTCAGCAAGATTTTAAACATGCTGCATCAAGCTCTAGAATGTAGTAGTTGTCACATTAGAAATAAACGGTGACAATATATTTACAAGTAGTATGGCTATTACCTAACAAATTTAACTTACACGATGAGCATTTTTCTTTTTCGCAAAAGCTCCTCCCAGGCTTTTTTGGAGACAATGGTGTTGCTTTTTGCTCATATGATTGTTTTATGTTCTTCGTATCCATCCATTATCTGTCCATATCGGTGTTTTTCCTCAGGAGAGAAATGTGCTGCTCGAGTACAGCCCATGTTGTACCGCTATAGGCTCGTTGTTGCAGACACCGCCTCTTATGGGAATGCGCACAGAGCTTGATTAACAAAGCCTGTGTTCACTGAGCAAGTTGATAACCACGTTCCTTGTACCAGTTAAGCCAAATTGCAGTGGTTAGGCTTTGTGAAGCCAGCTAACGCAAATAAACCCTATAAACTTCCTTCGTAGCATACCCCCCCAGTCTCCACAACAAAAACCTGATGTGTGCACATACCAGTTTGCGGACACGTTCCAGGACCGTATCAATGATCTCCTTGCCCACAGTATAGTGTCCGCGAGCGTAGTTGTTGGCCGCATCTTCCTTTCCAGAGATGAGCTGCTCAGGGTGGAAGAGCTGACGATATATTCCTGTCCTAACCTCATCTAGAAACCAGGAGAAACCGAAGTTTACCAAAAATGGAAAGTCATAGACCTCAATGTATGGGACGCAGGCAGCACACTGGTGCTTTTTCCAACTAGTGATGGTGAAGAAACCAAAAACTAGCAGATACTATATTCTGACAATTACCTATAGATTTGAGCCAATCATTGGGTTTTGGTGTAGAGTAAAATCTTATGATTGGTTCAAGCTAGTCTGACTCATTGGAGCTCCACCTATCAGATAAGCACAGCACACAAGAGCAAGCTGTAAAACACCATTGTTAATCTTGTGCCATTGAAAGGTTAAATTCCCAAGCAATAAACTATGCGAGCTATAAAGAAAGCATGGAAACTGGAGAAGGGGAAAACCGACTACCATCATGCATTATGAAATCAGTCAGATTTATCAAACTGGGGGTCAATTTTCATACAGCTAGACGGGTAGGTACTTTATGGGTTGTGTCACTTTCTGCTTTCAAGCAAGGCATACTGAACCCACTTCATATCAAGCCACTTTGCAAATCCTAGTTTGCATAGCAGTATATACAAATTCAAATGGGAGCAGTCTGATAACCATCCATTGCAGAGGCAACTGAATTAATGGGAATTTCTAGTCTACGTGGGGACTGCACAAGAGTCCCCCCCCACCCCCAGGAAATAGAATCCAATATCTGAATCAATCATATATACATTTATATCCTTTGGGATCAAACATATTTGTGTTCGGCACAACACTTACCCCTCTTAAGCAGATAAGCTTACTTATTTGGAAAATGATTCAAATGTTAGTAGCATGGCCTTGGATCTGGCTGGCATGGTTTTGAAAGCAGAGATTCAATTTGTGCCCCGTCCCTCCTTTTCTGGCTCACTACACTTACCAATGACAGCCGGCTCCAGGTCCACAAAAACAGCCCTGGGCACATGCTTCCCCATGCCCGTCTCACTGAAGAAAGTGTTAAAGGAGTCGTCCCCGCCACCAATGGTCTTGTCGCTCGGCATATTGCCATCAGGCTGGATGCCATGCTCCAGGCAGTAGAGCTCCCAGCATGCATTGCCAATTTGCACTCCTGCCTGGCCCACGTGGATGGAGATGCACTCACGCTACACAAGCACACACGATGCAGAGAGGAAAGGGGGAAGGAGAAAGAAAAAAAAAAAAAAAAAAACGTTAATGGGAGGGCTGCTTACCCACCACTGTTGGCTCTAGGTCCACAAATATGGCCCTGGGAATATGACGGCCAGAGCTCCCGGTGTTGAAGAAGGTATTGAAGGGGTCCTCACGGGAGTTAGGACACGTTTGCACCTCCTGCACCACCCCATCTGGCCCCACCCCATGCTCCAGACAGAAGAGTTCCCAGCATGCATTGCCAGTCTGCACACCAGCCTGGCCCACATGGATGGAGATACACTCTCGCTGCAGGCCAACAACATGACAACTTAGAAAATAAACTCCAAACTCAAAATTGTGTTACTGAGAAACAACCTTTTACAATGCGAAGTACAGTTGGTCACCTGAATTGAGGATATAATGGTCATCATGTCAACAATGCAGGCTAGCCTTTTGACTGACCACTAAAGTAATTTAGATGCCAGCATAAAGAGTTCAATCTCTTCCCCCCCCCATTATATTATTTGGCTTACAGTAAATGGTACTGCCATATAACATATAAATAAAAATATATTCACACTTCCTGTCTCTACAATGTGCCCTTCCTGTCTCTACACTGCTGTCAAATAAAACTGAGCCCTTAAAAAAAATGATAGAAAAATATGTTATATATAAAGTTCAGAGTGCTTGAAACTGATCCTGCCTGTAATAAGCAGACAAAATAAAATGCCAGTAAATTTCACAATTACCAGTGAAGTTATAAAATAATGAAATACGTTCACTGGCATATGTGCGAATGCCTGACATGGACACTGCCCAAAACAGCAAAACGGGGAGTGTGGTCAGCGATTATGTTGTGTTGCGTGACCTTCAACGTGTGTGTGTGTGTGGGGGGGGGGTTTAATGGCGTCAGTCCGTGCATTTCTCCTAAGGAAAAGGAATATTTTAAAAAGCAACTCGTTTCAAATGGATTGTGCGGCCATACTTTGAGAATTACAGCTCCCTGGGAAGCGAGTGGAAAGAAAGGGAGGAAGGGGAAAGAAAAAAAGAAAAGAAAAAAAAACTAAGCGAGCATATTTAGTGTAGCCTACTTGATTGTAAGAATCGTAGAGAAAATGTAATCTGTGGAAAAAAAACAGCAGCAACATTAAAATGTGATAAAGAAACAAGCCGAAACCACAGTAGGCCGGAGACGGAGCACCAATCAATCCGGTTTTATACATTTTTGCGCAAGTTTGACAAAGAAAGAACTTAATGGGCGGAGTTAGTCTTGCTGAAGAGAAAAATTCCGGGTCGTCCTCGTCAGCACATGCCCGGATTCATCAGCCAACCTACTGAGCACTTGAGGATTCCCAAGTACAAAGGCACAATTTTGCGTACTTTGTACCCAGTGGATAAGACAGGACATGTTTATGTAAGATTAAAGAAATGTCGCTGTTAATTATAACCTTCTAAACAAATGTTCCCAGTGCGGACTCCGGACACTATGGCTACCCACTGATTCACAAAATGTAAGAAACGTTAACTAGTGTTCGCAATCGGGAAGTAGGACTCTCCCAACTGAATGTAGCTCAAGACTAGCCAGCTGCTGTAACCCCCATCCCCCATACAACCTCCCACCTACCCACTTCCTCTACACCCATGGCAAACGTGGGCCTCTTCGGAGGATTCCTAAAATTCCTGCCGTGTGCACAACGAGCGTATCTCACACAATTAAAATCCTGGTTCTGTTATTCGGAAATTGATATAAACGGTTTAGATACACATTTTACAACACTGTCAAAAATAAACATTTCCCACAAACTTTTGAAAGTATGACTGACGAGTAGGCCTACATTCGTGTAGATTTCGCACAATTTCCTGAACTTAGCCTACATTTAGTTCGGCTACAATGTAACCTTTCTAACAATAGTAAACGAACGATGAAGCCCACATGCGGTTACGCATTCCAGCCTAGCAGAAAATGTAACATTTTATATCACATCTTTGGCGCTTTTTTAAATAAAGTTGGAACATTGTAAGAAAGTCTTATAAATCATAGAACAAAAGCTTACCATGTTGTCCTTTAAAACAGAAAGGGAGTGGTCTAAGATGTGAAATTACTCTTGTAATTTTAGAGTAGCGTAAATTGTAGAGTTTCTTTGATTATTATTTTTTGAGCTCCGTTGACTTAAGGCGCGCAACGGGTCCCCGCCAACACAGCAATGTCAAACTATTGCAACTTTATACCTTTATACTGCGGCTGGAACTTTTCAATTGGTGGAAGTCAGAGGAGACACAGGGCTCCTGGTTCCTATTGGTGCAAAACATGAAATCTCATTTTACGTCTATACAGGGGGCTCTGTGTGAACTATTATACATTTCCCAACGGATTTAATTTTAACAGATGATAAGACCTCTTGACAAAAAGTATCCAAATATCGACTATGTACTTTGTAAGCAAACATAAATTTTTTGGTGTATTTTGCCACAACAGAAAAAATAGAATGCAGGCGCGGAGAAGTAGGGACATTCCAAATTCAAAATCTCTTTGAAGTGCGTGTCAGTAGTTTGCCAATCACATTGGAGTATTTTTTTAAAGCTGTTTTTAAAAAACCTACCCGACAAGTATCCTATACAGAACAGAAGGCGCGATTTTCATATCCACAGTGGTTTAAAACTATGTTTAAACGCATGCCATACGTGCACAATACAAATACGTTGTACGAAGATATGCTACAGCCCAACACTGAACAGAACAGACCGGCTGGAACTGACAGAAAGGAAAAGTTGTACTAACTGAAGGAAATCAGTCGACATTACACGTTTGTAATGGCCACTAATATTCTTCAGGTAGCACAATAGAAAGGTTATCGTACACTTATCATAAGTTCACACGACTATACTGTGCTACTAAACTATTTGGGTAAATCTATACAATGCCAATAGCCCCAATTCAGCGTCTTAGAAATATTATTTTTTATGTTCCCCAATCGAACCTTGTTTGATTTTTAAATTGCATTAAACCAATGTCCCACATGGAATTTTTAACCTATCTGGATAATGCTATATGAAAACGGCTAAACTAAGACTTTCAAAAGTAAAATAACTAGGCTATAGCTGTAGTCTGTGTAAATATTAATTCCTTGGTATTGGGTGTAATAGAACAAATTGACACACAACATTTTTTAAGTCCAGTAATTCAAACACAAATGCAATTTTTCAGTCCTATTTCAACACATGCAAGCATGTTTTTATTATTCCAGTCACATTTGACCTGTGATCGTGTAAATGGGTATTACAACCAATTCACAGATACCCATTGGCTACCCAGTCGACTTAATTTCCCTCTGCAGTCCCTGGAAAATACTATGTCATCCCTTGGAGGAACATGGAGGAACATAGTAAACCACAGAGGCACATCAGGAAAATCACAGGTCAAGCTCAGACCTATCAAACATGAAAAGGACCATGTACAGTACAAATATGGCTTACAGTTTGCTATGTCATGCAGTAAGGGCAGAGACTCTTGGGGCCCTGATCTTACACCCGGCGCTAAGCGGTGCTAACACAAACGCAAGTGCCTTTGCTTGTTTCAGACCGACGGAGTGGTCATTTTAGCGCCCAGTGCTCACGTTGTTTAAATACCAAGTGATCTTGCGCCCATAGCAAGTGAGCTGGTCGGATAGGTCTTAAGATGAGGTGTGTCCAGGATCATTTTTGGCGTATTGCTATCTTGAGCCAGCAGAAAGCGCTTGCGCAAAAACCACCACAAACCTGGTCTGAAGTCATGTCGCAGTTGTTTACATGTTATTTTAATGGCGCATATAAGTGCATCTACATAGGTGTGTGCACAAGCCTTCTGTCTGTTACTCACAGGGGTGCACACAAGCATGACTAAAAATATCAAGATTACAATGTGAAATATTATTATTGTGTAGGCTATATCAAAAAATGCATAATAATATGCATTGGTCAAAAAAAAGGGTCCATTGGTCAAAGACCACATACCTGTCCCTCAGTGAAGGGGAATGGCACGTTAAATTGCTTTCATCCCACCTGATTTTAACAAAATTCTATCATCTCCTGGCAGCTGAGCTGGAGAAGAAAGCCTGCTGTCCTGTCCCTATATGCAACAAATACATTCAAGTCCCCATCACACCTGTCAGCCAAGAACGGGTAAAAACAGCAGTTCACGGCGAACTTTGGGTTTCCTGGGGTTCTGCCCCAGCAGAGAACATTTACATTACATTTACATTTACATTTACATTTTAGACATTTGGCAGACGCTCTTATCCAGAGCGACGTACATTAGTGCATTTTCCAACCTGAAACAAGTGCGTTAAAAACAACCCTAAAAGGTAAATACGAATTCAAACACCGGGCACAGTCAGTATGATTATATATATATATATATTTATTTATTTATTTTTTTGGGGGGGGTGGGGGACCACACGATATCAATCATTGGTGTGCACAACCGTAAGCCAATAAGTAACCTTACAAGTATTAAACTAGAATCTACAACCACTTAAACAAGCATTTATAGAACACAATCAAGGGAGGTCACAAGGAGGTAGGGAGGGGTGGAGAGAGGTGCAGCTTAAAGAGGTGAGTCTTCAATCTGCGCTTGAAGGCGGTCAGACTTTCTGTTGTTCTGACCTCCACGGGGAGCTCATTCCACCACCGTGGGGCCAGGACAGACAGACGTCGAGACCGGGTGCTAGTATGAAGTGGGGGGGGGGTACCAGTCGTCCTGAGGAGGCTGAATGCAGGGATCTGGTAGGTGTGTAGGGTCTGATGAGCTTTTGGAGGTATGGAGGGGCTGATCCTCGGACTGCCTGGAAGGCGAGCACCAATGTTTTGAATTTGATGCGAGCCATTACAGGTAGCCAGTGGAGGTCAATGAGCAGGGGGGGTGACATGGGAGTGTCGGGGGAGGTTGAAGACCAGGCGCGCTGCTGCGTTCTGGATAAGCTGAAGGGGTCTGATGGCCGATGCTGGCAGGCCAGCCAGGAGAGAGTTGCAGTAGTCTAGGCGGGACAGCACCATTGCTTGGACCAGGAGCTGGGTTGAGTGGGTGGTGAGGAAAGGGCGGATTCTCCTGATGTTGTACAGGAAGAACCTGCACGCCCGGTTTACCACTGCGATGTTCTCGGAGAGGGACAGTCTGTTGTCCATCACCACTCCGAGGTTCCTGGCACAGGGCGTTGGGGTCAGTGGAGTGTCCCCTAGGGAAATGGAGAGATTGAGAGGGGGAGAGGTTGGAGCAGGAATGTAAATGAGCTCAGTCTTGCCTGGATTGAGCTTCAGATGGTGGTTGTCCATCCAGCTCTGGATGTCTCTCAGGCAAGCGGAGATGCGAGCTGAAGCCTGAGTGTCAGAGGGTGAGAAGGAGAGAAAGAGTTGAGTATCGTCAGCATAGCAGTGGTAAGAAAGACCATGAGCAGTGATAACAGGGCCAAGGGATTTGGTGTAGGTGGAGAAAAGGAGGGGGCCAAGGACTGAGCCCTGGGGGACTCCTGTGGTAAGGGGACGGGGTGCCGATACTTTACCAGCCCAGGCAACCTGGGAGGAGCGCTCCGAGAGGTAGGACTCAATCCAGGCCAGGGCCGAGCCGCCGATCCCCGCTGCAGACAGGGACGACAGGAGGATGGAGTGATCTACGGTGTCGAAGGCGGCAGAGAGGTCTAGGAGTATTAGCACAGAGGAGAGGGAGGCTGTCCGAGCTGCGTGAAGCATCTCGCTGACGGAGAGGAGTGCGGTCTCCGTTGAGTGGCCAGGTCTGAAGCCGGACTGGTGGGGGTCTAGTAGGTTGTTCTGGGTAAGGAAAGAAGACAGTTGGTTAGAAACAGCACGTTCAATAGTTTTGGAAAGAAAAGGAAGAAGAGATACCGGTCTGTAGTTTTGGATGTTGGAGGGGTCCAGCGTGGGTTTTTTCAGGATCGGGGTGATGTGGGCTCTCTTGAAGGATGAGGGGAAGCAGCCAGAGGTCAGGGAGGAGTTCACCAGAGAGGTCACAAACGGGAGGATATCTGGGGTGATTGCCTGGAGGAGAGATGAAGGGATAGGGTCGAGGGCACAGGTAGTGGGGCGATGGGAGAGTAGGAGGTGGGATACATCGGTATCAGACAGGGGAGAAAAGGTGGAGAAGCAGGGGGACACAGAAGGGGTAGAGAGAGGGGGAGAGTGGAAAACAGTGTCCGTGAGGGGAGGGGGAGTGGGGGAACAGGGGGGGGCATAGAGAGAGGGGCTGAGGGGCTGAAGGAACTGCGGATGTCTGCGATCTTCTCATCAAAGAAATCTGCGAAGTCGTCTGCAGTGAACGAGGATTAAGGAGCAGGAGGGGTTTTGCTGAGGAGGGAGGAGAAGATGGAGAACAATTGACGGGGGTTAGAACTGTATTTGTGAATTTTAGTGTGATAGTAAGTTACCTTAGCAGCGGTGACTGCTGTAGAGAACGCTGCTAGGAGAGACTGGTAGGAGGAGAGGTCTGATGCGTCTCTGGATTTCCTCCACATCCTCTCTGCTGCGCGAAGACCGGCCCTGGAGGTGCGCAGGGCATCGGACATCCACGGGCAGGGAGGAGATGACCGTGTGGGCCTAGAGACAAGAGGGCAGAGAGAGTTAAGTGATGTGGAGAGAGCTGTGAGCAGGGTGTCAGATGCAGAGTCGATGGGGAGTTGAGAGAAGGATTTGAGAGGGGGGAGGGAAGCAGTGACACAGGGAGCAAGAGAGGAGGGTGAGAGGGAGCAGAGGTTACGGCGGACAGAGACAGTGGGGGTGGGGGGAGGGGGGGGGGGGCGGTGTGGAACAAGAGGAAGAGAGAAAGAAATGAAGTGGTGATCAGAGGTATGGAGAGGGGTAACAGTGAGATCAGAGCAGGGGCTGTTCCTCTGGAAGACCAGGTCTAGGAGGTTGCCAGCCTTGTGGGTTGGGGGGGAGGGTTGGAGGGTGAGGTCAAAGGAGCGGAGAAGTGGTAGGAAGGCTGCAGACTGGGAGGCATCTAGATGGATGTTGAAGTCTCCCAGGAGGATCAGCGGGGTGCCGTCCTCTGGGAAGGAGCTGAGCAGGGTGTCGAGCTCATCGAGGAAGCACCCCAGGGGACCTGGAGGGCGATAAACAACTATAATGTACAGATTAATAGGGTGGTTGATTAACACAGAGTGGTATTCAAAACTAGTAATAGCTATATCAGAGAGGGGGAGAACAGAGAATGACCATGAGGGGGACAGTAGCAAACCAGTACCACCTCCGCGACCAGATGGCCGGGGGGTGTGAGAGAAGGAGAAGGAGGAGGAGAGGGCAGCGGGAGTTGCCGTGTTGTCTGGTGTGATCCAGGTTTCGGTGAGGGCGAGAAACTGGAGGGACAGGTAGGAGGCATAGCCGGAGATGAAGTCTGCTTTCCGTGTGGCAGACTGGCAGTTCCAGAGCCCCCCCCGCGACGGTGAAGTTCTCGTCGCAGGGAGTCAGCGAGGGGTAGCGGAGGTTGGACGGGTTGCGTCGCCGTGGAGGGCCACGTCGTCGGAAGCGGGTTCTAAAAGGAAGAGAGCAGACAGGGATAGGGAGAGGGACAGGGAGAACACACATAAACTGGGACGGAGCGACACTAGTGTCGCTCTTCCAGACGTCTTTTGAAATGCACACAGCTGATTGCAAGTGGTTAACAGCTGTGTGAGACACTTCGCAAGCACGGATCAATAAGGACTACCAGTTAAAAAGTACAATAACACAAAACTAACAGCCTAGTCAATCTAACAATCTAGCAAACAGCCAATCGCGGAACAAACACAAACTAGCAAAGCAAATAATATGATCAGCGTTCAATCTAACAATCTAACAGCCAATCGCGGAACAAGCACAAACTACCAATGTAGATAATGTGATCAGCGTTCAACTAGGTCTAATTAAAATCACGCAAACAGCGGCCAGTACGCTTAAAAACGACACTACCTTACGCGGGACGGTTAAAACAGCTCTTGATGCGGAGGAAAGATGCAGCACTCTGAGAACACAGAGAACACTGTTATATACTATGTGAAACGAAAGGGGGCCCGCTACATCAACATCCAGGCGATGTGCGATGCTACATGTAAGGTTACACATGTATTCACAATTATCCTGGATCAAGCTATGATTCTATATTGGCCAATAGTTCCTGCAATCTTCCCGGGGAACAATCTTCTGTTAGGGAACAATAGTTAAAACAAGCATAAAAATATCAAAATCGCATTGTGAAATAGGGATTTATATTTTTCCCAAAAATAGAAGATTTTCTCTTCGGGACGCACATTGTCCGTGGAATCGCGGGTAAGTGGGCTTGTTTTAGGCATTAAGTTACCAGTAAAAATTATTATTAAAAAAATATTTCCATAAGAAGGACAGTATAAAACAAGGGAAAATATGCGTAAACCCATTGGTTCCCAACCTGACAGCTTTAGTGTATTTAGTGTCATCATTAAGGCAAAAGAACACTATTTATGTTTTTAATCAATATTAGAATGCACGTAATATGAACTTCGGATGAAGCTTGAACTTCGCTAGCCGAATTCATTGCCTGTGATCTGTCTGCTGTGAGAAGAGTCTCATGGAATTGATGTTTGACAATGCTTCATTGTATAATCAAACAAAATTCATTAAACAAGCAGGCTAATTTGGCGTTTTCTCAGGCGAGAGGGAAGCCATATTCAGGTAGCTTTTTCTCAGATGCTGCAGGTGTTATAACAAAATTAAACCGCATATATTTTGTAAAATAACAGCACTGATCTAAGCTAATGGAAAATGTTTTCCTATTTTCCCATTATTATATTGTTGGGAAATAATGTTAAACCCTTATGTGAAAGATTATTATTGTGTATATCAAAACACGTCATAATGGTTCGTCCAAATAATATTGATCATAATAGGCTATTGATCCATATAACCTATTGCTTGCTGGCATGCTTTAACTACACGCACGAGTGTGTTTCGCCAGACTGTTTCACAGTCTTACTGTCAGCCATCATATTAGAAATCCGCCAAGATGCAAACGCAGATGGCTTTTAAAGGGAATGGGATATGACATTTTGATTGGTTTATTGCATGTTATGCACAAGACACACCGATAATTAATGAAGAGACTAAGTTCAGCCCATTATAACACACGCTCAAATAAAACGCCACCTAACTAGCAAAAGTGGACTTGGACACACCCTAAATGCACTTGCGCCATGCGTTTTAGACCAAGCGCTAAGATCATGAAGATAGAGCCCCTGGTGTCCAGGCTGAATACTCTTTAGACCAGGGGTTCTGGGCCCCCTTGTGAACGCTGATTTTTGTTCAATTTAGTTGCAGCTCCTGAATTGTAACAGGCTGGTAATTGCACATAATTAGATACTTTTAATGTCTATTGTGGAATGTTTCAGATGTTTGGAGAAAGCAGACAGTGAATCTACCTTCCTGACTGATTGGGGAAGGTCTTCCACCATCAGGGAACAAGGGTTGAAAAGAGCCAGAGGATAGGAAGGGGTAGAATACTTCGCAGCAAGTTGTGGATCATGAATGAAATCCTTCTTGTCCCAAAAGCCCTCTATTAGAGGGTTCTGAAAATGTGCAGAGGCCGAATATTGTCCATGTACAATGCATTTTTAATACAGGTCTTCCACCATCAGGGAACAAGGGTACAATGCATTGTTAATACATTTTACATGGACAATGTTCCGATATAGTCACTTCTTTTGCACACACACACACACGATTAATCTTGTGTGTGTGTGTGCAAACAAGTGACTATATCCATAGCTTTTACTTATTATTCTATCACTTCAGGGAAGTTATGCTGACTGTGCAGATGCTGAACTTGACAGTCACAATTTTTGATACATCGGAATAATATATATTTTTTCCTCAATGATGAAAGGGCCAAGTGCATGTCTATTGTGGAGCATTGGCCCTCGTACAGCCAGCTGCAAATAGCCCTGCTCTGTTTGATTGATGACGTGCAGAGAAAAAATCACCTAAAATAAGTGCAGCCTTTGGAGCTCGAGCATGAAAAGCCTCTAGGTTGGATTATTGTCATTTTTAATTTCCTGGTTACAGTAATTCAGCTTTGAACCATCTTTAAATTGTACAGAATGTGGCCACTAGGGTACTTACAAGAACTAAGTAATTTCAGCATATCAGTCCGGTCGGTGCTCGCATCTCTTCATTGGCTGCCTGTTAAATTTAGAATTGACTGAAAGGTTCTACTACTAATGTATAAGGCCTTAAATGGTTTGGCTCAAGAATATCTTAGAAAGTTACTTATCCACTATACTCATCCAAAATTGCTTTGCTCACAAGCTGCTAGCTATTTGAAAGTTCTAAGTATATTTCACATTACAATGGGAAGCAAAGCCTTCTCTTGCAGAGCTCCTGTCTTATGGAATATTCTCCCTTTGTATGTTCAGGCTTCAGACACACTCTTTAAGTGTTGGCTCAAAACTTACCTCTTTAGTCAATCCTTTTGTTAATGTCTGGGAAGGAATCAGCTGACCTGACTGTGCTGTTGCCCTGTCACTGCATACAAATGCCCAGGTTTGCTGTTCTGTGCCTTTTTGGGGGTACGGTCTGGTCAGGATCACTCTCTTTTAGATATGCTGCCGTATCATAGCACACTGGGGCTTTTCCATACTGCACTCAGGTCCTACATATGCGGCAGTTAATCTCATAATTATATAGTGCCTAATCCTTCTTCTCTTCTCAATTTTCTTCAGGGGGCCTCTGCTCCTTCCCCCGCCCTGAGTTTGCAGACTGCTTCCCAGTGGCGGCCGCTGAGGAAGCAGAAAACTTCCCCTTAAACTGATCATTGGTCTCAATAATTTTTCAATAATTTTCCTTGATTACCAAATGTGCCAATGATCTGAATAATCCACTTGCAGGTGAAGACACAGCTTCTTTCTTCACATCATGTTAGGGAGATGAAACAAAAAGGTACACATTATGAAAAAAGCAGAACCTGCAATAAAAATAATCTAACAAAAGCTGAGTTTTAAGATCGTTTAATTTCCATGAATATTCTCTGAATTTTATTGCAGAGAACGAAAAGCACACGTATCCACAATTATAATGTTGATTAAAATGTGCACAATTTTGCGATGCAAATTAAAAGAATTTCATTACTTGTCTAATAGCCTAATTGAGGAGAATTGATGGCATTGAATAATTTGAGAATTCGTTTTTCTCAATTGTTTCTCAAACATGCCTTTCACAGTTTTGCAGAAATGAACTCCACGCACACTCACTTAGACACACACACACAGACACTCTGTTTCAAAATTGGTTCAATGAAACCATTGCTTTTTAATTTCTCAGTCATTCCAAGGGTGGCTGTGTCATTCCAAAAGACACTTCTCCCGCTGCTTGGCCAGAGAAAATATATTGTGTAATGTACATGAGAATATGTGGCCTGATCAAGAACAGAGAGCAGAATAATTTCTTTTTGGTTTTACTTTAACATATTTTGTTTACTCCCAGTACAGTAGTTTAAAAAAAAAAAAAAAACATTTTCTCCTGTTTTTTCTTATTTGACTTTGTCTAATCCCAATATGTTTGTAATTTGGAAAAATAAAAAACAACAAAAACCATATCACAGTTTTTTTTTTTTTTTTTTTTTTTTTTTTTGTATATTTGAGTTGGCCATCCCTATGGAAAACGAATATGCTGCAGTATATTGTAAATATATCAAAATTATCTTCAAAATATATTTAAAATATACTGCAGTATATTACATTTCCATATGGGCAGTGCACTCAAACAATACTGATGCCTAAGTAATATAATGGTAATAGTGTATTTAATTTTTTACACCAGTGTGTAATTGGCATTTATAATTTGTATTAATTTGTTGACTAGTGTTTATTATTTGAAGGAAAAATTTCATTTTGGGATGAGAGTGTATGGTTTTGAAAATAGTGCTTGATTTTTACAAGAGATATATGAAGTTTTTCAGAAAGAGTTGACCGTGTGGCTTTTGTGTTTATAATTTTGAGAAATTTGTTTTAATTTCAGAAAATGTGTCTAAACAATTGAGAAAAACTGTAAACACTCTATTGTTAATCAAGGAAAATTATTGAAAAATTATTGAGACCAATAATCAGTTTAAGGGGAACCTTTCTGCCTCCTCAATTTTGGGGAGTTTTTTCTCACCACCATTTGAGTGGTTTTCTTCCCACTCTCTCCTGACTTATTTTTCCATAGAGTTCAATAGGAAAATGAGTCAGGAGAAACAACCCTTAAAAGTGATCCTTCCATAACTACTGCATATCTGGCAGCAGAGTGATGTTTTGAGGCTCGTTTGATACCTCAGACTTACAGCCATTTAGCCAACCACGTTCCATACTATTACCGTGTAATTTACAGCTTAATCTAGTCCCACCCCCCAATTCCCATAGAGATCCATTTACATGCAGAGAGGTTATAGTATCGCTTCTAAGAGTACCTGAAAATAAGATATGAAGAGTCTTTTGATGTTGTTGGGTCACAGACATCAGGAAGTCATGGCATGCAAAGGATATGCAACCAAATATTAAATATGATGACGTTATTAAAGTTTATGTTAATGTTTATGTTTGTCTTACTTTTTGGTGCCCACCCAATATGGATGTAAAAACCCTCAAATTAAAGCTGAAAGTCTGCACTTTAACCTCATAGGACTGTTCCATTTCAAATCCAATGTGCTGGAGTAGAGCGAGAACAACAAAAGATGAGTCACTGTCCTAACACTTTTGGAGTGTACTGTATAATATAGAAAGCAGCCATTGATAATTAGGTCAATATACCATATACAAGTACAAGAGTCAAATTAAGCAAGTCTGCAGCCACAACTGTGGTTAAAGTTCTGTCTGTTCTTGTTTTAAAGGGTAAGTACACTCGAGATACCTTTTTTTTTAGGTGTACACTCGAGATAACTTCTTGTTGTGTAAACGTGTTTGTATGCCTACCCTATAATGAAACTTATTCATCCATTCCGTTATTTCAACAATTCAAAAATAATATTGTGTATTATAGAAAAGCGTCTTTGTGCTGCCCTCTAACGGTTGAAATTTCCTGTCTGCTCCCCACACTGCCCCCGTCCCAATTCTGATGTCAGAGTACCTCTTTGGAGGTACCTCTATGTCATATGGATAATTGTTGACGCCCACAAGGGAAATAGCTGGCACCTGATTGGTTAGACGCAGTACGATCCTTTCGTTTCGGCTTCACGTTTTTAAACCAGAACAACGTGGCGCCCTGTTCATAAACTCTCTTATTCCACCTAAATAGCCCACTAAAATATATTTCTGAAAATATTTGAGGTGAGAAATAGGCCATGCAGTTGCTGAATCTTGATTCATATTTGATCTGCAATGGCTAGTTTTACAGATTTATCCGAGTTATAAGAAATAATTAGTACATTGTACATTCATGCAAATGATGGACACCTCCTCCGTCCCCACCCATCTCCCTCGCTCACCCCACAAAGTATTTTTCAAAACTGTAGTAGGCGGAGACAGTGGGTGCACTTACACTTACTCTTTAAGTCTTGGAGGCTTAAAGAGAGGCCCTGTCTGAACATTGCATTGTGGAGGCAGCAGGCCCAGAACTTGATACCATCCTGTATCACGTCTCTTCCAAGCAACATTGTTCCCTGGTGTTACACAGCAACGCCCACTCATTACATACACATCACTGTGATTCTTTGGCAACTCCCCACTAATATCAAGGGACTCCGCACAGAGGTAACCTACTTCAGCTGCCTTCAAGCGTTTTGCCTAAAAATAATCAACACTGCAAAGCTACTGCACTGTAAAAAATAACAATAATAAAAACCTATAGGATTGGCCCTCTGCATGGAAAAATACTGGGAAACATCTGGCGACAAGTTAGTCTAAGTTTCCATCTCTTTTCCAGTATAATGGGGTGATGTATGCTTGTTTTAGGGAGAGAGAAAATGTGTGTGTGTGGGGGGAGGGGGCTTTTTATTTTGGGGAGCTAAGGCCGTGAAAGGCATTACATATTGATTTCATTTTAGGACGGTGAGCATGCCAAAATTACCAACCTAAATAACGTTAACTTTCCATGCACTGCTTGTTAACTTGGGGGATATAGAGGGAAACTGAAGCCAAATGTCTTCATTAAAGAAATTGCAGGTAGTTACACTATGTTTGTGAAGGTGTGCGTCTGAAATTGAATGAGCTGTATTACTGTGCTGTGCGCTTACAGAGTGCCCAGAGCAGAAATATTCAAACCTATTTAAAAATTTGATGGTGATGAACAATCCCCCAGGCAAATAAATTAACATAACATGACATTAAAATAGCAGACACAAAATAAGACCCTGATTAACTTTGAGCAACAAGTTTAAGCAAGTAGAATAGTTTTATGAGTTTTGCAAATCATCCCTGGTTTGGCATTCACAAAGGTTTATGTAATATATTATGCAAGAATGAAAAAATATAACTTGCACACTTTCTTTTCTAAATGTGAAGGACAACATGGCAGTCAGGGCACAGATGTAACACCAGCCTGTTGGTTGCATATTGTAGGAGATTATATTAGATTGCGTTTCTTATTTTGCTTGTTGTCATTGAGCCAGGGTCAGGGAGGTGGACTCTCCATGCCTGAAAGGATATGGATGCATGTTCAGGCCCTGGCCTAAACTTAATAGGAGCCGCTCGATTTTTGTCATTGGGTTCTACAGTATTGTTAGCCCTCAGTGGCAGCACACAGAGTGTGGTCACAACAGTAACAGCTCTGCATATAGCTCTGCATATCACTGGCAATAAAAAAACACCAATAATCAGAACACAATTCTTTCATAGGATTGCATTTTGGTTAGTAACAAGTCTTTTGAAAATTAGCAGGGATCTGTAGTGGTGTTTTTAAAATTTCCTGGCATATACAGAATTTAAAATATGCATTTGACTCAGGTTTACCAACATGCATTCACCTCATGGGCCCAAATTTCAGACTGAACAGATAAGGTAGTCTATTTGACCTTGCACTTATTTTTGAACACGTACACATAATTGAGCAGCCAGTTAACCATTTGTCCCTGTCCACTGTGCCCTCTGCCTTAAAGATTCCATCCATTCTGATCTTCTTCCTCACAGAGAACAAGAATAGCCAATAGGAGAGGCAGCCAGCTAAAACAAACAGTAAAATCCTCAACTGCAGTAAGGGACCCACAAAGAGGGTAAAATACATATACATATGCACACAGTCAGACTTACTGTTGGTACAATGTGCCTGAAGCACAGTGATGCAACAGTTCAGTAGGCTATAATACCTGAAATGTAAATCTTTTTCAAGTGCAAACTGCAAACTCTCCAAACGACTCAGAAATCCTGAAGGTGTAATATTTCCAAAATTCAATGGCAGTAAGAGTTCGCGGAACGTTTTTCTCAGCAAGTGAGACCCGCAAATCACTCCTGACAAGTAGACTAGAACCTAGCAGTTATCTGAAGCTTGTTCAGTTGGATTTCTCACTTAGAAGCAAAACATCAACTACAATCGCTACATTGTCTCATTGTTAAGAACTTTGTAGAATAGTCCTGGTGTGTAGCCTACATATAAACACATACATTTGTTCACGTTAGGCTACATTTTGTTTATTTTCACACTGGAAAAGAGCTAACAAAACCTGCCACGTGAGCCAAAACATCTATGTAGCTAGCAGTGAATCGACATAACATCGCACCAGTAAAGATTTAATTTCCAAAGTCCCAAAATTAATTCACACGCAACAACAAAATATGTTTTATGCGAATTATATTAAAAACAACAACAAAAAAAACAAATAACAAAACTACAGTTCCCAACAAGCTCTGCGATATCCTTGCATACAGTCCGGTAACCATACCGTATTTTCATTTCTGTTGTAAATTATGATTGAAGGGCTAAGTATCTTATTTCAGGCCTAGGCCTATCCTAGTAACCGTCGATACAAGTATAGTGCCATATATGCCATAAATCCCGTTAATTATTTCATTTCAGTCCTACTATATTAGGCTATTAGAGTGATTAGGTAACATTTTACGGGGAATTGAGCATTAGTTTCGGGGCAAAACCAGATTGCCTACCGAAATTTTTACAAATTGGCGTTTAAAATGACTATAGTGGTAGAATCAAAGTTCAGGATCAAAGTCTTCCATTTTAAGCAAAGAAATGTACAAAAAGCACAACACTTCTTTGTTGATTTATTTTTCAGACCCCCAACATAGCCTACTTTTAAAAACAGAAAAAATTACATTTCAATTAGGCCTACCCATTTATTCAGAACCAAGTCAGATTTGGCTGACATTTAATTCACACTCATGATATAACATTGACAATCACAAAAAGCTTAGGGCAAATGCCTGAGGCTCTCCTACACGTAAGGCAGAGACACATACGACCCACTAAGCTCTGTGAAATGTGGCGAACATAAGGCTGGTGGCAGCAGCAGCTGAAGGCTTTCCAGTTTTGCCCATTTCAAAGTTCATCACAGCAGTAAACATATTGCACTTCTGGGGACAAGTCGGTATTTTTTTAAATCACATGGTTTGCCAAGGGACCGCGTCCGAGCCCCGTCGTCTCCGTGGTGGGGGACGGGGTTTCACACTGAAGACAGCCATGCGTGGAGGGTGATGAGAGGAGGATCTCAGAATGCCCTTGACTTCCTGAACGTGGAAATTAGAACAATGCCCAGATATAGATATCTCTAGCCCTCCTCCTTGTTACAACAGGGAAGGTGGGGTGGGGGTATCTCACAGAGTCTACACAGGTGACAAAGTCCCACAGGGTGGCAGGTGGAGGAGTATTTTGGGGGTGTGGCAGATCTGGTGTGTCTCGCCCACATGCACCCCCCCCCCCCCACCCCCCCAGCCAGATTGGCCCTTCCTTTTCACTTCTACCACACCACCTCCCGGCGCTGGTAAAGCTTTGCAGGCAGCAGCTCACTTCTCCCGTAGGACGCACACCCCAGCGTCACAGCGCTGTGTCGCCATGGAAGTTACCACCTCCCAGCTGTCAATCACTGGGTCGTAACATTCAATGCTGCTGAGGAGAGAGTTCCCATCATACCTGCAAGATGTAGAAGACAGACAGAAAACGCAAGAGAAGACTGGGTCAAAGAAAAAGGCAGAATCCATATCTTGAAGCTCTAAATACAAGATGCTACATTGAATTAGGTCATTTTATATTACTATTGTTTTTTAACCCCTCAAGTCAATCTCATCAGCTTGCTCATCTTGATTCCTGTTGCAGCCAGAGCGCCGAAAACATTCAGAAACGGAGCAGACTGACCATTACAGCATGACTGTTTTCAGTGTCGATTCACACACGTTCTGCAAACCACACCCAGACAACTATAAAATTACAGGCTCAAAATGCTGCAGATCTTTCCTGTAATTGTATTTGTTTTCCTGAGCAAAGTGAGCAGCGTTTGATGGCTTACGCAACGATGGCATAGGGAGAGCCGTGAGGTGGCATTAAATGGCTTACCCTGCAATGGCGTAGAGTCGTCCGCGCAAAACGGTGGCTCCCACATAGCAACGCGGCGTGGTCATGCTGGCCACCGTGGTCCAGTAGTCAGTGCGGATGTTGTAGACCTCTACGGAAGCCAGGTGGGCAGTGCCATCGAAGCCTCCCACAACATAGATGTGATCGTTTAGCAAGGCCACCCCAGCCCCTGCAGAATAAATAAATAAACAACTTAAGTTTTCATGATGATGAAAACTTAATTTATTTTGTGCTTTTCATACAGTGCGCTCAAAATGATTGGTAAAAACAGGCAATCAATAGGAACACTGTTATATAAAGGTAAAAGTAACAATAAAAGTAAGAACATGCAGTGCTAAAAAAAGACCTAGTAATAATAAAAATGATCAAAAGACAAGCCTAAAATAATGTCTTCAAAAGGGAATTTGCAACAAAATGGGACCCCTCAGACTGTGACGAGGAGGCCCTGTCAAATGGACCCACAATGGACGCTGTGCCCTGCTTTACAGACCTACCTGATCGTTTGGTGGCCATGGGGGTGACATTCGTCCAGTGCCCTGTGTGCGGGTCGTATCGCTCCACTGAATTCAATATGTTCAGTCCGTCATACCCGCCTGAATTTATAGAAATGTCCACATTTAAAGCACGCCATCTCTCTTTATCTCATGATAACAGTGCATGAGCCATCTAGTAGAATGCCTAAAGGCTGAGAGCATACAAATTGAGATGTCAAACAATTTCCTCCAAGTTAACCGGGATAAGGCAGAAGTTTTAATTACAGGATCAAAAAGTAAAGATCATTTGTGACCTAGGCTCCTTGGCATTGAGTATTAAACCAGTGGTGAGAAACCTGATGGTAATGTTAGATTCAGACACAGCTAGGGCTAGACCCTTTCTTTCACAGTTTGAGGCTTAAAAGTTAATTCACCCATTTGTGTCAGGTAGACGAGATCTTGGCAATGCATTGCTAAAGCACAGGATAGAAAGATTACGACTGGTTCAAAATGCTACTGCAAGGCTATTGACCAAAACACAGGAGAGCTCATATCACCCCAGTAGATGCACCATCGCACAAGCTGCCTGTTTGTTTTAGAATTGATTTTAAAATTCTTTAACTTTTTGTTTTTAAAGGCCTAAATGGCTTAGCACAAGAACATATCGATGAACTTTTTGAAAAAATATCAGCCCAAACGTGCCCTACGACTTGCAGATAGCGGACTTTTCTGTGTCCGCTACAAAAGAGCTGGTGAAGCTTACTTTTCTTTTATTATCCTAGATTGTGCCAGCCTCTGCAGATCAGACGTACCAAGAGTAGCTAGATTCAAAAGTCATCATCATCTAAAAAGGTTTTAGATGATAAAAACTTATTTTGCTTTAATTTCCCCCCCCCCCTCATCTTATATTAAATCTTGTTTTATTAATTTGATTGTGATTTTATTTCTGATCATTTTAGCATAGAATCATTTTAGTATTTTAACTAGAGTATTTTAAGTAATCCCTTTTTTACGTTTCCTTGGGCCTGTTCCTCGCTGTATTAACTTTGTATTATGTTTTCTGTGAAACACAAAGAGGTACAAGTAACTTTATGCAGTTAGATTCACGAGAACAATTCATGCTAAAGGGTACAATGCCAGTGGCTCACCTGGGATTTGAACCCACAACCTCTCAGTTACAAGCCCAGTTCCCTAACCAATATATTATACCGTTGCCCCATTGGTGTCAATGGTGTATGCTCACGAGCCATCCTCCACCTACCCAGACAGTAGATGAGCCCGCAGGCCACCACCAGACCAGCCCCTTCCCTCGCAGTCTGCATGTCTCCCAGCATGCTCCACTGGTCTATGTTGGGGTCATACCTCTCCATGCTGGTGTGCCGACGGCTCCCATCGAATCCCCCAGCCACGTAGATCATATCTGCACACAAATAAGTTTAAGATGAGGTCTTTCTCTCATGATTTTTCGCCTTGGTACTATAAACTCATCAAAGTGATTAAGTCACTGCATAGCCTTAGTGTGTCTGCATTTGAATGGATCTCTATGGGAATTGGGGGCTGGGACTAGATTTAGGTGTAAATTACACTGGAACAGTATGGAAACACATGGTTGGCTAAATGGCTCGAAGTCATCAAGGGTCTGACGTATCAAACAAGCCTTAAATCACCACTCTGCTGCCAGAAATACAGTAGATATAGATGGATAACTTAAACCAGTAAAACCATTTTACAAATCATGTATTCCATATTGTTCCAGCATAATTTACAGCTAAATCTAGTCCCACCCCCCAATTCCCATAGAGATCCATTCAAATGCAGATGTTATAGTATCGCTTATAAGAGTACCAGAAAACAACATATCAAGACTCTTTTGATGTTGTTGGGTCACAGATATCAGGATGTCATGGCATACAAAGGATATGCGACCAAATATTAAAAATTTAAAGGCACAGTCAACTTAATGAATGTAAAACTCTGACCCACTGGAATTGTGATATAGTGAATTGAAAGTGAAATAATCTGTCTGTAAACAATTGTTGGAAAAATTACTTGTGTCATGCACAAAGTAGATGTCCTAACTGACTTGCCAACACTACAGATTGCTAACATGAAATCTGTGGAGTGCTTAAAAATGAGTTTAATGACTTCAACCCAAGTGTATGTAAACTTCCGACTTCAACTGTATGTAACCAGCAAGAAGAACCACAAATTACAAGCAGTACTTTCACAGAAGAAAAACTAGTTTTTCTGCAGCTGTTTGCGTCATAGTACATTGACTAGATTAAAAATTATGTAACGCTGGGCTGCAAATTATTGGTCAAAGCATCCCAGAAAAAATGACAAACACCGTTGGAAAGGATATACTGTCCTCTATCGGATTAAACAGTTGTGAATAAAACCGGAATCACGTTAAATACTTCAGAGCTGCAGGTAGAGTATATGGGTGTTGTGCGCAGATGTTTGATGTTGTGTAACATCAAGACAATAAATGACCAATGCATTTTGAAAGGGACATCTCTGCTTAAAACCAATGGTAGGATTGTATATTTATTTAATATTTAGTAGCAGATATTTATAGAATATGAACAATAATTTCACATGCATATTTTGCATTTGAGTGTGAAGGGCTTTTCGCGGCTTTTTTGGCATACGATCAGGCTATTGTTGTGTTTATCTTGTTGCTATGACGGAATTCAAATTTTATATGATGAATAAATATGTTTATGAACTCACACATAGATGCTATTGTCCACTATGTCACACATGGGTAGGTATAAACTGGGTGGGGGGTTGCTTGTTAAATGGACTTTGCTACGGGAAAATAGTGACACTTAGAAACTCCGTATTATGCAGAGTTGTCACAAATCGTGTACTAATAAAGATAAAACATGGAGTTTGAGGTTTCCATTAATAGTTTGGCTGCAGGAACAACAAATGTCTCAGTTGAGCAAAATCTTGTCGCTGGCATCTGCACAAAGGAGTTAAGAGCAGAAATGAATACAGCCATCTTTGCCAACCCCTGTCCAACGCACAGAGAGACTCCTGAACCCCACCCACTTACCTCCCAGTGTGGTGGCTCCTGCCAGCCCCCGCCGTACATTCATGGTTGCCACGGTGTACCAGACACCGTCCTCGTCGGCTGTGTAGTCCAGGCACTCCACCGAACTGAGCCGCGACCGGCCATCGTAGCCTCCGATCACATACACTCGGTCGTTCAGGGAAACCGTGGCCACATAGCGCCTCTTCCGCGCAATGTTCTGCAAAAACCACACAAAGCAATCGGCTTCACTTCGCTGGCCTTTAGCAGACACTGCTATGCAGAGCGACTTACAATGCAAACACAAGTGCAAAGGTCAGGAATGGAAATGCAGTCATTCCGTAGAGGGGGGAGAATAGTGCCAAGAGAGACAGCAAGTGCAAGCATTGCAGACTAGATTGACAACTTGTCAACTACTCTTTGAACATTAAACTTACACAAACAAGAATAAAACTACGCTAATGAGCAATAAACTACATCATAGGAACAAGAGCAAAGAACCTCAGGCTCTGAAAGAATCTACAGCTTCTAAGCCACTTCTGCATGTGACCTTGCCCATGCAGTATATAGGCAAGTTACAGGATGGTTCTCGAGGACAGTTAAATACCTCCCCTTGCTCTCAAAAAAGGCGAACAAATGTTGGTTGGACTGATATTAGCCTCATATTATTCTGTATGCACATGCAGTTCTGACAGGATCGCAATTTAGAAAATGGTCTGTCTTTATGGGAAAATAGGTTCACTAAATGAACAGTTACTACCTCTAACAGTACTCACAGGGAGAAAGCTCCACTCCTGAGTTTTAGGGTCATATTTTTCCACAACGTCGATGGGGGACTGCTGACTGCCAAATCCTCCGATAACGAGGAGGACCTCTTTGGCTCCTGAATGGAAAAGGGTGGCATTAAAGCCAAATTGTTATAACTACACCACGAGGGCCTTATTTTTGGATTTCATGGCAACTGTCCTTCTTAATTATTTAATAGCATAGTTTAATACCACGTGACATCAAATTTTGGCTACACTTATTGATAAGCTCACAAATGACAGCTGTAGACAGTTCTCGTATCCCAATGGGTTCATTCCAATCACTTATTTTCACTCCTTGCATCCCTTCCTCGTGTCTTTTCCACACTCCTAAGCTCCGCCCAATGGAGGAAGTGAGGAGGAGATGCAAGGATGAGATATGAGGACGGAGAAATCGAGGCAACATGTATTAGGCAAATGGAATGTCCTTGCTCAGTCAAGCGTCAGTTTGAAGCGACGTCAATTCCTAATGACGTGTGGCACACATTATGCTTTCGCTTAACTATAATGTTTTTTTAGTCGCTTTTTAAATGAATAAACATTGCTTTTGTTGGTCCCAAAGAATGAGTGTAATTACGGATTAAAGTGCTTTATAATAAATGGAAAGGAGCGGTAAGATTAGATTTGTGTAGGGGTGTTCCCGCCATGTTTCAAATTGCGGCAGATGTGGATCATTTATAGCCTATGTCACGTGTTCCGAAAAAAGACTTCCGCAAAGGCTACACTTGTGTATCCTTGCTGAAGCACCCGCTGGGAGCCTCCTCATTCCTCCAAGGAGCATTTAGCAAATTGGAATATCCTTAAAGATGGCGGACCTCCATCGAATTCCAAGTCATGCAAGGACCAAGAAGATGAGGACGGATAAAATAAGTGATTGGAATGAACCCAATAGCAAATGTTTCAACGTCTAGTGAACTGCCATTGGTGTATACAGCTAATTAAAGCTAGAGTACGCAACTTTTTCCCAACGGTCACATTTGTTGTCAAAACAAATTATAGCTGGGGCGTAGCCCGCCCTCGCTCAAAAACTTCAGGGAGTAGCTGTACAGGTTTCAATTTAGTCACCGGGAGGAATATGTCAGCTGGATGAAGTTTCTGGCCAATGACAGACTGGATGTGCAATTCCTAACATTTTACCACTAGAGACACTTTTTAGCCAGATCCTTTGGGTTTATTCTGTTTTGCGCTGACTGCAGTAAAATGTCAAGATGTGGACCAGGATCAATCAGTAACACTTAGACAAAACCAAATGTATCAGTTCTCATCTAAAATAAGTGGTTTTAGTGCTTTGTTACCCTTTAAAGAAGATTGTATCATACATAAATTATTATATCTGCTAAAAATTAATAAACATGCTACGATTTCATTATAACATAATTCTTATTGCTTTTATATGATAAGGAATTATTTGTCTTGCCATGATCATTTACCCCAGCCAAGCACATGGAAAGCAGTAGCTCCTCTGTTCCCATGTTAAACTATGGAAATGAATCCTTGGGGTGGGGCACTGTACCTAATCTGGCTTGCGTGCGAGGGCCCTGCATCTCACTCCTCAGCTCCGGCCTCAGGTGGAATTTCTTAGCTTCATCCACAAGGTCCCGGCAGGGCAAGCTGCAGTGAATAAGGGGCTGGACAAAAGACGAGGTGCATTAACACAGGCCCAAGAGGTACGTAAGGCAGCAGTTCTGAAAATGTGGTTGCATGTTAACTGTATAAAACCAAGCACACATGAAGTATGTTACATCCCTCATGTCAACAAAACCCCAAGAACTATGGACAGGTCAAGAGACTCTTTATTACACAAGAACAATTCAGCTTATTCAGAACACTGATAATTGGCTTGTGTTTAATCTCTCTTAATATGTCAATGTCTCACCCCTTCCCAGATTGCTGCTGGAATGAAACTCTGGTACCTGGTGTTGACTAATTAAGCGAGGAACTCCTACATATAGTGGGGTGCAAAGATTCGGGGCACCCCTGGTCAAAATGCCTTTTACAATTAATATCCAAGTGAAAAGAAGCTAACCTAACCTCTAAATGGTACATGACACATTTCTTCAAATTTTAAAGCAAGGTTACTTTTTATTTTAAATTGTTAGTTTCAAAATAATTTAAAAAAAGAAAAAAGCCCTGTGCAAAAGTTTGGGAACTCTTTTGGATTATTCTTTGTTACTTTTTAAAAAGACGATTACTAAGGCCGAGGCGATTTACTCATTAGGGCTTCAATGGGTCAGGTAAATATAATTCCAGGGCTGAACAATTTATTCTGAAGTAACTCCATGCCTTCTAAAGCATCTGACTGCGGTGGTTGTTCTGTCTGGCATTAACAACCATGGGTTCCTCTAAACAGTTGTCCATGGATGTCAGAAGCAAGATAGTTCTCTTCCACCAACAAGGAGAAGGCAAAAAAAAAAAAAAAAAACTCTCAATGTTTCAAACTACCTACTTCCACTGTCAGAAACATTATCAGAAAATGGAAGCTTCTGTTCACTTAGATATTAATTGTAAAAAGCATTTTGACCAGGGGTGCCCAAATGTTTTGCACCCCACTGTACTTTTAATCTTTATACCCCAGCGCAAATTGTCCACTCCGCAACGTCTGGCCATCGGTTTCTTTATATGTTCTTTATCCCATTTCTGTGCTTGATATATCCGTCCCCACCTGTATATCGATTTTTGTTTGTTTGGAATATCATTCATCCCCATGTCACTAAGCACATTCACCATTAATATCTGTATGGACAAATTATGCAAATGAATGTTCCTCCCATGGATCTCTTCTTGACGCCATATAAACACTATATTTTGAAGCCATGTTGCTTTTATAGATAAAGGGTTTTGGGATCACTCCAGCATGATGGAGGTAAATTGCTTTAGAGGATTATCATTAGGTACTTTATTTTTTTATATATTCATGCACTGACTATCAATATTGTTCCATTTAGTCCTGTGATTGTACCATATGAGCCTTGTAATCACAATAGCATACTCAAAATGGACAAATGGTACTTCTAACAAGCCTTTTTAAATAAGTTTCTAGTGGGTTAGGTGAGTGAATTCAGCAATATTCAGTTAACCATTCAAAATTCTAAGAACTGACGGTTTAATCTTTAACCTGAGAGTTTACCACACATTTCCTTAAAACCAAAGTATTGCTGCTTTAGCAATTAGCAATCGCTAATCTTATCAAAAGCATTATATCGAAAATACTAAAGAATGCCTGGCACACTGGTGCAAGGGGGAAGCAATGGTTCAATCAAAAAATATGATGATTTATTATTCCTTTTTTATTGGATCATGCCAAGATGCACTGTAAAATAATAATAATGGTGCGAGGTGCTTGGAGGTAAGTTATACTTTCTTTGAACATGCAGACTCTTGCTGTGCTTGCACTGTTACAGTATCTCAAGTGCGCGTTCCTGCACGTTGCAACTTGCATGCAAGTCATTTTGCTCCTTCACCCCAAACCTGATTCCCCCAAATAGTTACTAGAACAAATAGAACCTGCAACCCAAGGACAATATTATTCATTTAGTTCAAATTGTGTCTAAAAAGAAAAACTCTGACCCCTACTGGGGAACCTTGGATACCTGCCTATTTTTGAGAACAAGTAATATTTTTGCTTGTGACAACCAGGAAATTCCTGGAATGGGGGGGGGGGGGGGAGAACCTGTGCTCTTTTCTTTATTTTTTAAAGGACAGTCTACCCCATGTATTCTTCCATTTTATTCAGACAGGGAAAGCAGAGAGGATGGGAGTTGCCCAGAGATGGGATCACAGTGGCACAGGATAAAACGACCAGCAGCACGGGGCATTCATATATGGGTTGAGTGTAGACCTCCCTAAGGACAGCGCCACACTGTGGTCTTAATATAATATGTATTTTTTATAACCAATTTGGTAAGCATTAGTCAGAACAGACACACATTAAATATGTGAGAGCAGGTCCGGTATTACGCAACAAGATTCAAGTTATAAACAATATATTGCTGTAAGCTGTATTGGATCTCAGGGGTTGGGAAGCTTCTGGATGCCTTTCCAATTCGCATTTTAATAGTGTCCTTAGATTAGCAGAGATTCAAGGATTAATCCACTTGCTCTTAGCCAGGCCTCAAGCTATGAAAGAACTGGAAGTACTCAGATCGCGGCACCCTGCGGGCTGGTTTCATATGTCTGCCTCACCTCTGTGTCAATGACGTCAGTGATGTAGCGAGGGGTGAGCAGTGGCATGCGCACAAACTCCAGCATGTCGGGCAGGAATGGCTCCCTCTCCTTCCTGTTGTGCTTAACCCAGTTCAACACCGCTTCAAACACCGGCTCCTCTGAGTCAACCTGAACACACACACACACACACACACACACACACACACGCACACAACCATACAAACGCAAAAACACACAAACAAACACACACACGGGCATGAATACGCGCAGAGGCATTTCCTATATTTACATAGACATTTGCATTTAGGCTTTCAGCACATGCTCTTATCCGGAGTGACCAGTACGAGCAAGGCTAGAGGAACAGTGCCAAGAGATATGACACAAACAAATCTTTTCATTTGTAGAGAAGTTTCTTTTTACAAATATAATCAAGCTACTAGTTATACCTGGAGTCTAGCTAGTTTTGCACCTCTGCATTGGTACAGCCAGTGACAAACTTCACACAAAACCATCAGGAATGTGGAGGGGCCTCTGACATGAGTGTGGCAACATTCCACCCCACCAGAGCTGCAGCTCAGCTGCAGTGATCATTATCCACTGACAGTCTAAAACGCAACACCCAATTTAGTAAAAGTAAGTTGTATTTTGCATAGATGGGACAGGGAAAAGGCTGATTTCGTTTTTTTTTGTTTTTGTTTTGGTCCTGACAGACTAAGCGAAAGGTTTCAATTTCTGCGATGAACTAGGCCTATATCATTAATCCAATCAAGACAATCCTAAGCTGGATCCAATTAAAACTGCAGGCTGAAACCGACTTTAAACCAGATGCTTTCCAAACCCCAGGAGCAGCCTCCCAACCTCAAATTACACATTTCAGAAAACTGAAACTCCTCAGTCTGTATCAGGTAAGGGACGTCCACAACATCCACACTGACATTCCGACACTCTTTCAATTGCAGGTTTGTGCTCCACTCAGATCCGACAGTTATAATTATGTTCTCGCTGAACAAAAATCCACAGTTCATGACAGGCATTTCCAGAACACACAGCGCGACTTTCATCAGACACCCCGGACCCATTGCTCCAGTCAACCAAATCCACTGCAGGAGGCAGGAATTAGACTGTCATTAAGAGAGATTATTGCAGGTTGCTGCCCGCAGCCCCAGCACATTCATTTATCTGCACTTAGACGATCTCCCACAAATTCAGGGAAACGTGATTAATTCCCACCCCTTTTTCTGAGGAATGCCATTACTTGGCCTACATTATCCACCAAACACATTAACCCTTTATACACTTGTGCAGAAGGGGTTAAAAACCCTTTATACACCTGAAACATAAAATATTGCTAGCAGAATTTATCACCCTCAGATGTGTCTTAGCAGCTCCTCATCTCTCTGGGACATCCCAGTAAGATTATTAAGAGTACTTTACCTCACCTTTATAATGTAATACTATGTTTTGTTACCATACCATTATCTCCATTTTGTCCTACTAATTTACAATGCCGAATTGAATTTACAGGTCCGCCCCTCGTTAAAATTCCCAGTGCAATTTTGCACACATTCTACAGGTGCCTGATAGGCCAGAGGTAGAACTCTTACACAGTAAGGTGAAGAGAACCCTGCCAGCTGCTGGCACACTGCAGATTGAAAAGACGCAGAGGTTGGCTGCACGTGTCGATGGTCACGCAAACTAGCAAATCCCCAATCACCGGAAAGGGGTTAGCTTTTAATTACAATTGGGCATTCAAAAGTTGAGAATGGAATCAAAGTCTAAAATGGAAGAGTTGCATTACTCAGGTGGATGCAGCTACATTCTCTTACATTGTCTCCGGATAAGGGAATCTGCTAAACGGATGTGATGAACACTGACCCTTCACCAGACAACAAGGCTAGAGTTAACTGCAACTGAAGTCATCAAGCAATTTTAGGATAGCCGTATACAATGATAGTTTAAAAAAAAATGTGTGACTATTTCAAACGGCACTGTCAATGAGTAACTTTCCTTTTTAATAATTACAGTGAGTTCAGTAGGACATCAAAAAAGTCTAGACTTTAAAAACAAAAATAAAATACTTCAATTGGATCATCAGTCAAAATGTAGATATCTCAGCTGCTGGTCCCTCTGCATGGGATAAAATCACTCAAAAGCAATTAGCTTAATGCATTTTGTTCACCTTACGCATTAATTGACAATAGCTCAGCTGAACTGTGTTATGACCAGCAGCCATTTTAAGATAAGCAGAACACTGGTTTGCACCAAAAACATTCCCGAGTGCTGCCTGTAGGGGGTGCAGTACCTGGATCTCATCACACTTGACCAGCTTCTCCACCTCCTCCTGGCACAGCAGCATGAACTCCTCGTGCTGCACCACCTCAGGGAAGTGCTTTTGGGAGAAAAGCTCAGCGGCCTGCATCAGGTCAAGGCAGTTGTGTGTCTCTGCAAAGTCCCGGATGCCCAGACAGTTGGATGGGTCCAGCTGGCTGTCCAGGAAGTCACAGCATGCCCTCTTCACACCTGCGGTGGCGCACATGAGTTTGGGGGTGTGTGTGTGTGTGTGTGTGTGTTTGTGTGTGTGTGGAAAGAGTGTGTGTGTGTGTGTGTGTGTGTGCGTGTTTGTGTTTGTGTGTGTGTTTGTGTGGAAAGAGTGTGTGTGTGTGTGTGTGTGTGTGTGGAAAGAGTGTGTGTGTGTGTGTGTGTGTGGAAAGAGTGTGTGTGTGTGTGTGTGTAAATAGATAGAGAACATGGGAAGAACGCACTAGGATGCTAACGCAAATGAGGCACCCTACTGAACAAACACAGAGAATGTTCCGCATTAGCCTTGGGATGTCACCATATAGGGACAGGCTAGCGGTACACAAGTACAGCTGACCAGTTGGCACCTTAGGAATCCTTTAAAGCCTGCGTTTGCACATGAGTGATATAAGAATATGTACAGTTTCTTCACTAGTGGCAATATCCAATTCAAAAAAGCTACTGGTAGTTTTTCGGACTGCCGAACTGCATGATACTGTTCAGCAGAAAAAGATTCCATTTTTCATTACGTTCTGCTCTAGAAACATCTATTTCTTGTAGAGCAAATTCCCTGAAATGTATAAGCTCTAATAAAAACAAACAACAAGCTAAGACAGGAAGCAAAACACAACAAGGGCTTAATCTGTGCAACTGGAAGCTGCATGCCAGGGATGCTGTGATGTGGTGCAGGCAGCACCGTTGCCCTGGTTACCTTTGAGCTGCAGCAGGCAAGCTGCGGGTAGCAGTTCCTGAACATTCTCCACGGTTACCAGAACCGTCTCTGTGTACACAAAGTCCAGCAGGATCTCCATGGTGGAAGCAGTCAGCCCCTGGATGTCCACAAAGGACTTCCCTTTCTCCGACAGCTGCAAAAATCCCAGCAGTGAGGGTTTGTCAGAGTGCAAGAAAGCTCCAGTAGCATACTGTTATGTGTGGCAAACTCACCTGCAAGGTCCTCCACCTGAATGTTACACATTAACGAGGTAGCTTCTAGCAGCAATGCTCATCTCTTGGTTCCGAGTGATCAGGACGAACACAGCGTAGTGTTTCTACATGTATGATTAATCACGGTATGTGTGAACAATTTCCCATCTTTGTGATATACTAACAAATATTTTCAAATGTAAAGACCTGAAAAAATTACTTCTGAATGAATGTTGACTTTTAGTGATTGCGAGTACTCAAATCACGGCACTGGATAAAATGGGCCACCATAAGAGCAGCTCCCCTCGACTGAAGTTAATTCTCTCTACTGTGCTGCTGGAGAAGTGTGGAATGGTCTCCGGACTTCCTGTGAATAATTTGATACATACATTTACAGGTTATGAAAATACACTACTTCACGTGCCACGCACTCTCATGAGTTAAGCTTTTAGCACAGTGGCGACCTCTACTGGACAAATCAAGCAAGAACACCATTCCCTAGGTTTTAGATGAACACCTAAAAAGCACCTCCTCACATTGTGTGTGAGATTTCAGTTACCTCTCCCCTACTCTCACTGATCAGTCACCTCTAACTCACGCTGCAGACCTCTAGATCCCCCTTGCTCTCTCTCATAGTCCCTTAGCTAAAGGACCTTTGTTACAGATTCAAACAGTATTCCTATAAACCAGTTTCTGTTTCAGAATATACACATCAGCTCAGTCTTTCAGCTATAAAGTACTGTGTATGCAACCCTGATCCTAGAGTGTCACATATGCACCTGATTTTGTTCCATCCAAACCAATAACTACATAATTGGGCTAATTATTAGGCTTAATGAACACGGGTGACCATGTGCTGGAGGTATTGGTTTCACCGTTCAGACATAATCTTCATAAGACTTAATAAGGCTCTTAATAATCCATCAAACTCTTGCAACCAAGGTCAAATTGAACAAAAACCAGAAACATCACTGGCACCCCAGGACCAGGTTCGCCTGGTCTATATACCATTTTCATCAGTTGAGCATACCATCGTGACCAGATACTGCCCTATCAAACTCTTAGTGACAGTGGCACAATGTCACGTTGTTCAACTACAAACCCAGCCAAACTGTTAAAAGGCCAGGTTATGGATAAATGCAGCAGAACAGTTACAAGGTCTGCAGACATCAGGGCTTGCCTTTATAAGTGTATTGCAATTTGTCAAGAAACCATACAACCCATAGAATTAAAAGTAACCTAGATCTGTTCACTCTAAAATCAAGTTTCATTGCCTTATTTCATTTAACATACTTATTTAAACCTTTAAACAGCTGAATGTATTTCAGTACCCCATGGACATATTTACACTGTAAATCGCCCTCTAAATGGGCCACAGACTCGGTGTGTGTCCACAGTGCATCCGTCTGAGCATATTCTCCAGAGTTGTATTTTCTCAAAGAACATTATATTCCTTTTGAAACAGTGAGAAGTGTAAGACTTCTGCTCCAGTTACTCAACGGCTTTTTAAATCCAAAGGACACTGTGCAGATTCTTTTGGCTGTGGCTGGAGCTGCCTTTTGTCACAAGTAGCTGTCCGGTGCCAATCAATCTCACGCTTCCCGTTTCAAGAACCCCCAGATCCAGGGTATAGTCATGGTTACCTCACTGGTGAACATGGCACAGAAGTAGTCACTGCAGGCAGCCAGGACAATCCGGTGGGCGGGGAAGTCGGTGTCCTCCACCCTCAGGGTAATGTCACAGAGCGTGTTACTCTTGCGCAGAGCGTTCATGGCATTTAGGATGGACTTGGCGTGGGAGTTGGTCATAATGTCTTTGGGAGCCATGGCAACCTTCCCGGGGGAGGGGCACAGCCTTTGAGACCTCCAAGGGGGGCTATATCTGACAGAAAGAGGGCCTGATGAATATGATTGATATTAAAGAATAATTATGCATTTTGGTGTCACAGCTGCAAGCTCTGCCTGGAACGGGTGTACCTGCAATTTGCTTCCCATTTTCACGCTTAAGGTCTAAGGTCAATCTAAATCAATATAAAGCCACGTTGCTGAAAATTGGAGTTCAGTTCATTATAAAATCAATAATAATACCACCCCCAAGCCCATCAGAAATTCAGGAGCGCTACGTTGCCTGGGAAAAAGACACGGACTCTGTGCCACATTATATGAAGGCAATGCACACCACTTAATACAATTTCCAAATATTAAATGAATACTTCAAAAACAAAGCTAGCAATCCGTTAGAGGTACGTAGGATGCCAAAAAAATTACATAACGTTACCGATCTACAGCAGGTTCGTAGCATGAAAGAAGTGGTTGTGTTATCTGAGCTAGAAATACCATGGCGACAGTTCCATGTATGCTAGAAAGCTCTTTATAAATTCAGAACGAGTCATGGAATATGCAGTATTTGCAAGATCATAAGAGAACGAGAACATATACGCATGTGCATTATTGTCAACCTACATTATGCTGTGGCTAGAATGCTAACGTTAGCTCCAACAATGCCTTCCATGTTCAATGCACCAGCGTTATCATTTCGCAATACTGTTTTTAGTAAATGACAGTCATGCCAAAAATATAATACAAGCTCGTTTACGTAGCCAATTATGATTTTCGTGAAAACATGCTAATCAGCTGATTATAGGTATCCATGTTATCTTTTATTATTAAATAAATTTGCGGGTTGTCTAGTAAGCTAATGCTACAGCAGTATATAAGCTAATGCTATAGCAGTATATCTAGGCGACTTGGAATCGCTAGTTATCTAGCTAACCCCGAATTTCACGTTATGACAAAACGTTAAGTGAATCACCTAACGTGAACGCAACTAACTTTAGGTCCTAACGTGTTAGTTGTGTTGTTTGCAAGCTAGATAGCTAGCTAGCTTCATTGCACAATCATATCGCCTTTTAACACTAATGTAATGTTTACGTTACTATCTTACGATGCAAAAGCTTTCTGGGCTTCAAAACATTCACTATATTAAAAAGTATACAACCTACTTGCTACCTAGCCCAGTCTATGGTTAAAACAAATAAAGTAAATATAGCAACGCGAATTTACCCACACAAATAGCAGCAATCAAGACGCTTCGTTGTTTAGCAGTTACAGCAGCCGACGGTGCCGCTCCATATTCCGGCGAGTCCGCCACTCCAACGACTGCTGGGTTCTTCTGCCGGCCTAGCTAATAATATGCAAATGTGAGCTTAGAATATTTTAATAAATGCAACTAACCATGACTTCGAATCACAGATTTTATTCTGGGGGGGAAAAAAACAAACACATGCGAAGCAGTAGCTTTAAATTCGTAGCGTTTGAGCGAAACCCTGGTTAAGCACGTCGGTCAACTTGCTCTCACTGTACTGTAGGAGGAGAATGTTCCTAAAGCACAAGTACAACAGTGTCTACGTCACACACTGCGCGGTCTTGAGAGTTCTCACAATCGCGAACGCGCCCCGTACCCTACAAATCAAAGCCAAAAGAAACCTTCGTTTAAAAAAATAATAATAAAGGAGGCCGCTGTTTGATGTTCACTCACTTTGTACTCAATTCCCTTTTAACTGAGCGGTAACTATTTAAAACCAATATGTATAGAATTGCCACTTCTCAGGAATACAGGATATTATTAATGGGAAAGTATTGTGTGTATAATTCTGTAAACTGTCTTGAGACACCATGCCATGACACCACTGTTCAAATGTTGCTTTGTTTTGGACAATGCTTTGTGAAGAGAGATTTGGTGATACAGTGCACTCCAAAAGGACAGCAACACATTTTTGTTGTTGTTTTGGCTCTGTCCTCCAGCACATTGGATTTGAAATGGAACGGTGACTATGAGGTTAAAGTGCAGACTTTCAACTTTGATTTGAGGGTGTTTACATCCATATCAGGTGAACCTTGTAGCAATTGTAACCCTTTTTATACATAGCCCCTTCATTTTAGGGGACCAAAAGTAATTGGACAAATTAATATAAACTTAAATAAAGTCATATTTAATATTTGGTTTCATACCCTTTGCATGCCGTGACTTCCTGATATCTGTGACCCAACAACATCAACAGACTCTTGATATCTTATTTTCAGATACTATTACAATCGATACTATACACTCTCTGCATTTGAATGGATCTCCATGAGAATTGGGGGACTTGATTAGGCTGCAAATAACACTAACAGTATGGAACACATGGTTAGCTTAATGGATGCAAGTCATCAAGGGTCTGAGGTATCAAACAAGCCTCAAACAATCACTCTGCTGCCAGATATGCAGATATGGATGGATCACTTTAAAGGTTTCTTCTCCTTATTTTTCCATAGGAAAATAAGTCAGAAGAAACACTTAAAGTGATTCATTCTGATCTACTGCACATTTGCCAGCAGTGATGGTTTGAGGCTCGTTTGATACCTCAGACCCTTGATGACTTACAGCCATTTAGTCAACCATGTGTTCCATACTGTTACAGCATAATTAATCTAGTCCCCCCTAATTCCCATAGAGATCCATTCAAATGCAGAGTTGTACCACTGATAACATTACATTAGTCATTTAGCAGACGCTTTTATCCAAAGCGACATACAATAAGTGCATACAGAACGTCATCGAAATCACTACAGAACAGACAAGACAAAGCACATCCTTCCCATAATGTAGCAGCTATCCCTAGTAATGAACGTTGAATGTAGTTCACAGTAAGCTGTGGGTAAATCTGCTATACTACACTTCCATTCTAAATACTATTATAAACTAACAAACAGGAAAACACAGGGAACTAGTATCATGAGGTCCTAGATTAGAATATCAGTCAAGGTGGAGTCTGTCAAAGTGAGTCTGTCTTCAGGCCACGACAGAACGCAGGCAGGGTTAGAGTAGAACGTAGGGGAATGGGAAGTTCATTCCACCACTGATGAGCCAGGGTGGAAAAGCTCCGCAGTCGGGACGAGCGAGAGCCGTTGACACGGAGGGGGGGAAGTGCGAGTCGCCCTGCTGTAGAAGAGCGAAGTGGTTGAGCAGGAACATAGTTCTGGATTAAGTCCTGCAGGTAGGCGGGGCCTGTCCTATTGGCTGCAGTGTAGGCCAGGGTCAGAACTTTGAACCTGATCTTGGCTGCAACTGGCAGCCAGTGGAGTGACCTCAGCAGGGGGGTTACATGGGAAAATTTCGGAAGGTTGAACACAAGCCGGGCAGCTGCATTCTGGATCAGTTGAAGAGGCAGAATGGCGCAGGCTGGTAGGCTTGCGAGCAGGGAGTTGCAGTAGTCCAGGCGTGAGGTGACCATGGTCTGGACAAGAAGCTGGGTGGAGTAGGTGGTCAGGTACGGTCGAATCCTCCTGATGTTGTACAGGAGGAACCTGCAGGACCGTGCCGTCGCCCTGATGTGCTCTTTAAAGTCCAGCCGGTCATCCAGGACCACCCCCAGGTTCCTTGCAGAGCGGGAGGCAGCCAGTTATGAATAGCCAAAAATTAGTCTTCTGTTGTTGTTGGGTCACCAGACATCAGGAAGTCATGGCATGCAAAGGATATGGAACCAAATATTAAAGATGATGAATTAAGTTTATGTTAATTTGTCCAATTACTTTTGGTCCCCTAAAATGGGGGGACTGTGTATAAATAGGGCTACAATTGCTATACGGTTCACCCAATATGGATGTAAAGACCCTCAAATTAAAGCTGAAAGTCTGCACATTAACCTAATGGTCACTGTTTCATTTAAAATCCAGTGTGCTGGAGTACAGAGCCAAAACAACAAAAAATGCTTTTGGACAGCACTATATATGATGGGTGAAAGATTAAAATAATACAGGATCCACGTAAATACAAACGATTCAGGGGTATTCTCATTTGAATGCTATGTCAATGTGCAAGTGGTATGGAATAGGGCTTAAATGATACTGAAACAAGCTTTGCGTGTATTACTTTTATGCAACATGTTTATTCAGACTTTTACACTGACACCCTGGGTGTTGCAATTAAATGGATGCTAATGAGAGGTCTATGATAATCCTTCTCATATAGTTGGTCCTCAGTGCAAATAAATAGGATATCTTCAGTATATTTCACGTTTCACGTTTTGATCACTCCATTTTTGCATCTGGAAATTGAGAGTTAAAAAAGCGACTGCACATGCGACATAATTCACTGAATAACAAATTCAACAGACAGATGAAGATTCTCATTTTAAGCATTATTAAATATTTAATATAACATTTTACATTTAGGTGGACAGGGCGTTTCAAGAGAAGGATTGTTGATCTACAGAAAAGGACAACACAAGGTCATGAATGTACAGAGAAATTGTTTAGTCTATATTAGCACCCAACCTAAAGCAGACTTACTTCAAAGGGGGGGAAAAAACACCTGTTTGTTATGTACAGCAGCTGAAATGATACTTGATGTGTTTCACTGATTTGTTTTGCTTTGTAAATAATAATTACATTATTATATTTAATATTTAATTATTACACAAAATTTAAATTAAAATGAGAATAAAAAAACCTTCTTAAATGTATTTATTTTCTTTTTCCATTAGCTTAAGGCGCAGGAAAATACTGGAATTGACCAAAAATCTAAATGTTATTAAACCTTGTCGAACATTAATCATTTTGTTTACTGGTGCATAATGAATGGTGCTAAGTTACAATTTACTTCACGATGAACAAAGATCAGCGAAGAGCAGTGTTCTGCACTACATATTACAATTATGCTGTCCAACTGGAATTACTATCCAGACAGATTCAGATTGTATATGCTCGATAAAGTCTAAGAATGGGAACTTTATAAGAACCTAGAATATATCAATTTACACGTGACCTTTGCACCAACAGCAGCTTCAATGCTAAACAGCTACACACATCTGATGGATTTTTGATATTTCATTCAGACTCTTTCTACAACTTTTTTGTACAGGTTGTTAAAACCCATCAACAATACTTACTAGTCTTCTTGTTTTAAATCATATGCCATCAGTGAGCCTAGTCACATTTTAAAACTAGCTTCAGACACAGCAGAATTACTCCCCAGCCACACACAATTATAATTCCCAAAACCCAGTAACAACGTTCACTTCCTGTAAGAGCACTTACTTGTGGCCCAGTTGTTCATGTGCTCGTTTCTGTTTTCTTTGCAGCAAATATACCATATTGTCAGCATGGAGGCTGCTCTTTCAACCCTGCCCAGGCTCTGCATCTGTGGTCTTGTTCTGTCTCGATCAGCTTACTCAGGCCTACATTGTTTTTTGGAAATGCCGCTCGCTGGTCATCCCAGGTGAAAAAGGGAATGGGACGAAGTCAATCAGATGCTACCCACTGCGGTTTTTCCCCCCAAAAATCGAGGCCTTGTGCACTTTCCATATGTCGGAACATTTCACGCCTGTGCTCCATTTCCTCCTGACGGACCACTTCCACAAGCAGATATAAGTTGTATTATAGCGCAAACAAATAATTGTAATAAATCAGGGATATTACAGATGAATGAATTTAAAACAAGGCCTAAGAAGCGAAAACCTTTGACTGTGATCAATAATCAAACTTTCTCCAAGTAGTTTTGCCTGAGCTATGGTGAGAGGTTCCGTCCCTCTCTATAGACTCCCTTCAAAGGACCAGGGAGTCCGATGATGACCATATAATCATACTTTGAGGAATGATTTAAATGAACTTTTGAATCAAACTACTATCTTGGATGTGCAGCAAAAAGCCTTCAACCACCTTTATTTATACATTTTTGTAGAGTACTATTGCAACTTTGCTTCCGCTTCCCACTACTGATCAATTGCTCCCTCGGCAAAACGCTTCACATCTTCGCCCCAGAATTATCAATAAAGTGATTATCATCTCAGCAGCTCCATCCCATTTCCCATAATTGGTGGCTGTGCTTCTTAGAATTAGGCCTCCCTGCTACCGATAATCCAGTGACATGCTGTCAGACGCTGACACTTTTGCGATTCTTCTCCACAACTGACACGAGCGTGCCATTACGGAACGATTGTACCGGGAAACAAGGGCATTGTAAAAGGGCTTGCCCAAGTCGGAGCAAGCAACTAAAAGGCCATGGGTTTGTGCTCAATGGTGAGATCACGCACTGGCCCCTGTGTGAGCTGACTTTTCCTTCCTAGTCTGGACTGACCAAGAGGACAGGGTGAGAAGCCCAGACTGGGAGTGAGGCATAAGCTCAGGAAACAGTGTGACTGAGGCTGGCAGCTACTACATCCAACTTCTGAAAACCCTTAGGTAAGGGCACGTGACTGGCAGGGGTAGCCCGGGTGATACCACATTCGGAGTTCCATTGGCACTTGGGAAGGTGGTGTCAGGTGCAGGGGTGGAGGAAGAAAGGATGGGTGGGTGGGGGGGATATACGTTCAGAGCAGGGAGTCGTCGGTGCACCCCCCCTCCAGCCCGTAGCGGAACTCCTGAAGGTTAGATATGCCATAGAAGTGGATGAAGGCAGCAGCTACCACCAGGACGTGGAAGATCTGGTGTGACTGGAACTAGGGAGACAGGTGAGGGGTGGGGAGAGAGAGAAAGAGAAAAGGGGTGAAAGTGGTGCAAAATATAGAACAGTTTGGTTTTTCAAAGCATGAAAGTTTACAGTGGATGAAACTCTTGTTGCGCCAACCTTACCCAGATGTCACACTTGCCAGGGAAGTATCGCTCTGGGATCCTGGCAGCATAGAGGCCAGCACCTGTGATGTACATAGCGCCCATCAGGTAGAACCAGCCCATCTGGCCCACGGTTGTGGCCTTGACGAATCCCTCGGCTATGGTGAAGTGCATTGTGGGGATGATGCCACTCAGTCCAAGGCCCATGAATACCCCTGTGGAAAGGAGACCACATAGCAAGGGTGTGAATGTGCCATGACCACAACATGACCAATGACAGGATATGGTTATGATTATGAAGCAATGTGGCATAATCGCACAAGAATCAGTGACAGGAGATGGTTATGACGATAAACTAATGCACCATCGCTAAAATGGTACAAGAGACAGGGATAGAGTCATGAGGATTTGCCAGTTGTAGAGCCCCCTCAATCATGGAGTATGCAGAACAACCCACAAAACACTGGCCGTGATTTGTGGATACTACTCCTAAGTTGCCTACAGGGTCCCTGGATGTATATATCCACTAATCATCACTGCCATTATTGTATTGGTTGTTACTGTACTTAGTGATTGGTGGAGCTGTTTTCTGTTTTCTGTGTGCAAGGCAATGCTACAATGGTTTCATTATCCCCATCTCTAGTTATATGTGATCAAGCAATGCCATGGAGTATGTTGGTAACAGCAAACAAAAAAATCACTGACAACAATTGGTGGATGCTACTTCCTGGATACCCTCAGGGATACTAAAGTAGCGATGAGATGTTGGCATTGTCATCATAGAACGCTCTATGGTTATCACTTTTCCATTGGAAACCAAAAATAAGCTCCACCAATCACAATAACAAAAAATAACAATTCTGACAGTGATTGGCGGATACTTCACTTCTAAAGTCCCTGCAGGATAAAAGGACATCACATCTGCCTTATCCCTACTTCATTATGCCTGGATGCCCAGATGGTGCCCAGCATTATATCCACCAGTCAACATTGCCGTTGTTCTTATCTTATGACTTTTATAACTTTCACTCTCCATTTTCTACACATAACGTGAAACTATGTCTGTCCTATCTTTATAATCCCTAACTATAGACAGGATATGGTCGTGGTTCATGGCTGCTGGATGGACTGCCACCAGCCTGGTCCTGCTGTGGTGATGCATTTCACCCAGCAATCAGTTTACTGGAAGGAGTGGTCCGTACCCGCTCGGGTGGGCCTGTGGCGGGGGATGGAGAAGCGGTCCCACTGGGCCACAACGATGGCGGCGATGCCCAGTATGCAGACCACGGAGAGGTAGATGAGACGAGGCTGCGGTGAGCAGTAGAAAGAGTAGTACAGCCAGGGCACGAATGAGCCCATGATCAGCAGGGCAATACCGGAGTAATCCAACCTGCAAACAAAGGTGGGCACCACCATAAGTCCTGGGCTCAAACACTGCCCTGGGAGGGACCACCTGGTATATGCTTTGTAACCAACACCCTGAGCCAGTTGGGTTCTTCCCAAGGTTTCTTCCCATTTTTCTACATAGGAAAATCTTCCTTGCAACAGTTGCCAAGACTTGCTCTTGTGGAAATTTTAGGCCAGGGTATGCTGTAAAACAGTGTTTCTCAACCATGGTCCTGGGGACCCACTGTGTATGCTGGTTTTTGTTCCAACCATAGTAACAAGCTCTGTAAGGAATGAACTGCTAAATGTTCATAATTGGGCATCAATTGTTCTTAGACTTTTTTGAAGGATGAATTACCTTGTTAAAGCCACATTATGCCAGAAATATGTAGGCCACATTCACGTCACATTCAGATTCCAGTCAAATCACGAATGCCGTAATTTTCTGTTATGTGCTAGATGGTGAGTGACCCCTTTAGAAAGAGGTCACATTATGAAAGTGTGGACACCGGCTCACCAAAACCAAATTAGTTGTGTAAAATGTAAAATGATGAGTTGAAACACAAAGCAAATAGAAACAAAGCATACCTGAAATACCTACTGAAATATATTTAAGGAAAAAAAATATGAAGGTATGTAAATGCATGTTTTCAGCAACCTTAACTTATCAAGTGAATGGTTATAACAGAAACCAGCACAAACAGGGGTCCCTCAAGTCTGAGTGTGGGAACCATTGCATAGGATAATTCACAGGGTTCTCAAGAGGGAGACCGGGCTCAAATTCAGCAAAGACGGGAGGCGTCCTACTTGGAGAAGGTGCGGGACACTTTCTCTGAGTGGCAGTACACGGTGTGGAAGAGCCAGGAGAAGCTGAGGCACAGCACGGCGCCCAGAAAGAACATTCCAAGCACCACCTTCTCCTGCAGCGGGGCCATGAAGTACACATTTGGCCGCAGCATGGTAAGCGTGCCCAGAAACAGGAACAGAATAAGACCTGTGGAGAGGCCAGGGAAACAACCATCAGCAACATAAAAATGAAGGTTGCATATTCATTTTATTTTACCTTGATTTAACAAGGTAAATCAACTGATAACCCTTCTTTTTGCAGTGATGACTCGAGGAATAAAAGAGGGTAGGGAATGCAAGGGATTGGGTAGGCAATCAGATTTAGGTGGCCAGATGGAGAGAGCCAGTTTTGAGGGAATTTTTGTGTGTGTGTGTGTGTGTGTGTGTGTGTGTGTGTGTGTGTGTGGGTGTGCGTGAGGCATTCATTTTTAAATGTCACAGTGAGACAGTGCTTATGGGGATTTTTACACAATGTGTGAAGATTTTATTGTGCACACATCTGTTTTGAAGACAAATGCAATGGCTTAGGTTTAAGAAATAGGATGTAGTAGCCCAGTTCACCCAGCAAATGTGTCCAGATGTTCCCCGTCTCTGTATGGATGCGGAAAATGCTCCCAAAGCAAGCCCGGAAAGAGGGCATAGGCGGACGGTGTCCTTGGAGCAGATAATCATTGTCCTTCAGCCATTCTGGCAGGACGTGGTATGGGATCACCCTCCAGCGACCCTCCCAGATCTACGGCACAAAACTCTGGTTACCAAACGCATGCAAAAGCTCTGTAGCAGTGTGGCGAGGGACGGACTGTGTGGCCCACCTTGTGCACAAACTCCTCCATTTTCTCCAAGGCGTGGTGGGCCTGCAGGGGCAGAGTTATCACCCGTACCCCTTCATCCTCCTCCTCATCCTCATCTTCCTCATCGGAGAGAGGAGAGGCCCCAGCAGTCCCTGTAACCCCCTGCAGAGACACAACCTCAACTTCAGCCCCCGACTTTGAGCATGTTTTTCATCAATATGGCCAACTTGTTGCAATCAGAATATCCGATTGTAGTTCTGAGGTGTTTTTCTCATGCACTGCTCATGCACTTGGAATGCCCATTAATGCTCAAGCTCCAATGCTCATCGCAACCTCCGCTGTTGATTTGGGAGAGCGCAGACAAGCATGAGCTATCCTCCGCAGCATGTAATGTCACCACTTCTTTCCACATCAGTCAACAAGCTGAACTTGTACAGGCATGAGTTGGAGGAACACACTTCACATGCAGTTCATAAGGTGAACCACGAGAGTCTGATCGACCACCGGGTCACAATGAGATACTGTGTTCCCAGCCGGCTGAAACCCTCCTGTCCCTGGGCAATGTTAGAACCAATTATGCCTTTCCCTGTGGGGCTGCTGGCCACAGCTGGCACTGGCACAATGTGGATTTGATACCAGACCGTGGGGCTTATCCATGCCTTAACATGATGCGTCACCCAGCAGTTCTTTTGATAAAAATGTAAAGCGGAAATCGGGGACCTCAAACTCCAGTCCTCCAGGGCAACAGTGATTATTGTGGTCTTCTTTCAAAGATCAGCCAATTTATGCTTTTGAAAATAAGGTGTGGACACTCTTCGACAATCAATTACTTATAGAGATTCAACTGATGAAACACAGCAAACACCAGCAGACAGTGACGTAATGTAAAGTGTACTGATGCGGCCATGGTGTCTATTCCTGTTCCTCCACCCTATACCCCCCCAGTTTGCCCATGACATTACCCCCTTGGCAGCTCCTGGACACCCTGATCCCTTTAACAAGGGCCCCAGCTCCGTCAGCCCGACATCGTCAAGGCCACGGCTTTCCTCGGAGATGTGACACTCTGCGTCGCTGGCTGAGCCGTTGCGGGCCGACATGTGGAGACTGTCCTGTAGCCCCTAGCCCCCACCGCCCGCCACAATCTGGCACTCCAAGCCTGGTCCTTTCACACACTGCTGTGGGAACACACACACACACACACATTGTAAACAAGGAACGGCAGGAGGCAGCGAAACATGCTTCAACTAATCATGCGCAGTGCACTTACCTGTGGGAGTGCCAACACTTCAGCAAGTTGTGTGACGTGGCGCTGTGTTCATATCACAGTTGGTTGGGACACCTCTCTCCCCCAGTCCTAAAAACATACCACGACATACCAAGGCTAACATTATATTTGAAGTCCTGAGCTAACAACAGGACATTTTGTTCTAATGCTGACAAGCTAACTTCAAGAATTAAAAATGGTGCCTGAAAAAAAGGTGCTTGCTTTCTGCCGTACAAAGCAACCTGTCAAATGATCGATTCTTTATCAAAATCATCAGAGAACATAAAAAGCAACCTAGTATATACCATTCCAAATGATAGTTACATTACATGAACAGTAACGTACACCTGATAAAACTGACATAAGAGAGACTAACGGAAACATGTTTTTCAAGCATGTCAAACTTGTCATCTAACTGCACAGAACCCCACGGGCACAATTAAAAAAACGTCAGCCACCAGATTACGTACATCGTGGGCCTATGGGAAAGGACATGGAGGTTCAGGGTAAAATTACACTTCTAAACGGAGCAGGCACGAATCAAACACAGGAAAGGTGATATCCCTTCTTAGCTACACGTCTTAACTTACAGGGAACAACGTGACACGCATTCACAAAATTATAATGTTAGCTAGTAAATTCGCCGTGCAGACAGGCTAAGTAGCAAACTGGCTAACTTCAGTAACGTTAACGCTACCTAGCTAACGTTACTAAATAGCTAACGCTACTGCTAGCTAATTGGCAGCTAACTTTACGTTCCTATAACTGCGACCAGATACGGCATCATTTACGTTATACTAACATTAGCTAGACGAGTTATAACTCAAATGATTGGCTACTGCCAAATAGTCAACGTTAGCTAATTTAGACGTGACCTTTTCCTTTCAACCAAGCTAACATAAGGTAACGTGTTACCTAGCAACTCGATTCCAGATTTTGTTAATCACTTCACTTTAATTACCGATGAAATCATTTAAGGAAAGAGATGGCTAGCCTAACATAACGTATTTGAATAATAAATGACACATGCAACGCGCCAGGCGTGCAATGAAATTACTTTTACTCCAGCCGGTCGAGCGAGTTTAATTGCAAGCGAAATGGCACGAAAAATGTATCGTACATATAGTTACACAGCCACGTCGTTAGGTATCGTTAACCAAGCCATAAATAGTCGTTTCCACTTTTAGGTCCTGAAATAGAAACAGCGTTTTAAACGTTTAACAGCCTAGAATTCCTTGTGCCTCGCATCTGACGGTTGGGTTGAAAGTCAGGAATCGGCAATACGCTCATTGCGTAATGTTAATTGCGAACAACAGACTGCATTGCCAACTCGCAAGCATTACACGTTTCCTAGACACGAATCGGATGCCCCATTTCTGATCTCGAACCTATCTATCCACATTTAATACTTTGACAAGTCGTTAATTTCCCCTAATTTAATTGGGACCGCATACCACTGTGTCCTAAAAACGTTTGCTAATATTTTACTTAGTTACTTACCCGTCTAAACACACCAAATTATTACCGAAACAGTGTATTGGATTGTCTTCTCTTCCGGGCTTCCAACGAAAACGACCAAAGCACCGGTGAGCAAAGGAGAGTGTCTCTGCGCAGTCTCGTAATTGGTGCTGCGCGGTAGCTCCATCTGCTGATGTAAACTGGTAACGGCGGTTAGACGGTCACAGAATGACGGAGGTTTAGGATGGAGGACACGGGGGCACATATAAGGCTTTCTCAGACATTGGGGGCATAGATAAGGCTTTTCCAGACATTGGGGGGTACATATAAGGCTTTCTCAGACATTGGGGGCACAGATAAGGCTTTCTCAGACATTAGGGGACACATATAAGGCTTTCTCAGACATTAGGGGACACAGATGAGGCTTTCTCAGACATTTATACAGTCTATGGGCTGGCTCTGTTTTATTCTGAAGATCTCCAGCATAGCAAGTGCGACTTTTCCAACTCTTACAATATAAAATATTGCTTTCCATACATACTTTTCAAAAATATAAAGCTATAGTTATTTTCTAAAACTTTTAAAAGTAATGTGATCATGGTGTTTCCAATATTAAATAAAATAACATTCTGGTTTGTCAAACAACATAAAATAAATATATTTTATCGTTTTTTCGTTCAACGTTCTCATGATATCCCATGCAATGTTGAAATTACAGTGCCCACCAGCCAACCTCAATTAATATTAGCAAAAAGTGCAGGATTAAATAGTTTGTTTATCAAATGAGAGAATTATAGTTTCATTGTTATACAATTGATCAGAGGAAAAACAAATCTTTAATGCAAAATAATTTATCATGAAGAAGATGTCAAACTTTTTGGTATTTCTGGATAGTTAGTATTTTGTGCACCCTCACTTTGCCAAGATAACAGCACTGAGTCTTCTCCTGTAATGTTTGATGAGGTTGGAGAACAGCAAGGAATTAGCAAGGGATTTGAATCTGTGGTCAGTGAACCATTTTAGTTTGGATCATTGTCCTGCTGGAAGATCCAAACACGACCCACTTTTGGCCTTCTGGCCGAGGCAGCCAGATTTTTGGTCTAAAATCTCCTGGTATTTGATGGAGTCCATGATGCCATGTATCCAAACAAGGTTCCCAGGGCCTTTGGAGGAAAGACAGCTAGACAACATCACAGATCCATCGGCATACTTCACAGTGGGGGTAATGCTCTTTTCTGCATTACTATGCCTCTTTAGCCGTCTTTACGCTGCTATACCGGTAAAGAATGCCGGATTCGAGCCAGGAGAATATTACTCCAAAAACCCACCTTTGGTATGTATTGCCAAAAAGCTACATTTTTGTCTCCTCTGACCAGCGCACCTGGTCCAACCTAAATTCCGGTAACATTTAGCAAACTGCAGACGTTTACGTTTGTGGTATGATGACAGCAGAGGCTTTCTTCTGGCAAGCCTTCTCTGGAATAGCCTTCCATTGCATGTTAAAAAAGCACATTCAGTTGAAACATTTAAATCAAGACTAAAAACTTACCTTTATTCACTTAATTACAGCCTACCCTAGAACCGCATCCCTGTAACACTGGTGGCAGGTAGGGCTAGTAGGGCCAGTAGCTATTTGAAATCCCCCGAGGCTCTTGCCCCTCCCCTACCCTGAGGCTCCAGAACACTTTCTTTTTAGGTCATGGCCTATCCTGCTACTCTGTATAGCGTCTTTTATTACATTTTAAATTTGTTCTCTTAGATCGTTATTAAATTATATTTATTTTCCTTTATTTTCTTAAATTTTTTAATTTTTCTCTATTATTTTTCTTTTCTTTTATTCTTTAATGCATCTCTTTTCTGCATTATTTGTAAAGTATATTGGGACCATGCTGCATGGTGATTCTGCACTTTAAATAAAAATTGATTGATTGATTGATTCAAGCCTTCTAAATAGCTTGTTGGAATAAAGGTGGCATCTAATTGTACTTTTGGAGACTTGTGACCCCAGAATGCAACCAACTTCTGCAATTCTCAAACTGTGATCATTGGAGACATTTTTTGCCACTCAAACCTTCTTCCTCACTATTTCTAGAATTGCCAATAATGTACACATTTTAGAGAAAATTTAAAAAAAAAAGTATTTGAGTGTAATGGCATGCTGATAAATGACAAAGACATTTTTCATAGCCTTTTTTGCTCATATTTTCCAGGATTGCCAATAATACTGGTGGGCACTGTATATCCTGTTGAACAATCCATTTGAACGTGGAATGTGTTTTAAACAAATTTAAACCTCAGTTTACTAATAGCCCTAACCAACAAAACTAAATTAAATGCCAAAATAATATATAGAAACAACAAAACAATAGGTGGGACTGGGTATATGTGAAGAAAAAGAAGTACTGAGTTTGACTAATCTCTGAAAGCTTGGAATACTAACTTGATTAAGCTTTGTGTCACTGACAATGTCTTGCCAAAACATAATGAATATGAATCTATTAACATGTCTGATAGCACAACTAATACAGGATCTAACTTGAGTAAGTGTACTGGGATGCTTGGTTATACAATAAGTGCCAGGTGCAAGTGTGTCAGTGTACTGTGAGTCATTAAGCTGTTTAGACTGCAATGACAGCAGGACTTGACTGGTCAGTGTGCCAAGGAGCATCACAGCTACTGCCATACTTTGACTGTCATCAAGGCAAACTTGAGATCATCCTCCTCCATAAATTGGTAAGTTATCCACTCTCACGTTCTTCCTTCACAGTCTCCATGTCCCAGATCAGGTAATGAATTGGGTCTCACTTTCATGAATGGAATCCACTCTATCTTCCTCGTCGTGGATGGGATTGCCTTCTGTCACATCTGCTGCAGATTTGTCTTGCTCCATGCCAGGTAGGGAATGCCCACTGCCCAACTCTGGTATGGAATTCACTTGTTCCAAATCAGACACTGGATCACATCAGTAGCCCCAAAGGTTGGAGTAGGAGGTTATCTGAGGTCAACAGATCAAAAAGACATGAAACTGGTCCAGAGACTGTACTTCCATTCTCCATGGTGAGGAAATTGACCAGCATCAACAGGTTTCAATGGACCACAATCTCTTGTCCATTGACTATGGAATGTATCCTGTAGATGTGTGTCTTAGCTGTCCTGTTCACCACAGCATATATGGTTGATTTCCACTGACTGGCAAGTTTACTCTTTTCTCACTCCTTTTTTGACAAGAAAACTCAATTGCCAACATCTGTATAGGACCCCTTGATTTTCTGCTATGCATCTCTGCTTGTTGGTTTTGTTCCTTTGTAGCATGGTTTTGTGCAAAAATCATAGTTTCCTCCATAATGTTTGGGTACAACATTGTGTACACTGTACACTATATCGCCAAAAGTATACAAACACCCCTTAGTCTGGGGCTGTTTTTCATGGTTTAAGCTAGGCCCTTAGTTTTAGTGAAGGCAAATCTTAACGCTACAGCATACAATGGCATTATAGATTATTCTGTGCTTCCAACTTTGTGGCAACAGTTTGGGGAAGGCGCTTTCCTTTTTCAGAATGACAGTGCACAAAGCAGGTCCATACAGAAATGGTTTGTCGAGGTCAGTGTGGAAGACTTGACTGGCCCCAACCTCAACCCCATCGAACACCTTTGGGATCAACTGCAAGTCAGGCCTAATCGCCCAACATCAGTGTCCAACCTCACTAATGCTCTTCTGGTTGAATGGAAGCAAATCCACACTGTTCCAACATCTAGTGGAAAGCCTTCCCATGAGAATGGGAGGCTGTTTTAGCAGCAAAGGGGCAAACTCCATATTAAACTTTATTTTACCGGCAATATTACCCATTGAGATCCAAATCTCTTTTTACAAGGGAGTCCTGGCAAGGACAGCAGCACAAAAATTAATGCCCATGATTTTGGAATGAGATGTAGGATGAGCAGGTGTCCATATACAATTCACATGTAGTTAAATTGCAAATTCTCAGCTTTTATTCAATGGTATTGTTATACAGATTCAGAATGTAGAAATTACAGCACTTTTTATTCAGAGCCCCACAAATTCAGGAACATATATATTTTATGTAAATGAAAGTTGTCATCTTTAGTACTTTGCATGTTGCATATCCTTTGCATGCAATGACTGCTTGAAGTCTGTGACCTATATACAGATGAAGTCGGAGGTTTACATACACTTAGGTTGAAGTCATTAAAACTAATTTTTAACCACTTGGAAAATTCCAGAAAATGATATCATGGCTTTAGAAACTTCTGATAGGCAAATTGACATTATTTGAGTCAATTGGAGGTGTACCTGTGGATGTATTAAGGCCTACCTTCAAACTCAGTGCCTCTTTGCTTGACATTATGGGAAAATCAAAAGAAATCAGCCAAGACATCAGAAAGGAAATTGTGGACCTCCACAAGTCTGGTTCATTCTTGGGAGCAATTTCCAAACACCTGAAGGTACCACGTTCATCTGTACAAACAATAGTACGCAAGTATAAATACCATGGGACCATGCAGCCGTCATACCGCTCAGGAAGGAGACACGTTCTGTCTCCTAGAGATGAATGCTTTGGTGCAAAAAGTGCAAATCAATCCCAGAACAACAGCAAAGGACCTTGTGTAGATGCTGGAGGGAACAGGTACAAAAGTATCTATAACCACAGTAAAACGAGTCCTATATCGACATAACCTGAAAGGCTGCTCAGCAAGGAAGAAGCCACTACTCCAAAACCACCATAAAAAAGCCAGACTACAGTTTGCAACTGCATATGGGGACAAAGGTCTTAATTTTTGGAGGAATGTCCTCTGGTCTGATGAAACAAAAATGGAACTGTTTGACCATATTGACCATCGTTATGTTTTGAGGAAAAAGGGTGAAGCTTGCAACCCGAAGAACACCATCCCAACCGTGAAGTACGGGGGTGCTTCACATCATGTTGTGGGGGTGCTTTGCTGCAGGAGGGACTGGTGCACTTCATAAAATAGATGGCATCATGAGGAAGGAAAATTATGTGGATATATTGAAGCAACATCTCAAGACATCAGCCAGGAAGTTAAAGCTTGGTCGCAAATGGCTCTTCCAAATGGACAATGACCCAAAGCATACTTCCAAAGTTGTGGCAAAATGGCTTAAGGACAACAAAGTCAAGGTATTGGAGTGGCCATCACAAAGTCCTGACCTCAATCCAATCGAAAATTTGTGGGCAGAACTGAAAAAGCATGTGCGAGCAAGGAGGCCTACAAACCTGACTCAGTTACACCAGTTCTGTCAGGAGGAATGGGCCAAAATTCCAGAAACTTATTGTGAGAAGCTTGTGGAAGGCTACCTGAAATGTTTGACCCAAGTTAAAGGTATACTATGTAGTTTCAGAACACTAGATGGCAATATTGAGCACGTAGGAGAAAAGGGCTCCCCGAAAATCGCTTATCACGTGTTCTTCTCAGACGCGCACGACGACGCACGAGCATTGTGGTGACGTTTCACACATATTTTCTCTGACCGTGGACTCAATTCAATTCGCTTTACTGGCATGACAAGACATTGCATCTGTATTGGCAAAGCATACTGCATTAAAACAGTCGAAGACATACATCTAACTCTGAACAATACAAAACAGCAAAGACTAGAAACGAATGAACAGTAACCATACATGAAAACAAGAACTTTTCTTTGATTATGGATTTAGAAATAACAATAATGTAAAATAAAAGTACAATTAAAAATAATAATTATCAATAGAAATGATAATAATGAGGATGAGAACGACACATATGATCTTATAAAGTGAATATAATAAATCTAAAAAATTAAAATTGGTTTATAATTATCTCTGTCACTCACTGTCCCTAAGACGATGGCAGGCAGCTATATATTGTGCTGCCAGGTCACAGCACGTCCTCTCCTCTCCTAAGAGGATGGGGACTTCTTGGATGTCTGTTTAATTTTTAATTGAGGATATCTCTGATTTATTTTGGGAAAATATTTATTTCTGATTTGATTGTATTTTCGCATTTTGTGATAAAGTGCCGCTCCGTCTCAACTTTGTTGAGAAGGCAATGTTTCTCCTCCCGGAGTCTGTTGACTCTATCACGGTCACTCTGATCAAGCTGGCCCTGCCTCGCCCACCACGAACACGATTGTCGCTTTGGATAAAAGCGTCTGCTAAATGACTGTAATGTAATGTTTATGTAATGACTGGCCCTCACCCTTACTCTGGCGCCGCGACCACTGGATGTTGATGGCTACAGAATGAACCGAGCAGAATTACAAAATTATGATTTAGAATTATTTTATGAAAATGAACAGTGGTCAAATTAACAGAGCAATAGCTAAGATTACTAACTTATATGCTCTGAGCATGTAACGTAGTCTCCATTTACATGATCAAGGTTTGGTCAAACATGATAGACTATTGTCAACAATAAACAAACATCACGACAATAGATAGCCTTAGCTATCGATAGCTGCTACGTTATGGGAAGGATGTGCTTTGTCTTATCTGTTCTGTAGTTACTTCGATGACGTTTCTGTATGCACTTATTGTATGTCGCTTTGGATAAAAGCGTCTGCTAAATGACTAATGTAATGTAATGGGCGCTATTTTTATAATGATATTGTTACCTCCTCGGCTGAAAACATCTTGCTAATGAGTACTAAGGGAAGAAACATACCTCACGCAAATAGCTATGCGAACGTAGACGCTTCGAGCTACGCAAACATTTTTTCTTTTGCCATGACATTTTTGAAAGACAAACCAGAGGAAAGCACAGATCGAACAAGAAAGTTGTTTACTGTTGTTGCTGCTATAGCGTACCTTGCTGCAACGCTCTGGCTTGTCTTTCACAAATGTCATGGCAAAAAAAAAACTGTTCGCGTGACAAGCTCTTAGAATGTTCGTCCACGTTCGCGTATTTGCGTGAGGCATGTTTCGGTCCTAACTCAGAACTATACTGTATATAGTTCTGTGGGTCCTAAGCTAAAATAAGAGTTTACCTGGAAGCCTGCCCATGTCAATCAAATGAGCAGGAACCGCCCATTCATGACGTTTACACCATTTTAGCTGTTTCTGGCTTTAAAAATGGCGGTGGGATGTCAACAGCGTAACATTCAAAACATTAACAAAAAAACACTTTGCGAACGACTTATGAGGTAGGAAATATATTGAACATGTTTATTAGACCACACGGACATATACAATGTTTTTTTTTGGGGAGAAAATTTTAATGTAAACAAAGAACGAGTTGTTTACAATGAAACTACATAGTATACCTTTAAACAATTTAAAGGCAATGCTACCAAATACTAACAGAGTGTATGTAAATTTCTGACCCACTGGGAATGTGATGAAAGAAATAAAAGCTAAAATAAATCATTCTCTCTACTATTATTCTGACATTTCACATTCTTAAAATAAAGTTGTGATCCTAACTGACCCAAGACAGGGAATGTTTACTAGGATTAAATGTCAGGAATTGTAAAAAGCTGAGTTTAAATGGATTTTGAGTTTAAATGGATTTATTCAGAAGCCTAGAATAAAGGCAAGATACTGAAAGCTCTCTTGTACCTGCACTAAAGAAGCAATTGAACACTCTAATCTGACTAACCAGAAACACCTGTGTCCCAAATATTGTGGTGCCCTGAAATGGAGGGGGAGGGGCATGTTTAAAAATTACTGTAAATTCTAGATGGTGAAAATAAAATGTATAAAAATACCCCTAATAAAAGCTGGGAATCTGCACTTTAACCACATGTGAATTGTTTGATTACAAATCTAAAATTGTGAAGTATAGAGCCAAATCAAGAAATAATATGTCTTTGTCCCAAACATTGAGGGCACTGTAACTTCCCTCATATCGATGGATTGCAACACAACATACCTTACATAACTGGCCACAGCTGGATCATTCAAGACATTCTGAACAGCACATCCACTGGCAGATGAGGGATCCTTCCAATCATCAAGTGAAAAGGAGCATACCCTGTGGTCATGTAAGGGCTCATGTGTGATTTCTTCACACAAGAGATTGTGAGGAGCTTACTGATCCGCAAAACTTGCTCCTTGTCTGAGTAGATGCTCTCTGTGAAACCGATGCAATGCAATAATATCTGTCCCTGAGGATTCATGCCATCTGCTTAGCTGATTTATCCTTTCAAGGGAAAGCCTGTGCCAAGCTTATAAATTGGTTCCTTATGACCAGAATGTCAATGGACTTGTTGCTTGCATCTTCAGCTGGCTAAAAGTCAATGCAAGCTAGCGTATAATGGTCTGGAAATGTTGGCTTTGAAATCTGATCTCACGAGACTGCACAGTATTCCATTATTGACAACAAGTTGGCCCAGTGTTTTAATTATCTCTTGACTGTCACTGATTCTTTTGCTCTCCCTCCAAGAATACTTCCTGCATATTTCCACATAAATCAGCACACAAGAGAGATTCCTTTCACTGAGCTGCTGACCACAAATCTGCTTCTCCAAGCAACCAGATAGGATCAATAAAGGTAGGTCCACCATCACTACAGGGCATGCTATTGGTCCAGAATTCCACTTGTGTGACTGAAGGGTCCCCAACACATTATCCACTGTCATAGACTTGGGGCACATGATGACCGACTTTGGAACTCTGCTGAGCACGTGATCTTGCATGTCTGGGGTCATCTGTGAGATCATTTGAGCACCTGAAGTCATCTTGATCTGTGCTTTACACTGTGCTTGTGCTTGAATATCACTGAGGAGATTCTTGTAGGCTCATAAAGTAGTCTCTGATCAATGCTGCCTTTGATGAAGGGGACACAACTCAGGCTGTCATCGACCACATTCTGTGGGCCTACACATACTTATTGTCAAAGTCATAGCAGGCTAACTGAGCTACCCAGTGCTACTTGCAACAATCCAGCCATAATGTCAGTCAGCGGATTGTTGTCAGTTCAGACTATAAATACATGATCTTTGGAGTTTGGGCCAGTGCCTGAATTTCTGACAGATTGACCATTTTATGGCCAGAAAAAAACCATTGAATTTAGCCACAGAACTATGAATTTAACTCAGCAAGCATAGAAGACGACACAGATGATGTTCACTCTGTACACCAATCAATGCACAAGTAACACAGAGAACCAATACATCTTTAGGTTTTCTGACGACACAGCCATTTTAGGGCTCGTTAAAAAATTTAAATGCCCAGGCGTACAAGTCCACCATTCAGAATTTTGTCCAGTGGTGTGACGAACACCATCTCATCCTCAACACAAAAAAAAACGGAGGAGATGGTGTTCGACCCAAATCTCTAGGTGACCACTCGCCTGTGGTCACCCGTGACCAAGCCATAGCGCAGGTGGCCTCCTACAGGGATCTGGGCATCCACATAGACAATAAACTAAGGTGGAATGTCCAGGTGGAGAACATCTGCTCCAGGGTGCAACAGAGGCTGCACTTTCTGAGAAGGCTCAGAACCTTTGGCGTGAACGGGGTGCAGCTTCTGTTCTACCATGCCGTATAGTGGAGAGCCTCCTGTGCTATGGCATCTCAACATGGTTTGGTAAACTGTCTGAACACCTTAAAGCACAGATCACCCAACTCACACAGAGAGCCATGAAGATAATGGGAGTCCGGCAACACCCCACCCTTCAGGCTATCTTCAATAAATCAATAATCAGACAGGCCTAGAAAATTATCTCAAACCCAACCCATGTCCTCCATCCTGAGTACCAGCTTCTCCCCTCTGGCAGACAATATAGGGTCCCTTACAGCAGGCTCAACCGCTTTAAATACTCATTTGTCCCCCTGTCCATTAAGGCACTAAACTCCACCTAGGCTATCTGTATTATTACCTTCTTGTATTGTTGTTCGCTGTTATATGTTGTTACTGTATGTATGCTGTATTTTTAGGATGGGCATGTGCAATTGACTGTAATGACTTTTTTATTTATTTATTTTTTGTATGCATGTATGTTTTTTATGCGGCAGGCACTGGAATGTGCAGGACAAATTTCCTTCGGAACAATAAAGTCTATCTTAAACCACCGATGATTACAATGGAGTATTAATCAAGGAGAATGACAAATTGCATAAGGTCTCTTTGGAGTATGTTGGATACAAAAGCAACATAATTACTCACTGGGTTAATTAGCAAAATTCTCCTGAACACTGCTGTTGCTGTGATGAGCACAGTATCTGCTAAATCTAAGGAGGCCAACAAACCAAGGCAGATAATGCAGTTTACTTTTAGAAACCTCTGGGATGAGGTATGGAGAAATTCAAGACATGCAACCGTTTGCAAGGATGTGGGAGTTCATGTGCGGAAGACCTCTGCAAAAAGGACAGGAGCCGCCTGCCAGGCTTACAGAAAATTACAGAAGTCAGAGAGCCTTCTTGAGCCTGTGAGGAAGTGAATAATGCATCACTAGTAGATGGATTATCCAAATCTGTTATGTTTGGAACCTTAACAAATGTGTTAATTGTACCAATTAATTGTTTCAAGTATGACAGCCTTGCATCAATTAAGGTGACTATTAAGGAATTACTATTAAGGTGCCGTGTTATAATATGTGGTTGCTCTCTAGGGTCTGTGAATTGAAAGTGCTGTGTTTCGGTTGCTGTATTTCTCTTCATCCTCTTATAGTTCTTATAGTTTGTTAAAATGTAAATGCTTTGTAATCAGGATCACAATTGCCTGAAAAAGCTAAATGCTTATCCAAGTTTCATTTTAAACGAATAGTTAATATAATATGCAGCTAAGAACATTTTACACATATTTACGATTGAAAAATCAATTGCCATAATTTCTTACTTTGGAAGTTATTTATTCCAAAATCCCTCTGTTCCCCAAGTAATGTTCTAGCTCGATATTATAACCCCTCTTGTGAAATCCTCTGGTTTTTTCCACCTCCACTTAAATCCATACCTCTGCTCAACAAAACTCAATTTAACTCAAATTAATATAAATGTTTTATTATAAATAGTCAAAATATTCAGCAAATACACTGTATTTTTGTTAGTACCCACACATGTATACAATATTGTGTACACTAAGAGGACACACTTCAAGCATGGAAATAAGGGTGCTTGCAAAGTAAGTTAATAAAAACCTTGTTTAAGAATATGACAGGTGTGATGCACAAGGATGGAACAGCAAGATGATCAGATCTATCTAACAATCTCACAACTTCTCATGGTTAAACTAAGCCCATTGTTTGGGGTTGATTAAGGATTAGAATTAAATGTAGTTTTTCCTGTAACTTTAACCTTGAACCTGGCTAAAAACGGATTTTAGATTTAGGAATTCCATAAAGAATAACTACATATCATTTAAAAATGCCATAACATAATATACAGACATACAACAAAATAACTATAAATACAAAAAAAACCTTCATTTTCAGTAACAGATCTGCTTTTTTTTGTGTAGGTTTCAAACAGATTTGCTTTTTTTTGTGTGTAGGTTTCCCTACACAAAACGCCATGACCATCATGATTACATTTTATTTAAATACAGTGTCTCTTTTACAGCAAATAGACAGGCATATTGCCTTACATTGTGGTTTATCGCTTGCCTCAAGCAAAGCAGTTAATAGAAATCAATATTTTGTAGTGGAGGGCAGCGGTGCATTTCATGGGGTCAAAGTCCCAGAGATCTCCACTTGCGCCTGTGAGTCTCAGTGTCCTGGGCTTCGTCCTGCATCACACAGCTCCAGTGTGAGTCCATTGGCTCAATAAATAAATATATATATGCAGGGCAGTGTGTCTTCAGTATATTTTCAGTGAAATCAGGGATGGAACTTTTCCTGATCAGGAAACGCTGATTTTTCAGACCATAAATGTGTCAACCAGAAGCACAGGCCTTGGCTGTCACAAGCACACACACGCATCAGAAGCTTTTGCACTCTTTTGCAGCAGATGGCAGGAGAGAATTTTCAGCAATGAAGCCACATTCTAGTGGCTCCAGAGACATTTAGGGTCTGAAAATCATAATTTCTGGATTAAGTGGTCCCCAGTGGCTAGACCTGGCTGACGATCTCAGAATCTTCCTCCACATACCACTGCACTGGGGTCCCGTCCGGGGCTCTTTGTAGAATGCGTCTCTGGGGGAACTGCAATGGAAAGACAAGGGAACACAGACAGTGTGAGACAATGTGGACCCTGTGTTCAGTTTTGTTTAGTTTTAACCTTTCGCAAATACACTGTTTTTGCATTTAGCCTTGGTTTTATGGCATTCTTGTTATTGTATTACAACCGCAAACCGGCAACACAATACAAAGAGCTGTAAGGGTTCATGTTTCATTTACTGTTCCATTTTCTATCAGAAACCAGTTACATTCCACTTCCAGCCACCCCCGGAACCACCCAGTCACAGGCAAATAAAAATATCAAACTTCTTTAAGATTTGCCATCTATGAACATAGAAGGTTATTTATATAAAGACATACAAATCACCATTTGACCAGTCCTCACACAAGTGCTGTACAGTTAATCCTTGCACTGTGAAGATATCAGCGCTTTTGTCTTTCTGTAGTGTACAATGGGGTTTTCCAGCAGATAAAGAAGCCGAGCAGTGCGCACTATAAAAAAATCTTTCATACTCAGAGGTCTTTGGTATCAAAAATATTTTATTTGTCTATGCTTACACAGTGCAGAAAAAAGTAAAAAAAACAGGCTATTTTAGTGATTTTCTAGTTTTTCACTAGATCTTCACTAGTTTTTTTATGCCAAAGGCCTCAGAAGCTGTATGTTTGTCCAGTGTGCAGACAGTCATGCTCCTTATTTACCTGCACGCTCCATGTACCTGCAGGAATTTATTTATTGACTGACTGCAATGCTCTTTCCTGTATGACTTGGTCTCGGCACAAATGGCAAAAGCACTCACTCACTGCAGGCGGGGTAGAGGAGGAGATAGCCTTGGTGCCGATAGAAAGCAATAGTGTACATATAGCTATTTTAAATATGAACCATTTCAGATGTTCAGTTTACATCTATGATTAACTGGAGGTAAAATCAACTTTAAAATTTCTCAGGTAACATTGGGCGTTATTGGTGTCATATCTAGCTGTCAGCTTGCACCAGCTACTTTTTCCAGAACTGAAGTAACATAGTTCCACATCAGACTGTTCTTGTTTGGGTTCAATGCACCCCAGAATCAGAACTCCACCCAGTTCCAATTCCAAGTGTGGAAAAACCCTGATACTGAAACACGCAGAAACAATGCGATACATGCTGAAACATACAGGTGACTCCCTGTTTTCCCTTCACAGAAAACTGCTTTATTTAAAAAAAAAAACCTGCTCTGTGGGTGGTTTATAGCAGGAGAGGTGAGCATAACACAAGCATGCAGTAACAGCTACTTGCCAAGTAGGGGAGCACACACTGAAACCAGGAAGGAACTGCACTACTGTGTGTGCTGGGGGTGGGGCTGGGGTAGGGTTAAGTATCCATCTATCATTGGAGTAGTGAACGTAACCATAAACCATGAAGTAACCATAAAGTTTTATTGCTGGTAAAAAAAAAGTATGGTGTCTGAAACAGTGCTTTATCCTATCAATTTGCCTACATATGGCACCTATTTATCTTTCGTGACCTTGCGTGTCATGTACATTTTTACATTCTGTTAAATTTTAGTGTGTGTGACAAGTGTACACATCAATTATGTAACAGGCCACTGAAATAATGTAGTTGATTTACACTGAGTCTACAGCCACTGGAATTACATTGTTGCTGGGCAACAGAACTTTGGAAGACCTTCCCATAATGACTCAATTCCTAAGCCTCTGTGAGCACTGGTGACTTGCAAAGGCAAGCAAAATTGTTGCAAAACAGAGGAAATGCACCCAAGGACTGTTCATGACTACGTCAAAACCAGACAGCAACTTAAACAAAGACAGTGATGATTAAACCATTGTCATGGCAACGCCACTCAGCCAGCCTGAGGAAAGGTGCTCATACAAAACCAAACCACCTGTGGCTTTGAACAGGTCTGACATGAGATCAAACTACTTGCAACTTAACATGAAAAATGTTATCTGTATACAGGTGCACATTTATAGCATACTGGCCAACTCAAATGTAGCGAGTTTGCAATATCATGTCATTATTTACAAGGTATCCATTGTCATTTTTTCCTTTTTTCCCATAATTTCAGGGAACTTAACCCCCATTTAATTACTGTTTTGGAAATCATTGTATTACCATGTCAGAAACATGGCTGAAAACTCATGTGTGTCAATGCTCACTGTATTTGTCCATATCAAAACACAAATCCCAACTAAAATAAAGGAAAAACATATTTATGGCCATCTTCCACACTTAAGAAGCTGGTGTAAATATGTGACACGTTTGTGTCATGTCTACAAAGTATTTGGGACAGTGTGAAGAGAAATTTGGCACGGAGGTAGTTTGAGTCAGGGCGATGCACAGATCACAGGATCAAAGGTCAAATTGGAGTTTGCCTGCCAGTCAGAATCAAGTAGAAGCTTTGTTGCCATTGTGTGTATTTCTTTGTAAAGGCCATTATATCACAGCCATAGCCAGCTGGAGTTGCAGCAGTGCTTTGTTATATTACGGTCCCGACCTGTGTGTATGCACGTACTGATCACACAGAGGTGTCTGAGATATCACTTTGGTGCAAAACCGACAGATACAGCTGTGCACAGCTCAGGAACACACAGGCAAGATGTGTGAACCGCAATTCTATAACTGCCGTTGGATCAGATGTCTGAACACAAAGGGCTAATGTCACACATGCTGTTGGAACAAGGCAGCAAAAAAACAATTTATTTTTGTTGACTTCTGTTCATCAGCAACCAGGGCGGAGGTGCAATTTCGCAGAGAAACCCTTACGGTGACTCAAACGATGACTTGGTGCTCTGTTCAGACACAATGAGATTAGCAAGAGCACTGGGTTAAGGAGGTGGGTGTGCCGCCCTACGCTTTGCAGCATTGTTGACTGAGGGAGGAGTTCTCAGCCCTGATTGTGTGTTGTGTTCCCTCACCCTCTTTCCTGTCCAGTCTATCCTTCCCTCAGGTTCAAAGTGGGCAGCTTATTGCTCTCTCTCCCAGCTGCCTGACCGGGTCTACGTAGTGATGCATCAACTTCAGCTGACATCAGACCTGGGTCCAAATAATTACTTGAACTACATTAATCCACCAGTAAAAGTGTCAGTGCAAATTTCTTCTTTCATATGATTGTGTGCATTTTGTTAGTAAAATGATTTTGACCTACAAGACTATTTTCAGATTTTAAAAGCATCTGAAGAGTTTAAGTACTTCTAATACATATTTGACCCAGGCCTGGCTGACACCTGGACGATGCCCACATGATTATCTCACACATTGCTTATGCTCAAAGTACTTCATAAAACTGAATGTAGATTCTGTGGATACACTAAGAGACACAACTCATACAAACTGATTGACAAAAATTGTTAGCACATAGTGTTACTGCAATCCCATAGCGGGGGACATGTCAGTTCAGGTATCAGGAAATCCAGAAATAATATTACTATCCTACTAACCATCTAGCAAAAACATCAGTTTTAATAAGAGGAGAGATCAATGATACTGTACATTCAATACTGTGCTGTTATCACATTAAGACTTCTACGTCCCTCATTCAGCAACAGAGCGGCTGTCAATGAACTGTAAACCTCCCCAATGCAGAAACCTTCAAACATTGTAAAGAAGACTGAAAAGAACCTAAATTCTAGAAGCACACCACTAGTCTCGATCAAAAACAACAACAACTCTATTCCAGGTTAGGCAGCTTTAACCACAACAAGTACTGAAGCATCCAAACATACTTTTACCCTTGACATCTGTTCAGTGTTTGCCAAAATTGGACCCATTAGAGCGACACAAGATTACCCAAGGTGAGTTTGCATTCCACAGTCATTTATGTCATTGAAGTGTAGCTGCCAGTTGTTTGTTCTGTGTGTGTTCAGTTCCAGATTGTGTTCATAGTCTGGAGATTAGCAATCAGTAAGGTAACATTTTATCTGTTTTCTGCATGTACCTTTGGCAGACCCTACTGCGCACACCTACACTCCCACTCCCACACTTCATAATGTGTTCTGTCCAGATCAGACAAGCTAGTGTTCCACATGGTTGCCAGTGACTGGTGTGCACTGCTCCCAAAAACATCCCACATCATCCCTGATGCCAAAAAAGCTGCATATCGAAACTTGAGAACAAGAGGAATCTCACTTTGCCTCATAGACCCAGCTGTACACAATAAGCCCAGGTTTGACCAGCTCTATCCCATGTAAAACACCCCTCTGAGGACCTCCTTCCAGCCTAAGCACAGGGAACCCATGAGGAGAGTGTCAAGCCTCGCAATTGTGGCTCTGAATGAAACTGAATAGAAATTCAGTTCCTGAATTGAAAAATAGTCCAAGACAATTTCCTGAATTGGCAGAGTGCCGACCTCTTATAGCAAGTAGGGCTGCACAATTAATCAAATTTTGGCTTTCCACGATTACTAAACAAGGATAATCGAGAATGACGATTTTGAAGGCATTCTCTTTACAAATGAAAACTCCCACTTTACTGGACTTTCTCTGGTGTTCTATATCAAATCAAGCACTCTTATTTTACCTCCCTCACAGTAGAGCAGGGGTTCCCAAACCGGTCCTGGGGGACCCCCTGTGTATGCTGGTTTTTGTTGCAACCACAGTTGCAATCCCAGAATTTTAACAAGCTGTTAATTCTTCTTAATTAGGTGCTTATCATGTTTAGAGGAATTATTTACTCTCTTAAGCCACATTATATCAGAAATAGCTATGGATGCCATGTAGAATAAACATCCCATGTTCACATTGTGCTTATTGTGCTATATTATTTAAAATAGATAAGAAAATTATTTAACAGTTCCATTTAAAGACTGATTTGAATCAATAGGCTCCTAATTGGTGAAAGTGTGGACACATGGCCACTAAAACTAATCATTTGGTAGATAACGAAGAATTCAAACACAAAGAAAATGACAACGAGCCAAACCTGCATTGTGTTAATAAGATTAAAGAAAAAATTATGAGTTAAACAGAAGTGTTCAACAACCTAATTAGGAGCCTATTGATTCACTTCACTCTTTAATTTGATTAGTTAAAACACATAATTTTGTAACCTCTTTTTATGTAATTGTTGCAATATAGCACAATAAGCACAACGTGAACATGGGGAGTTTATTCTACATGGCATGCATAGCTATTTCTGACATAATGTGGCTTAAGAGGGTGAATAATTCCTCTAAACATGAATAGCACCTAATTAAGATAAATTAACAGCTTGTTAAATTCTGGGATTGCAACTGTGGTTGCAACGAAAACCAGCATACACAGGGGGTCCCCAGGACCGGTTTGGGAACCCCTGCAGTAGAGGGTTAGGGTTAGAAAATGTTATTATTCTGTTCATTCAAAATGTTAAAGTGCAATAAAAGTATTATGTTCCGAAAACCAATGAATAATTGTGTTAAATAATTGTGATCTCAATATTGGCTAAAATAATCCTGATTATAAGTACTCCCATAATTGTGCAGCCATAATAACAAGGCTTGACACTCCTCATAGATCCTGGTCCAAAGATAATAATGTTTTTTGCACACAACAATCAGAGGAAATAGGTGCGGAATGGTGCTTTGTTAAAGCGCTCGTTACCTGTTGGGGGAATTGGTGTTGATGGGAGAGAGGGGAGTCTCGCCCGGACACGTTCCTCAGCCGGATGGCCCCCTGACGGTCAAGTGATCGGGGTCGCGACCCTCGGATCTGGTTGCGCTGGTGCCAGGACTTGAGCTCTTCGGATACCAGCTCACGGGGCAGCCCTAGGGAGGGGTGGTGGGGGTACTCTCTGAGGGAAGGGGCACGAGCCAGCCTGCTCTGGGGGGGGAGGGACCTGAGTACCTGCAGCGGAGGGGGGGCTTCCTCATACCATCGTTCACGCCGAGCGGGAGCGGGGCCCGGGAAGGGAGGGGTTGCCAGGGGAGGGCCCAAATACATTCGCCCCATGTCAATCTCAGGGAGGCAGCCCACTCCATCCTCCACTGCATACCCCCTGTAGAAGCTGGGTGTGGACTGGTGCTGGGCTATTCTGTAGAAGCTAGGCCCGGTGAATGCAAGGGGCCCATTGTGGTGGCCGCTGCCATTTTTGTTGTGTTTGGAGAAGTGGTAGCCATAAGGAGGGGGGCACGGCTTGGCCGCCTTGACGGGGACCTCACGGCAGGGAGAGTTGGTGTACGAGGGCAGGGAGTGTTCAGAGTTGCTGTCTTCGGAGCTGGACAGGTACATGGGATTTCCCTGGCCCGACCTCAGGGGTGAGTACTGGGGCGAAGTTGCTGTGAAGTCAGTCAGTCGTCGCCGTGGTAAAGGGGCCCGCCCACGGTCCTGAGAGGACTTGTTGTTGGGAAGCCTGTCAGAAAAAAAGGTCATGGGAAAAAGAGCAAATAAGACAACATTCTACATCGAGGTTTCCAACCTTCCAGAGCCTTTGACCCAGTTAATGACCAAATGCCAGATTTTTGTGAACACCTCTTAAAATGAAAATTTAAGGAGACATAAGTTCATATATGAAATCAAATATTCTTTGAACTTCAAAGAACTTTCAAAATGCACATGAATAGCTCATGCAGTGCTGTGGCTGGTGTGAATGTTGGAATGGGAAGTTTATGATAAACAATAAACTTTTTTTTCTATATGTATTTAGCAGATGCTCTTATCCAGGGCAACTTACACATCTTACTTTTTATATACATATAATCCATTAATACAGCTGGATATTTATTGAACCAGGTTAAGTACCTTGCTCAAGAATGCAACAGCAGAGCCCCATCTGGGAATCCAACTTGCAATCTTTGAGCTAGGAGCCCAGTTCCCTAACCATTATACTATTATACACTCATGTGACGGACCTAAAGGACTGGGAGTACTGGCACCCTAACATTATACCATTATACACTCATGTGACTAACCTAAAGGACTGGGAGTACTGGTGCCCTAACCATTATACCCTCATGTGACTGACCTAAAGGACTGGGAGTACTGGCGCCCTAACCATTATACCATTATACCCTCATGTGACTGACCTAAAGGACTGGGAGTACTGGCGCCCTAACCATTATACCATTATACACTCATGTGACTGACCTAAAGGACTGGGAGTACTGGCGCCGCGTGTGCAGCTCTGGGGTGGAGGGGGCGCTGTTGGAGTGGGCATGGCGCAGGGGCAGGCTCTTGATAGTGGCCAATGGGAATGGGATGGGGGTGTCTCCCAATCGGGGGTCCACCGGTGTGGACACAGGGGTCACCGCCGGACTACTGCAGAGAGAGAGAGAGGGGGGGGGGGAGCCCAGGGAAAAACCATAAATACAGTGCATTTACACATCACATCGGCTTTACACAAGTGTTTTTTATATTATCCATTTGTTTTGAGAGCACAGAATTATAGGGCTCTTCAGGCTGCAGAGAGTGTAGTTTTTAGATTTCAAGCGCTTAAGATTTTCTAAGTCTCGCATCAAGGCAATGTTGTGTATTGTATATTACGGTTCAAAATGTTTAGAATGCCACACTTATGTTCTATAGCAAAATGACAAGACAAAGAGCTTTTCCATGTTAAAAACAACACATTTTAATAAGTTAATCACAAAATGTTTTGGTACACATTGGTAAAAATATCATTCACAGAGCTGGGATTCTGTCCAAAGGCAATCAAGAAAACAACCTGAAGGGAATTTTTTTTCCAGTTGTCAAGGCTTTAACCAGTGCTACACTCTATTATAATTATCATTTTTGAGGGCACCATACCACAGTAAAAATGCCTATATGTAGCTCTGCAGCCTCAATTTCCAACATTGCACAACCTCCCTCCCCAAATCCCATATCTTATTCTCCTTGTACTGTCATCAGGCTGCTTGAAAGGGCAAAAACCACACTTCTCTCCAACAACATCCAGCTTCAAATCACTGGGTGTAACTTAATTCCTGCTTACGCCAAGCCACTTCAAAGAGGCCTCCCAGTTTCTATCCTCCTAATGGCCTTATACACAGTCAGAAGAAATGTGCAAAAATTGTACCTATAGGGGTACAAAGGCTTGTCACTGGGGCAGTACCCTCAAAGGTATGCTCATTGCACAAATCTGACCCTGTGAGGAAATATTAACAGGATTTGTACCTTAGCGAACAAAAACAGGCCCCTACCATACCCTGTTTTCTGACAGTGTGTAACGTTCGAGTGAGTAGGACACAGTGTTGCGATTGTACATTGCAGTAATTGTGGTGTTTATTTTGCCAAAGGTGAACTGCTGTTCACTTTCTGATTTTTATCTCCATCAAACACTTTGCATTTAGTAAATTGACTGTGCTGCATCAAACCTTCATGTTTCAACAGCAGGAAACTTAAGTCAACTTTACCAAAGAGTCTACAATTATTAATGTTTTGTGTTTTCTCCATTCTATACAGGTTTTTGCATTGTTATGTGCAAAAGAGAAAAAGATCAGAAATTTGCACTACATAGTAACACAGGAGCCCTTTACCTTGACCGGCTGCTGCAGGCAGAGTGGGGTTTCCTGGGCTTCTGGTAGGGCTGGTCCAGGCTGGACTCTTTCCAGGGGGAGTTCTGGATGGGTGAACGCTCAAACCCAAGGTCTTGTTCCTCTCCGGGCCTCAGGTCCTCCAGAGTCTGAGGAGGTCCTCCAGAGTCCTCCAGAGCATGCTTGGGACTGGGGTGAAGGGGTTGGGGGGCTTCCTCAGAGGGTTGGTGGGAGTTTGAGATCACAGGGGACTCCGATGCTGGGAGAGAGGACTGGTTGGACTCTACATCTGAACACACAGAAAAGCGCAATATATAGTTATAACATAAATTTCAATGTCTGAAAGTGTCAATAATTGATATTTTCCCATACATTGTGAAGTGTTGTAATACATTGATGATACATTATTTTATTTCAATATATGGCAGTATGTTCCATTTCCATAAGGGAAGTCCTAAATCAGTTTTACAGACAACCATCTTACCTTCATCTAGTGCCACGGCGTCCGACAAGGAGCTATCATCAGAGATTCCAGGATCTGGGTGTGCAAATCACCATCATGTAAGCATAAAAATGTGAGCTCACTCACACACCAACTAAATTCACTTTCCCACTTAATAGCACTGGTGTATGGAATCCCATTTTATGTCAAAATTAACTAAATAAATATGTCTTGATACAAATAATCATGTTAATAAATGCAGCAATATATAAACGGCTCACCTCTCTGGGAGGAGTTATGCTGCAGAGGAGGTGAGGTCCGTCCGTGACGGAGCCGGAGCACAGCTTCCTGCAGCTCCTTCACCTTCCTCTCCTCCCGTTTACACTGCTGCTGCCGGCTCCGCCTCACCTGCTTGCTCAGGTGTTCCTCAAGGGCCAGCCTGCGGGCGGCTTCATAGATCTGCAGCTGCAGGGCCAGCTCAGCCTCCAGGGAGTGCAGCTCAGGATCCTGTGATGAACAGCGACAACAGAAAGGTTAGCAGACAAATACAGCTGTCTGACAGTATTGACCTAATACTTGCTAATACTTTAGTAGTTAATACTGTAGCTAATACTTTTTATATCTATGCAATGTGGGTAGAGCAGGGGTGGTGAACCTCATCCGCAAAGGGCCGGTGTGGGTGCACGTTTTTTGTTTTAGCCCAGCACTAAGACACCTGATTCTACTTATCAAGGTCTCGATTGAAGATCATGATTAGTTAATTAGTTGAATCAGGTGTCTTAGTGCTGGGCTAAAACAAAAACCTGCACCCACACCGACCCTTTGCGGATGAGGTTCCCCACCCCTGGTGTAGAGGGAGATGATGTGTTTTATTATAATGTCTATTATCTTGTGTATGGGCATGTGTGTATTTATATGTAATGCTTGTCCCATAGAGATAAATGAACTTTCTGATTTTATCAGATCTTGGTAACGATGAATCAGCCAGGTCGATACGCACCCCTCCGTCCTGCCAGATGCTCTCCTCATTGAGCTTGAAAGCAGCCCCAATACGGCGGCGGATACGTGGGCGCTTTTCTCCGGGCAGTAGTGGGTAATCTGAGGAAAGCTGTCCTGTCAACTCCTGTGTGATCAATAGGAGACAAAGTGAGATCAACGATAGCAGTTCAAGCAGACCAATACAACTCCAAATCAGACTGTGCTTGCCTTAAGTAAGTGCAGCTGTAGTAGCTTCATCAGGAATGAAAGCTGGCTGAGCCACACTGCAAAGGTCAAGTTCCTTTTACTTTTACGAGATGCATCAAAGGGATCTTTTTCCACAGAAAAAGATTGAATTGGATTTTTAAAAATATATCTTTCCGTTTTCAAGATCAAGCTACTACATTTGTATTTTAGTCTTATTTTCAAGCTTACACAACCTAATTTTTCCAAAGAGCTAATTTTTGGCTTCACCTTTGACTCTACAGCTCCTAACTAAAATGTTTTTATTTTCTCACTTATTGACCAGTACAGTGTTCACAGACTGAAATCATTATCCACTGGGCTGCCTACAGAAAGGCAGCTTCCGAATATTATATCACACTACCTTGCTGACTAACATAACTTATAAGATTCACTTTTCAACTAATTCAGTTTTCATATTTAAAACAATAGCACTATTTAGAACTCTCATGATCATAGCAAGAAAACAACTTAAAATGATAACTAGGATAATTATGAGAAGCGCTCAAGCCATTTGGCCAAGGATAATAATAATAATCTACATGGGTGGGTTTATGGGCCCTTCTACCTGTATAACTTTAAAGATATTGGTTATATGACATCACCTCAAATGTGTATAAGTGACTGGGAAACTACCAAGCTAACCTATCTAATCTATCTCATCTTGTAATTTGTAGAAGAACAGGAGTTGAAGTTTAGATGAGATTCTGAAGGGTCAGAGTAGCTCACTAGTGTATGGGCATGTTTGCATTTCAGTCACATGTTCTATGTTACTATGTTCTCTATTCTTATACAAAATTTTTGTTCAAAAACAAACTGCGAAACCTTACTCATTTTAACAGGTGTCCGCATGATTATTGTTAAAGGATTGCAGAAGCAGAGCAGTGTTTTTTCTGCAGTCCACACCAATCACTCAAATCCACTGCTGATTAGACACGGATTAAAAAGCTTCAGAAGAAATGTTCGAAGACAAACCTGTGTTGCTGAGCAACCAAATCAGAGAAATTTGCATGGCATGACAGCAGGAAGGACAGGTAGACACTGTACCCTGGGTATTTGAATACAACCAAAAGTGGGTTGATTCATTCTCAGGTATGGTGAGCTTTAGTGAATTATTTCAGATATTCTTACACCAGACTACATCATACTTGGCTTCTATCTCTATTATGTTGCTGTTAGCTTTCAGATGATAGGCTTTATTTTCTTGAGTGAATAATTTTATTATATTATTTAACACACAATGCACACAACAAACAAATAATTTATTAAAGTAAAAAAATATATTATATGCCAATAAATTATTGTTGGGAAACAGGGTCTTGTTAGCATTTATACCTGTTGTGAAAATAATTTGGCCATATTTTTTGACTGGAGCCTATTTTTACATATCACACAAATATCCTTATGGGCCAACAGGCAACTAATCTACCAAATCTTCAACTCAGTAAACACATCTTAACTAGAATGTGCTCTCATCTAGTTTTCTTATTGAGGGACTGTATCTCTCACCAGTATGCTTTGAAGCAGGTGGTAGCAGGCTTGCTCTCATAACAGATTCTATTACAAAATTCAATAGCTACATAATTTGTCTTTCATTATACGTAATAAAATCTTTTGCCCCACAGCTGAAATGACTGTATGAATAACATCCACAAAAACCTTATTTATTTTCCTCCTCACCCGAAAACCTAAACAACAAACGCAGCAAGAAGTGCTTGTTTGTGGTTCACACCACTGAGGATTTCTCACCAGCGCACGACAGAAAGCCTTGTTTTCATTTTAAGAAACCTATAATAAATGGCGTTGGAAGAAACTAAATGAATCACGCCGAGTGTTATGTAGGCATGTGTCATGAAGCAGGAGCTATACTAACACAGACAATACAATGTGTGCATTGCTCCTGATCCCTTCCGTAATCACAGAAGCTCTTTATGTACCTAAAACTGTCATCGGATCGTCCTCCGAAACACACCTAGGCAGGCCCCAACAGGCGAGACACCAGCCCCATTTCAAATGGAAAATCTGACTGGGTTCGTTGACCTGCTTTTTTTTATTCAGATATAGTATATAACCCTAGGAAGGTAAAACCTGGTGCAACACATCAGCTGCACCCCAGTCCCACCCCACCAGCAGTGGACCTTCACTCCCATCCCACTCCAGCTCTACTCACAGCCTCCCGGATGCACAGCTTCTTCAGCTCCAGCAGGCACAGCTCCAGCCGGTCCTCCAGGGACTGGTGCTTCAGCTTCATGGCCCGCGTGTGAGTGCTAAGGTCCTTAATGGGAGAGGTGGGGCTGTCCGGGCCTAGGAGAGACGACAACAACAACCTTCGGTCAAAACCAACAGTGCTCTGAAAGGGGAGCAGAAGAGGGGCCAGATTCAGAGTCGGGTCACTGCACGGAATGTCAACATTCAGACCACATCTTAAGCCCAGTGAACACAGGTGAGAGCTCCTAATGCAAAACTGTGGACGTATGTAGGTTCACTATGATTGATGAACATTTTCCCAGTAACAGCTAGCTGAATTCAGTAAAAAAAAAAGCTATAATTTTTTAATGATGCGACAGGATCATTCCATTTGGGGCTTTGTGAAGCCTCTCCTGTATGAGGATCGCCACATGTGATGTGATTCACTCGATACAAAAACAAATAAAAAAAACAATGTGGGGATGGCTAAAAGCCTGAAGTAGTTCCACAACATTGCAACATAATTATGCCGAGTTCAAATAAAGGGCCAATGATGACCCCAAACTGGTTCTAATGAAAACCAAATTCCTGTGAGATTAAAATATATCTCTACAGGTACAATGAGATCTATTGTAGGTCATTGTTACATTCCCCTTAACTAAAGAGGTGCTATCTGAGGTCAGGAGGTTGCACTTTAGACAGCTGCGACTGGAATGGTGAATATGTGGAAAAACACTTCCCCTTTCTCTGTCTGACTTTATAATCTGCCATTGTGGAAAACAGACAGTGCATGACAAGATTACATTAGCAGGGAAGAATGTTACCACTAACCCCAAAGCCAGACATTAAGACAGGTCTTACCTCTCATATACTGTATGATTCATTCTCAATCACAAAACACTAAGATTCATCCGGAAACAACTGGCTCAAATTATATGAAGGTCAACAAAGCCCCCATATAATTACCATGTGTACACACACATAACATGAGTCAGTTGAATTGATTAAATAACTAAAGCGAAACATATCTAAACCTGAGGAGATGCTATATTTAGAAACATTTTCCAAGGCTTGTGTGTATCATGCTAAGAAAAACATGGCTTCTGCCATTGCTCAATGGAGCCACTGCAGCTATGGAGCTCAGGCACAGGCTGGCTTTAGATCTGCTACCAAGATATTTTCCAACAGACAATACAGCAGGCCTTTATTTGAGACGCTATAACCCTTTGGACACCAGGGAAATTCTTGCAGTCTACGAACAATAAAAAAAAAAACGATTATTTTTTACCAATGTTCTGAACAAATTATGTATCATATGACTGTACTTTTTGGTCATTTATCATTTTTGTGTTTCACCATCTAAAGAGTTAAAAGTATTTCAAATACTTATTGGGTGCAGATGCTTGGTCCTTACCAGATTGCAGTATGATGCCACTGTCTGTGTCACTGATCTCCTCCTTGCTCTCCATGCCTTTGATCTGGGGGGTTAACTCGTCAAAGTTAGAGACGATATTGCCTGGTTTCAGGAATGTCTGCAAACAGAGGAAGGGAAAAACAAAACTGGGGTCAGCTCTTGCTGTTCTCAGAAGCATTTTCAATCCCAGGTGTATGCTAACTATTTATCAATCGGCCATTACGGGCATTCTGCTGAGGTGCATCCAACCAAATATTTTCTCTAGGTTAAATTCCTAAAAGGATATGCTTTCTCCAGCTTGTTAAAATAACAGTGGAAGAGTACACAACTCAAATTGCTTTCAGTGCCCTTTAACCACGGAAACACAGTGAAGCTAATCCCAAGAGCTACAGCTCCTTTAGTGACCCCAATGTCACTCCAGGCTACACAGAGACCTTTTCCCACAACCTGTAGTCAGGAAATCAGTTAGCCCACTTGCCCAGGCCTCCTCCAAACAAGGCAGGACATCTCAAGCCTAGACTCGCTCGTCAGGCTCAAAACCTTTTGGAACTATGACCCTGGCCACGCTGCTCATATTCTTATGGTACTACGAGTCTCACTGGACTTGGTCACATGCAGCGACAAGGAGGCGTTGTAAACGTATTTGGTGTGACACCAATAACTTACCGATTGTAAACACTTGATTGCAAATTACAATACAGTCACCAGACATGCAGACAGTCTCGGCAATTCAGTTCCAAGCCGCAAGTTTTCGAACATCCCTATAGCTGTACAGACTGTTATCATATAGAATTGGGTGGTTTAAGACCATGATAATGAGCTACTTTTCAGAAAGATAGAAAAGAACGCAAGCTCATTAGACACTTTTTTTTAAACATCTAGAGTCGTTTCTGATTGGTTGGTTGTGCGACAAAGTTGATTGCTCGTCAATGGGCCTGTCCCATTACCCACACTTGTGGTTTTGTCTACTTAAGTGCACGTTCACGCAGCACTAGTAAGTGTGCAAGATTGTCCCATGTCAGAAAAATGGCAACACACAGTACACTTAATGCACCTTTACCCTAATACCGCTTCAGAGCGGTATTTGGAGCTAAGTGTATCCCACAATTCATTACGTTCAGGAGTCCAAAGAGTCAGAGGCTGTGTCTGAAGCCCTATCTATTGCAGCCCTATCAGAGACCGATCTACTGCTTCCTGTTTGCTGTGTACTAGCATACTATATACTGCCAACTGGCATACTCAATAGTAGGCAAGTGCGCTGATTCTGACACGGCCAGAGACCCCCCCCCAATGCAACCAGGAACTAGATCCTCCCTGAAAATCTCTGGCATAACATTGGCCGAAGAGGGGGAAAAAATGGGCAAACAAAATGGATCATTCACTACCAAAGAGAGCCGTTAAAAAAAAAATGTGTTCGCAAACTACTCAACACAACCGGGAGAAAAATGTTCGAGTTCATAAGGGTGTCCCAATGTGCAGTGAAAATACTCCACACACTGCAGTCTTCACGCTGACTTGTACATTGTGGGAAATTACCGGAAATACGTAACACAAGTAGCCACTTGGCTAAGTACAAAAAGCGCAAGTGTGAATAATGGGACTGGCCCAATATTTCAGAGACAAACATACAGGTTATTTGTCGCTGTGTACTGACTCCACCCCTCCTGCTCTTTGTCGCCGTTGTCCATAGACTTTGAATGGAATCTTGTCCCTTTGTCGCTGGCTCGAGTAGATTGTGTGAACCTGGGGTAACACTGACCTACAACAACGCTGGGTAAAACATGACAGAGCCAATAACACTGAAGTGTTTTTCCATAAACCAATCTCACAAACTACAACTTCCCAGTCTATATGCTTTAGACACAGCATCTGTCCAGAGATATAGTAAAATCTTCCCAATTCTGTCAAGTATCACCAATTAATAGTTTGCCATTAGACTTAACTCCAGTTGTTCCATCGCTAGAGGGTCTGAAAAGTGAAGTTACAGCTTGTGAGACTGGATTCCATAAAATTCCTGCAATCTGATTGGTTCTTGTGAGTTTTAGCAAGTGTTGAGTATTAGGTCAGTGGCTGAGTTTACTTTAATTGCCACGTTAAATTGGAGATGCCATCTACACCAGATCATGATTCATTGAAAGAAACAAGCAACTGACAATTGTTTTATTAGCAAAGAACATCCTTGGACGTTGGTCAGACACCACAATGCCCATCTGGTTAGGCTCATAGTACCATAACATTATGAGCCTGACAAATGCAGCTACTTTACTGTTAGATTATCACAAAAAAAATCTTAAGGGGCAGGGAATGCAAAGGCAAGATTCTTGCTCTATGTGGAAACTAGAAATGAGAACAAGAAGACCTGAATTCCAGAGGTTTCAAGGGGTCTGGGACAGACCCTGTGGGCATCAGTGGTGGGAAAGTGAGACTTCATGAACTGGATGAAGCTGTAACATGTGCAGTCAAGCATTGACTTGACTGAACCAGTGAAAAAAGACTGATTGGTTAAGTGAGTCATTGCAGCCAATGAGACCTCCCCATTCAGTATTGATCAAAGCACTTGTGATAGTGTTGTAAGGTGCTCTGGATAAGAAAGTCTACCAAATACCAGAAATTTCATGTGCTGTAGTTTTCAGCCACAAGAATCCAGCAAAAGCTTGTTTACTCAAACATAAAGGCACCTTTCCAGCACCCTGCCTGCACATTCCTGTTTATTGGTTCACATCACATCAGAATTCATTTCACAGCTGATCATATTGCTGACATATAGGCTAGCCTTTAAGTTTTCAAATGCTGTACAAAATAAATATATTTGTAGTCAAATTAAGATCCAAATGCTTATACAGATATTAAACTATTTAATACCATTATAAAACTAAGACTAAAGTGCAAAAAAATTTGAGTCCTTTCACAAAACCCAGTACTATTTAGGCACCGTTTACACTAATATCTGATACTAACAGCATCCAACCCAGACTACCTCGAGATGAAACTCAAATTGGACTTGGACAAATTAGTTTCTTGTGTTTAGGTTACAGTTATGAAATGTGACATACTGGATTTGTCAAGAAATCTGATGTGTACAGAAAAAGTAAATAGGCCTTAGACCATACCCAATCACAGGCAGGGGGCATTTCACAAAGGGGGATTTAAGGAGTTAGCTGGTTAACTTGCAAAACTATGTTTAAATCACTTGGGCTTCCATCCAATCAGATTTCATAAAATTGAACCATATTTCCAAACATTAGCCGGCAAACTCCTTAAACCCACTTCATGAAATAACCTTCAGTTTAAGCATCTCAGCTGAATCACAATTTACAAATAAAACACATTGGGGAAGCCCATGTATCCCATTAATGTATACACCCATGTTCTCTTACTGGTGTATCACAGATGACATCATACAGAAACCAGACTGACTGAACCCTAAAAACTACAATTTTTTGCAAATGACACCACGATTTTGACCCAGCTGCATCAATCAGCAAATTGCCAAGTACACAATAAAAAAAACTGTGACACACAGCTGGATATTCCCACGTGCGGGGAAGGCAGTCTGGAGAGCTTCCTCTTTATGGAACACTGGGCAGAGTTCTACCCTCTGATGTAATCATTGCTGTTTCGAGGAAAAATAATAATTATCCGCAGGCTAGTTAAAAAGCTACAGTAATAAAACAGTGTGACTCAGGCAGCAGTGCGTCAAGGACATTCTGACATCTTATCGTTTATTACCTTGAAACTACTGTTAACAAATGCATCATCGAGAACTGCACATAGGTGAAGTTGAATTTCAAAAGCAATCGTGTGACACGAGTTTCAAGGCAATAATCAAGGATACAAGCGTTGCAGAATGGAAATTATTATTTAAAACCAACGGAAATGTGACTAATGAAAAGCATTAAATGTTGACCTTGCTATAATTTGCGATGTAAAATGGGTGACACAGTTAGCATTCCTTTGGCTTAAGGGTGTAACACAAAAAAACATGAATTGAACCACAATGCCACTTAGAATGAAGTTTAAAAAATGCATCCAAAATATCCTTTCCCCGAAAACAACTTGCGGTGACCATATTTAGGCTACCATAATTACAACACACACGGTCATTATGTAGCCTAAGTAAATTTTCATATATTTATCTCCATTCAATCGTGAACACCTCATGTTCGGTGGGGGGCGCATGGCTAACCCATCTCTCACCTCACGAAGCCGATGGACCGGCGGTCTGAGTCACTTCCATGCTTGTTACGAAACAAAAGGCGTTAAATTTCAGTAGGCTATAACTCTACGGGAAACACGAGTTGCACTTGCCACAAAAGTATAGTTTGGCCTGCCCTCAAACTGTTTAGAACTAATTAGACTTGAAACCAAGACTCATGCACACTACCCAAACGAGTGGCAAAACATCAAGTGATGATATTATGCATATGGTAATTTAAGGGCCAACAGTTTCTTTCTGTTGCTCCGCTCAGAGAAACCTTCTTGGTTTACACATGGAATGTAGATGCAACAGATACAGATGAAACAAATTATGCTACTTTCTTTCAAGCGCTTCAACCAAAGCTTTACACTATACACATACGTAAATAAAAACCCCTACTTACAAATGTTTGTTAAATACCAAACATTCCGTTAGACCAATAGTACAACACGCAAAACAGTAAGTTAATCTGGTTGGCGAAATCACATAGGCTCGAAAAGTAAATGAGCATCATGAAAAACTGTCAAACGAACGAAAAACATCCATTTGACAGTATGGCTATGACATTCCTGAATCGCACGTCTGAACATAAACAGGCCAAATGGCAATGAATAAAAATAAAGGAACGGAGAAACACTTACATGATGTTACCCTACACAGCCCATAACAAATGAATCCTGGGTGCGACTTCCATAGAGCCAAAGTGTACTCTGACCCGCAGTTGAACAGGGTTGGACCGCCTGGTTGTGAGGTAAGGTAAGGGTGTGGAAGTTACCGGCTCACGTACGCGAGGGAGTGGCGAGGAGGCGCGCATACTTGAGGATTTGAGGGGGGAGCACAACAACGCTCTTTTGTGTGGTAGCTTTTTAGCCTTGGGCAGCTCTGTGTAAACACAATACTGACACTCTGCTTGGCGCTTAGCTGCCTTTCTCTTTTAATTGTTTGCAGATCTCATCTTATTGAGAAAGGGGTTTTATCCATTGACGCTGGGAAATAATTTACCAATAAATAGGCTGACTATATTACGCTGTATGAAACTATTCTTAATTTTAACATGTTAATGTTGTAGGCTATAGCCTATAGGCTACATTGTTATAACGTAAAGTCACATAAGCTTGTTATTGCCTTACAATTTGTCCATTTGTTAACGTCATCAGCTGGCCTAACGCCTTGTTCGCTAATAATTATAAGTGTAGCCCGTTTGCAATAAACTGTAGCTCAAAGTGCATCACAATAAAAATAAACACATTATAAAACTTAAAAAGACAACTAGGCTAAATAAAATCACTTAGCCAGTAATCAACCAAATGCTTTAGCCTATTTAAAAAGTGTGTTTTATCTAGCGCTTAAAATGTGTATAGTGCCTCTTGAGGTATTCTTTAGATTTCTTGAGGTAGCGTATTCCACAGTCTAAGCGCATAAATCCCCGTTGTGAGGGATAGCCTATTTCTGAAAGCAAGTAAAAAATAATATTTCTTCCCGTACAATGTGTCGTTCTTTTCGAACAAAACATTTTACCCCATTAGATGGCGCTGTGACACAAAGTCATAATCCCTAGCATTCCATACAGTATTTATAGGGCCACTATTCCCTAAGTTTAGCATACCTAAAATTGTAGCAAAAGTAGGCCTACAGGTTTACATGCAAATTGTAAAACATAAAAAATGCCCAGATACCATGTTTATAGATTACATAGGCCTGGCTACATGTGATATGATTGCAGATTGTTTTAGTGTGCTACACAGTACCGTTTCAAAATTCTCGGGAGTGTACAGAAATAAATGCTTCAGTAATCCTGTTCAATATATTAAATTATTACATTATATATTACATTAACAAACACGCACATACACACGTTCCCCATATGCACTGACCATGCCCTGTAAATTGCGTGTGAACATTTATCTCACACAATGACCACCAAATTCTCCTGCCACGACTGTCTTGGTGCACTTAACAAAGAAAGACACATGCTTGACTGTTCCCGTGCACGAAGAATATCCAAAACCCGTTGGCTGATCTGGCGCCATGGAAACAAGACGCGATGGAGCGGGTCAAGCAGTAGCCTACTGCTGGGCGGAGTGTTTGCTGGGGGCCAGACCCTCGAAAGGAAACAGATGGCGGTAGGAATCGGTGGTAGGAATGCTCTCTCTCTCTGCACCTGCTCCCCAACCAACATCCCACGAATTCAACAAGCACCCCTTCACCACACACTAGGCCGTGAAGGGTAAGAATGATTTAAGGTGGGGCTCTCTTATGCCAATGGATTCCATCACATCACACAAAATGCGTCTTGCCTTGCCTGCATGGGCTTATTTTAGCTTTCACGGATTACCCAGACAAATGTGACTCATTTGGCTCTCGAGGAAGAATGGCCATTTTGGCACAGCTCTCAATGTATTAAAAATATGGTTATACACAATTTCAGCAATATCAACCTTCTAACTATTGTAGCTATTTATTTTATAGTAAAAAATTCCATGTCTTATTAATACAGGGGGGTATTTCACAAAGCAGGATTTCTGAGTTAGTTGTAGTAAAACCCAGAACCATTCCAAATATGGAACATGGACTGACAAATATTATTTATATTATTTACTTGTTGCATTGGCTGGGAGTACATATATAGGAGAGAGAAGAGATTTGGTCTGGATTTTTTTTAGTTGGTCTGGAACCAAGCCCCCCCCCCCAAAAAAAAAAAAAAAAAAAAAAAAAAAAACTCCCATCTGCTTCACTTTGTGTAAAAACAGTGGATACGATTACACCAACTACCAACTGATGATTTGTACTCTATTTTCAACGATAACTCCATTTTAATTTTCAAATGACTGCCATTGACCTTATTGAAATACCTTCATGGATCTATATTATAAATTCAGTAATTACATCTCAAGACAATATTACTGTCCCTTATAAAGTTTGGTCAAAATCTATTTAAAAACTTTTAATTCTTTTAAATTCCTTGGTAATTTCAGATTTTTAGCTGTTTTTTATAGCTATGATCATTTTTTAAAATTTTATACGTAAAATATAATGCAAATCATGCTTATTTTTAAAATAAAATAAAAATAAAAAAATTTTTTGTGTGAAGATGAGTTCAATTTGCTGTTCAGCACAGACATATATTGCTAATATACAAGCAAGCTAATTATTGAGGACAAAGAGATACCTATAGGTGATGAGAATTATTTCTAGTATTATACTCTACATCAAACTCATTCTCATTATGTATTATCTTGTGATGAAATTGACTAATTGGCCAGGAAATGCTGACAGTGTGTTAGAACCTTCATAATTAGATATGTTACTATAAATTATCACTGAATTTATAGATGAACCCTGTTGCTCTCAGACAAAGGGAAATATCCAGCATACACAATGACTAAAAGAAAAAACAACAATAAGCAGTTCGATGATGAGCTCAGTCAATGGAGGCAACCAACTTATTAGGTCAACTTACATCACGTGGCCCTGTAATGGCGACATGTAGTCCAGCTGTCTCTCCTGTTCGTGTTTGTTAATTTGAATGTGTTTTGTTGTGTCTGGCTTTTGTCTTTTGTTTTTTTCATGCGCTGTGTGTCTGTTGTGGGACGGAGAAGCGGGCTGGAGATTTTTCAGGGCACTCCTGCTGCTCTTTTTGATAATATTGACGAATTGTCTAGTCGAGATAATTTTGTTTGTGGTCGTCACCATGGAGACGCATTCGCAACATATGCTCTGGAATGTCCGTTGGATCTGCAGCAACAAAGTTTACCATCGCTCTTCACCGGAGTCGGGACTGGTCCGGGACTGTAGGGAATGTAGGCAATCTTCAGGGGGTAACCAGGGAGGGGAAGGAGAGGATAATGCGGCGGAGGAGTGAGGCGACGACTGGGAAGGTTGACGCAGTTCAGTGCTCCGGTTCGACAGTGTACAGAGACCGCAACACTACGTGTATGGAGGAAAGTTGTGGAGGCAGAGTTTGCTTGATAACACTGGACATCTCGGGACAGCGGGGGCTATTTTTAATCATGGCTGTATTCCACTTTAATTCACTTAGTTTGATTAATGCAATGATTCTATTCAATGTCTTTATTTGATATGTTTGTTTGTGTGTTGTGGGTCTGCCCCACTGTCTATTTCTTTTCTTCTTTTTTGTTGTTGCTGGGGCTAATGGGAAAATTTATTAGAAAAGTTATTCTATTCTATAAATCAGATAAGTTGGAACCTCTGATGAACATGTATTCTAAATCAGATAACCTATCGGAACATCTGATGAACATACATTCTAAATCAGATAACCAATCGGAACCTCTGAATGAAACACATGCTGTTTGCATTGTGCACATCCATAGGATTAACCCTATAGTATTTTGAAACCTTTTGGCGGTCGCATTTTATGCAGACATACCACAGGTTTCCATCAGCTCTTGCCCAGAGTGACAGCATGAGTTTGAGTTGGGGGCTGTACAGCCGCATAATCTCCCATGAGAAAGTTTATCTGGATGTTGTTTCGGTGATCTGTGTTTCTCCTCTCATTCAGACGGGGAGCTCATGCGTGTGCCAATGCAGCAGGGAGCGGCGGCCCACACAAAGGGACCTGGGGGGTGTTACTAAAACACCCCCCTTTTGAAAAAAAGCCCCCGGTCCCGACCCCCCTATCTGTACAATCTGCTGCGGAGGACAGTATATCCTGACACCTCCGGAGGCATTAGCTAGTGGACATCCGGCAGACAGAGAGACTCCAATCCACCGACTGACCCGTCTCACTCAAATATGGGTGCTGGTATCCCACAGGGGTTTGTGCTTGGTCCCCTTCTCTCTGTCTGTACACAACATCACTTTGTCCAGCTATCTGCGCTCATGGAGTGTCATTTCACTGTTATGCTGATGACACACAACTCCTTCAGTTTCTCCCTCTGACACTCAAGTTCAGGCACAAATCTCTGCATGTCCATCCCCCACCTGCAGCTCAACCCAGGGTAAACAGAACTCCTGTTCCTCCTGGCAAAGGGATTCCTGTGGATTGATACTTTAATCATTGTCAACGGCACCACAGTGTTTCCCCCCACTCAGTTAATAAGAACCTTTTGTGACCCTGGATGACCAACTGAGCTTCTCAGGACACACTGTAGCAACCACTCAATCATGTAGCTTCTCCACAGAATTCTCCCTTCACAACATCAGATCTGCCCCTTCCTCACAAAAGAGGCTATAGAGTTACTCATCCAAGCCCTCGTAACTTCTCATCTGGACTACTGTAACACCATGCTGGCCTGTCTAAATTCACTCCTGCCATGCCACTTTTGAACACACATCACCCTCCTCCTAACTAAAGACAATGATTACACCTAATACACCATACGCTCCATCCAGACCTATCCATTCAGCTTCCTCTCGCAACCTGGCTGTCCAATCTCTTTGAGCACCCAGAAGCCGGTCCACACAACCCTCGCTCTTTTCTGCCCTCATCCTCTGATGGTGGAATGGCCTTTACCAATTACCCTGGAAGGCAGACTCACATGCTGTTTTTCTAGAAACTTTGAAAAATCACCTTTTTTGACAATACCTCAATATTTTCATTTTTAAAACAAAACTAAAAACCCATCTCTCCCTTTATTTGACAGGTCTTTGAGGCATGCGCCTTGATAGCGGCACTTATTTGAATATAACTTGTATCTCTGGCGATGTTTGCTTACCATGATTAAATGCACTTTGGTAAGTTGCTTTGGCTAAATTACAATGTTATAATGCCTCAATTGTAACTTGATGGGTAGGGAGTGGACCAATGAGGGTATGGGGTTATGAGGGTATGGGGTGTGAGAGGGCTGGATGGTGTCAGAGGTGAACCCCTTGGGGAGCGGTTACTCTTTTGATGACTCTTCACATGACTCTTCAGGTCAGCAGTAGGCAACTGTGATCCTGAAGAACAGGGCTATGGTTCCTTCCATCTTTTGTCTCCTCCCCAACAGCCCTTAATGGCTCAACTGGCTCAACTATTACGAGCAGTTACCCTAAACGGACCATGTGTTTGAAGGGGGTTTCTGTAGATTGATGGTGAAGGGATATCTACAGAATCTGTTGGATAGTGGCTTTTCCCCCTCTGGACCCAGAATGTGCGCTCCCCTCACTGTCTCCCCCCCCCCACCTTTCATTCCCACACTAATTTGAAGATGAAGATGTAACCTCAGCGGAAATGTTTCTCAAACAAGCCAGCGTACAGAGGCCCCAGAGAGACGCGGCTGCAGATTCACCGTCTCCTCTGAACTTCCCCACCACCCTGTCCCTCCGGGGCCCACAGAGCTGTGATCTCTTGGAATGCAGACCACTAGCGTATTCATTTACCTCCACGCCGCGGCTCGACTCCCAAACACCAATGGGGCCCAGTCTGAGAAGCGAGAAATCTTTTTTAAAGAAGTGAAGTTTTTGAGGCCTGTAATTAAAATCTTTATGTGGGAAGATGGGCGGTGGTGCTGATATGTTGGTTAAAAACCAAACAATTTCACCAAAACCAAGCCTGACTTATTTCAGAGTCTGGTGAGTGGTCAAAATCCTTTCACCAACATGTATCCATTGTACAGAAGCTGGGAAAATGTTGTGAAACAATCTTGAAATGCTCAGGAAGAAAGAACATTAACTTGCAGTGTGTTTCCATTCACCACTCCTTGTTATTAATCAGTCACAATGCTGATAAAAAGGTTAAGGGTAATAGCAAACAAAAGAACAATGGCTATGATAAGAGAAGCACTTCTTCCAATCTCTGAAAACAGGCTCATTAGCTGGAAAGTTGGTCACTAAATTCCGTTCTTATTAATGCGACAGGTCATGAAAAAAACCTATTAAAACATACAAAACAGAAATATAAATTTACAGATCTGGCTACATTTTTCAAGCCCTAGTAAACCTTAGATCTGTCATCTCACTCTCATATCTGTTACAGGAAGGTAATGTGCTTCATATCTCCTTCCTCAATCGGTCACAATAACAATGTATTACGGGCGGTCTGCTTGTGTCCATTTCTGTTTAGTCTGAAGACCAAAACAGAAGAGGCTATGTGATTGGCAAATCAGCACCGCTAGCGACAGAAGGCTATGACACCAGAAATAAGTGTTTGATCCCATTCCAATCTGAAAATGTTCAAATCACTTTGGGGTCTGAGATGGTGTGTGAGTGTGCGTGGGTGGGCGGGGGGTGTATGTGCATGTAGGGTGGGAGGGCATGGTGAGGTTAAGATTTCTGTACTGGGGTTGAACACAGCAGCTTAATCCAAACAAGCTGTAGGAAGCTGGTGTATAATGTACCCTGGCTTGTCTGAATCTGGGTACTGTATTTATTTTAAACAGCCACACTTCTCACAATAAAGCACCCAATAGGAGCCAGGTGTGGGATACAGTGTGGTCAGAACAGCATCTGTTCGCAGTTAAGGTTTCCCTGATGACAAGCTTAGCATTGATATCCATTCATCAAACTTAAAGAGATCACAGCTTTGCGGAGGGGTTTTGCCTAATATGCCTCCTTTGCTCAACTGACAATCTGTGGACCTTGACAGTCTGACCAATTTCAAGGCAGTTCAGCTTCAAAGAGAAAGTGCAGAAACACAACGAACAAAAATACCATGGTGGGTTTTCAAATGGACTGTAAATCCTCTGGTAGCACAAGAAAACACCGGGTCTCACCTTGTGTCTGAAACAAAGAGCTGTCTTAAATTAAATCCTATTAGTGTTTAAAAACAAGACCCATAACCTTTGTCTCTTTTAAATATTTCAAGGGTGGTTTTCTACTGCAGTCATACAGTTAATTGAATTGACCCTATAATCTCATTTGTCAGAGGGTATCAGAGAGTGTTAGAAAGCCATTCATGAAGGGGATAAACAAGGACAAAGAGCACAGAAACAGAGGGTGTGTTATTATATGCAGGTATGAAGATCCATAAATGACTGCAATGGTGGAGGGGCTTCACTTTGACTAAGAAGGCCCTCATTGTCTGAGAAGATGATTCCTTAACACATTCATTTGTGAAAAAACCTGAAGTAAAGAACAAACTAACACCAACAACACCAGTTGTCAAGAGAAGGGAAAACATTTTATCTAACCAAAACAACATTGTATCCTGAGCTGGGTAGAATATTTTATTTGAAACACTTTATCCCTTTAGACAGCATTGCATTTCCTACAGATTACTGAAACTTTTTAAAGAAACATCAGTATTTTCACCACTATTCATAAAAAAACTACTTTTTTCACTGTAAGAAGGTTTAGTTAGTAACTCATGTTACATTGAAAATTATCAGGGATCTGCAAAAGATTTAATGGTATCAAAGTTTTTCAAGTATACCCAGGTCTGTGCGACACTGCCAGGGCACTAGGCCTATATCACTGTGGTAACAGTCAAGACATGTCACAGAACTGTGTATGTTGGGTAAATATTCAACAAGTGTGTAACAAAAATGTAAAGAAATGAGATACGATTCTGACGCCCTTTGTGTATGAACTGTCTTTGAAGTGTTAACAGACTGCGAGCGTGTCGCTCCCCATGTGTCAGTGAATGAGATTGAGATGTCCGTGAGTTGGGGGAGGGGGCGGGGGTCTGCCTGTAGAAAGTAATGTTCCTGGACAATTATTGTAGTGCAACGTGAGATCTCCGGAGCTGTCAGCACTGCACAATAGACCCGTGCTGTTAGTTTCTCTCTGCCCCGACCCCCCACCCCAACCCTACCGTGCCATAGATTCCGATGCTATTCACGGCCTCTCGACGCCTGTCGCCGCCATCACGCCCGAACAGGCGTTCGCCAGCGCCTCAAAAGGCCCAGATCCTAAAAACACTGGCGGCACGCCACAAGACACTGGGGTAGACTCTCACTTTAAAATGCATGGGAACGCGCAGGCATTAACCTCAGACACTGTAATATAAAATGTTGAACCACTTTTTTTCTTCTTTTTTTTTTAAAGAGAATATTTTGAAAATTACTTGATTGTGATTTTAGTATTTCAAGTCTCTTATGATTTTAATCTGAAACTAAATTTAAGACAAAATGAATGCCAACCCAGGACAGTTTGAAGAGGAGATGCCTTCCAGTTGCCTTTTAGAGTACTTAATATGCAGTTTTTGTTTATCTATGGGACAAAATGCATAAATAATAATAATAATGTATAACTAAGGTACATTCTCTGAAAAACAACAATGTGCAAGCAAAGGGTTGAGTCAAAACAGGTGTGATTTTGCATTTGAATGACCCAGTCCTTTAAACTCTGTTGGAGGGAACTCATTACACAACTCTTCCTCAGATAGTTGCATATATGCATTTGTGGCTTTCATCTACGAAATTGATGCAGGATTGCATCAAGCCCAAGTAAACTATGCATAAATGCAAGATCTCACATATTGCCAAGAGGTTAAATTTCTGGAAATACATCTCCCATTTATAACACCCCAATGAACACTGTGATAGAGTTGTGATAGAGTGTCAGGTTCCAGGCTGGCCTCAGGACATGGCATTAACATTTACTTTACCGGAACAACTTCACAAAAACAAGGAGTGTGCCATCACATGTGCCCAGTTCAGCTTTTAATAACAAGCACACAATTTAATGGTTTTATTTGTCCAACACTGCACATCCATAGTATTTAATTCCCCCCAGACAGTGGCATAGGGTTTATTATCCTTCTACAGCACTATATAATTATTTTTATTTTGAGAGGCTGAAATAAAATGTAAAATGAAGTGAGGAAATGGTCAAAAAAACAGGAAGTTATAAAAAGTGCTCAATGTACATGAAAGCAATGCTTAAGAATAGCTCTAAGTTTTTCCTAACGCCACATTGATGAGTTCTTCAGGTTCACCCTTAACTTCTACCTGAACTCTGGACTTGAGCCATTATTTGTTTGAAGGTTTTGTGATAATATACACTAAAATGTAGCAAGAGACAAACTTGATATAAGGATGGCTTTTATCTGAAGAGAGAATAAGCACATTTTCTCAACCGTTTTCCAATATAGTGTGAATAGTAAAGTTAACGTTGAGCCATTAGCCTACTCATTATTAAACAGTGGTTTTGCAGTCCACTCTTAAGGCCACCAATTCCAGTGTGGGGTTTAATTTTCTAAGGACAGTGTGTGGGAGAACTGAAGCAGCTGGACAATCTACTACGGACTTTAAAGTTTTAAAACATCCAACACAAATATTTACCCAATAAAGCCTTATCGGTATCTAAGCTAAAGACAGAATGCTTAGCGGTTGATACCATGATCACAGCCCAGGACGTGAACGATTTAATCTACTGTAACAACAAAAGCCTTGGACATAATCTGAGAGAAGTTTGTATTTTCCTACAAATGACCGTGCTGTGACTGGTCCTTTTGTAGCAAATAGTGTCTTAGAGCCACAAGTATCTTCAACAATTTGTTATGGCCTCTGCTGTTCAAACGACGTGTGGCATTATATGAATTGCAAATACAGGAAAGAAAAAGGAAAGGGCATTATCCCCACACGCCCGAATATAAATTCACTTGGCACACAATCTACCATTTAATTAAGAGGCAACCGATGGAAAAAATCCATACTAGAAGTAGGCTAATTTATCTGCAGGACTAGGTAGGCTAATTTCTCATACACTAACATTTAAATAGCTTAGTCGCCAGGAAATATGACTTGGAATTCCCCGCACGACGCATAGTCGGCCTAATTACTTTTTAGAAAACTTTAAATGTTATTTATGACATACGTAAAATTAGATTAGGCTACTGATTTATCTGATTTCGGTGTCATATTTCTGACTTTTGCCGGTAAGTTCTAAAATGACCTCGATTCAGTTGTCCTGATGGAAAAATATGCTGTATGTAAATTGAAATGAGGTATTTTCTTGACCAATCCTAAAGATATAAAATGTTCAGAAAAACCATCGTGACTTTCCAAACACCAAACATTGTAATATGATAATCCGACCAATGTATAAAACGTAGACTACATTTCAGTTAATTTTTTTTCACTGGGTCAAAAACTACGCGCTTTCTTACTTTCGTGGAAAACTATTTGCACCACGTACCTTTTGTTGTTTTTCTTCAAAGATCCGGAAAAGTATGGGATATTATATATTCGTTCAACAAATCCATATCATCACATCCAGCCAGCGGTCACGTTTTCTAGTTGGAATATTAGCTGAGCATCCCAAATGTTCTGGAGAGGGACATCTGTCCGAGGATCGTACCATTCTCTTAAACTGGAAGGGGGGGTTACGATTGAATTATTTTGTTTTTACACGTGTGATTTCGACGCGTACTTGGATACAACAATACAATTGTTGTTAATTATTACAATTATACACTTTCAACGCAGTTATTACAACACCAGTAACTACAATAGAAAAGTCATTTTCAATATGGAATGCTACACCCGTCGTTCAAACTCATGGAAACTCCGTCTCCCCACAAACTTTTTCTGTGATTGAATGTGCTTACTTCAGGCAGCAGTGCAGCACACGACGCCCCGGGGGTGGCTATTGAATGCTTAGAAACGGGAGTCTGAGTGCGGAAGAATGGATTGAAAAAAGTTTATTCAAGACGCGAGTGTGCGAGACAGCTGGCTATTAGTGCTGTAGAATTGATGAATTTGTGTCCACGGATCCGCGCTCGTGCATTTGCATGTTTTTACTTAACCTATTCTAAATGTAAAAATCCTATAAAGGGATATAGTATAAAGTTACATGAAAACAATGTGTGTGCGCTACAGATGGATATCAATGATACCTTGGCTTTGTCAAATAGCTATTCATACCCCAGCTGGACACCACCCATATGAGAAAACATTAGAGATGAGTTGTATTGACTGGTCCCCTAGCAAGCACGCACATCACACACACACACACACACACACACACACACACACACACACACACACACACACACACACACAGTATATATATATACACACAGATGCACCCACACAAGTACACATAACCTCACGCACACGGGCAAACACACACACACATACACGCACATTTGTGCGCGCACACACACACACACACACATACACACGTGCGGTCACACACTAACACACACTGCTTATTGCGCATGCCCCATTCTTTTTTCCGCCCCAATGGGGGCCTGTCTCTGACCCGGCAGATGGTCCCCTTTCTTCCCCTGTCTGTCCTGTGTAGGAGTGAAAAGATCAGCTAATCAAACTGCCCCCCATCTGCATGTGAAAGGCCAGAGGGGATTGAGGAGGCCTCTGGGATCACCCTGCACACAGGAGGTTAACCAGACTGCCTGCACATCGATGCCCATCGTCACTCATGTGGAATAGCTCCACAGCCTCCCCCCAAGGGGAGATCTGGGGGTAGCCAATGTCCAGGTGTTAGACTAAATAAAGTATGTTTGTCACACGGTACAGCTGAGCAGGCCTCTAAATCCTGCATTTCTGCCATTCGAATCCTCATATGTTAAGTAATTATAACGAACTCATAGGAATTACATGCACAGATTACATATTGTGGTATAATTAAATGAATTTCAGTCTTCAAAGGAACATTTTCTAGTTATGAAAGAGCATGTGGGATGAACTTTGATAAAATACCCTGCAAAAAAAATAAAAAATAGTGTGAGTAATAATTCTCAGGATTCATTTTTTATGTGAATGCCTTTTCTACATAAAATTAACCTTGGAGTAGACATGGAATACAATTGGAGATGAGGAGGATGCCGGAAACAGCTGAAATGAAGGGGAAGACGTATGTGGCTAAGGCAATCACATTTGGAGTTGACCGAAAATTTCTCTCCCAAATATTTGTTTATAATAACTCCAATAATGTTGATAGAAGTTTATACTTGGACCACTTCATCCCTCTACCCAAACTCCCGTCCGCGTTCGAGACAGCGGAGCTCCTGGTGCTGCACGTGGTCAGGCTGCACGGGATCCACTCCGATATCATCTCTGACCTCTCTTTCCACGTCAGTCAGGTCAAACCTGTCGCCTCCAGCCCCCTCAGTGCTCCCGCGGACATTCCACCACCGCCCCGGATGATTGACGACGCCCCGGCCTACACGGTAAGAAGCATCCTTGACATCCGCCGTAGGGGCCGGGGCTTCCAATATCTCGTGGACTGGGAGGGGTATGGCCCCGAAGAACGGTCCAGGCTTCATAAAAGCCTGATCCTGGATCACTCCCTCATACAGGACTTCCACAAACAGCATCCCCAGAAACCCAAGCCTCCGTGAACGCCAGGAGGCGTTTGTTAGGGGGGGGGGGGGGTACTGTAACGTTCTCACTCCCGTCCTATTGTTCTCCGTGTTTTCCCTTTCCCCCTGTCTCGTGTTTGTCTCTCCATAGTCCGTTTTCCCCCTTGCTGCAGGTTGGGCGTGGTTTCCCGTTTGTGTCACTCTGTTTCACTGCACTTATCTCAGCCTATCCCATTTCCCCGTCTCGCATGAATTCCACACTCTCCGCTCTGTTAATCACTCTCGCATACATTCGCACGCGGCACCTAATTGATACCAATTAAATGTTTGCATTTAGTCACCCGGTGTTTTCTGTCCTGTGCCAGTTCGTTAATGTTCATTGTCTGAAACCTCTGGTCCTGTCTAAGTCCTAGTCTAGTTTGTTTCTCTGAAGTCTTGTTTTGTGGCGGCGTTTACTCGCCATGCTATTTTGCCTAGTCGAAGTCTGCTCCAGTCTGGAACGGCATTTCCCCCTGTTCATTGTCTCGTCTCGCTATACTAACTCTGTCTGCTTCAGTCTGCCAGCCTGCAGTCGTCTGTTATCCCTGCATGTGTTGCGGTTTCCCTGCCTCCCACCTGACGTGTGTGCATGCAGCCTGGGCTCCTGTTCCTCCACTCTGCGGCGGTGCCCGCTAACTGCCAGTGTTGCGGTGCTGCTGATGTGCTGCCGCTCCTGCCTCTGCTGTCGCTGCTGCCGCCCTGCTGTTGCTGTGCCGCTACTGCCGCTGCCCTGCTGCAATGCCTGCGTCCTGCCCGGACCCCGCTCCACTGTCCTGCTCTACCGCTCCCGCTCCCGCTCATCCCCTGCTCCACCAAATTGGTTGTCCGTCTCCATAACCTTCCCTGGCTTCTCCTACTCCCACTGCTCCCCCACAGCATCATACCTGGACTGTCTGTCATTCATGTTCTCCCTATGCTTCAGGAGTTTGTTCAAAGCATAATTTATTAGAGCTACGCGTTCTGTTGTCTGTCTTGCTCATCCAGTTCCGGCTTGGAACACTAACCACCTTTTGCCTTTCTCCCCATGCTCAGGACCCTGATCATAATAAAATATTGAGTTTTGGCATTCCTGTGTTCGAGTCGTGCATTTGGGTCCAGTCCACTTCCGGGGTCGTAACAGAAACATTTTTATCTAAAAAGGTATTTAGCTATACTGTCTAAAAACAGGATGTTAAACTGCTATTTCATCTTGAAATTTTCGGTTGTTGCTATATGAAGAATAATCGGGTCATCACAACCTTCTTGAAGTGTTGCTCATACACAGAGTGCAAACACCACCAGAAAACATCTGCGGTCATTGTTGTTTGTGACAAGACTTGAGTCATAAAACTATAGTAATCTCTGTTCTGCGTACCCCTACAAAGCACAAATGATTTCTTAAATCCCTTAAATATGGCATTATAAAACTTTTCATTATTGCTGCTGTATCAATGCACTTATTTTCAATGGCTCATTGGGTCACACTTTCTGTTATAATGTATTACATGTGAGAACTTTTCCTTAATTTCACAATTCATACAGAATTCCAGTCCAATCATGTTTTGCCAAAGCCTATTGCCCACATTTCTTGGTCCACATGGAACACACAAACATTTTCAGCTATTATAAAATTTAGAAGTAACCTATGTTGTCATGATTTAATAATTATTTTAATGAATTAAAATAATTATTCTACATTATACAACAGTGAGTTCCGACCGCGCATTGTGATTGGTCGAGCGCGTTCCAAACTGTTCGTATATCCTTGATATACAAACTGGTATATCCCTCCGCGGTTTGTTTACATTCGATGGTTACATTGTATCATCTTTAGAACAAAATTAGTTTGAATTCACTGGCAACGGTAAACAATTTTCTGAATGTACAGAGATAAATACATATGTAATCTAGTTGATTTAAACACTAATATTAAGATCAATATTATTCAGATTAACCATTAAGACATATGTACACAATAATAATCTTAAACATTAGGGTTTAACACCGGTACGGATTCCCGGTAATTCCAGACCAAACTATTTCCCGTTTCCAGAAATATAAAAATGGGAAACAGGAAAGTATTTTCATTAGCTTATACCAGTGCTCTTATTTTAGAAAATATATGCGGCTTAATTTCGTTAAAAACACCTGCAACAGCTGACAATAAGCTACCAGAATATGAGACACCTTAAAGTATGAATCCTTATTTCACAATGTAATCTTGATATGTTTTATCCATGCTTGTGTGTACACCTGTGTGTAACACACAGGAGGGTGTAAGCGCGTTGTGCACACGCCTATGTACCCAGGTGAAAATGTAGTATACTTTTGTGTAATAAAAATATAATTTAAGTATACAAAGGTTATTATAAATATACTTTTCATTTTTGTACTGAATTTGAAGTATGTTTTAACTTTTAAAAAGTGTACTTCAAGTATTGTCTCGAACACACCTTAATACTTTTAAAGTTTGTTTCAAACGCACTGGTGACATAATGAAATTGTACTGCAACAAATCATACCTTTTGTTAGTGCACTTAAATATACTTAAGTACACTAAAAATAGTCCCATTTTAACATACAGACATAGTGCACTTAAGTACACTAAAAATAGTCCCAGTTTAACATACACACTGCACTTGGAGTACACTTAAGTATGACTTAAGTACTACTTTTGAACAACTTTAGTGCACTTAGTATACTTAAAGCGCTACCAATTTAGCGCAAAGTACATAATTAGTACAAAAGCTACTAAAAGTATACTTTGAAAAAGTATATTTCAGGTAGCCTATAATCTTTTTTCACCTGGGTACATGCACTTATAGGCTATTGCGCCGTTAAAATAACATGCGAACAACTGCGACATGACTTAAGACCAGGGTTGTGGTGGTTTTAGCGCTTTCTGCTGGCTCAAGATAGCAATGCGTCAAAAATCATCCTGGCCACACCTCATTTTAAGACCAACCTGCCCAGTTCACTTGCTATGGGTGCAAGTTCACTTGGTAGTTAAACAACGTGAACAACTAAAATGATGCCTGCGCCGGTCTGAAACTAGCAAAGAGTTAACGCAGCTTAGTGCCAGGTGTAGGATGTCGATGTCATGGTTTTTAACCCTTTTTCCCTATGTGGTCGTTTTCCTCAGTGGCCATGCGAGGGGGCTGCCCTTTTGGTAGATGCTTGCTCCGCCCTGCTTAGATTGCGGAGCTTCTGTTAGCATCCACACCTGCGCGTGGTTACCTTGAGAGCTATTTAAGCCTTCCGTTTCCTTCTTTCTGGGCTTCGATATTGATTGTTGATTGTGATTGTTTGATTGTTTGTTCTGTGGTGTATTTTCTGGTATTATTTGTGCTGTTTTGTGTGCGTGTAGCTCTGTTCTTTTCGCCTCGTTACATATTCCTTTACTGAGAGGCTAGGGCGTGTGTTTTCATTTAAGCTTGCGTTAGTCATGTTTGATAATTATTTTTTCCGGTTCTTCTTTAGACAATTAGCTCGTAGAAGTATAGGACAGCAGTTCTCTGTTCTATTCGCCTTCTGACGGTTTCTCCTTACTGAGAGACCGGGCGTTCATGTTTCTACTTAGTTACTTAGCTCGTAGAAGTATAGGGCATCAGTTATTTGTTCTATTCGCCTTTTGTTTGGAGTTCATGCTTCTACTTATTTGTGTGTGACAGCGAGCCGGTTAGTAGCTTCGATACTTTAGTTCCCTGTTTTGTCTCCTTCTCGTAGACTACGTTTCCCCCTTATTGAGAGTCAGGGCGTTTATTCCGTTTTCATGTGTTGCGTGTTGCACTGGTGCCGGTATATGTAAGGACTTGGAGACTGCTTTATTTCCGCCTTGTAGCGAGCAGTTCGCTCCGTTTAGAGCGAGGGAGTTATTTTCGTGTATTGTTTCCTCCCTTTTATCCGCTCTAATTTCAGTCCCTTTGTTATTTTACCACCTAGGCATTCGTTCTCACACGCTTACTTTTCCTTCCCTTAATTACGGGGTTTCCCCATCTCAATGGCTCTTTCAGAGCTTTTAGAATCCCCTTGCTGCGTTTCGTCCCTCGAACCTCACACGTCACGTCCCCATTACAGTTATAGCTGTTCAATCAGATTGGTGCTACCAAATTTTAGCCAGCATTTTGTTAGGTCAATGATGAGTGAGTTAGTTCTGCAACCAACGGCTTTAACTTATCAATGAAGTGCTGAGTAACAATGGAAACCTGCACACCCTGCAGCTCTCCAAGGGTAGGAGTGAAAATCTGAGCTAAAATGAACCTGGGATATAATGTGTTTGCAGCTAGTATGCTGGAAACAGTTTTCTAAAGCCTAGGAAGATTGTATGATTGTAATTATGAGTACTGGTCTGAAGAAACCCATACACTGTGATCTATTTGAATGACAGCAGTCTGATGCTTGCTTGCTGGAATATAATGTGGGGGCTGTCTCATGAATATAGGATATTTCATACACAAAGTGCTTTACTTTCAGTTTTCTGTCCATCAGACAATTTCTCATTTTGTTTTAAACCAGAGGCACCAGAGCCAGGTAAGTTTCATTGAGCTAATTTTGCGGGTTCATTTTTCCAAGCTAGATGATAGATTCTCTAGCTGTTTAGCAGATGCCCAAACATTCATTGCAAAAAAAAATAGCTCTCACAGCATGCCACCCAACATAGGGTCGAGAAACACTGCAACAATTTCAGCTTTTTACACTTTGGTTACCCACAACACCAACGCAAAGGCTGGTGTACACTTTGTTGCTGGAGACCTGTTTCCACATATGCAGTTTCTGGGAAAGCAGATGTGCGATTGTGTATTACTGATACAAAAGTACTCGCTGAATGTGTAAAAGTGCATTTGTAATTTTATAGATATTCATCTGAGCTAATGTTGAAAATATGATGAATGAGTCCAGTTGCGTTCGTCCATTTTTAATTGAACTCTTTGCAACCGCTAAAATAAAGACCATGATTTAAGCAAATGCAGAAAATTAAAACATATATCAGCAAACAACGGACATCTTCTTTGGTACATTTTTACCCTTTGTTTTGCCAGCAGTCATTATTTCAGCATTGTTTAATTCAAAATCCAGCTAAATTGCACACATAAATGCAATGCAATTCTTCTGCCTTGCGCTATCCTATCCTGAGCCTTGTGTTGTGAGGTTTTGGGTAGTTTGCCTCTTTTGTGTTTTTCATGCATGCATTGACTTTGAAGGCATCTTTGAATATTTTTTAAAAGTGTGGCAACATGATTTGCCTATCTCATGTTCAGCCTTCCTAATGATATGTGGAAATACACTTTTGTTAATTAAACCTTTTCGTACAAGTCTCCTCTTGATTTCCACTTGATTTTAATAATCACATAAATTTTGTGACTCAACTTGTATTTGTCAAACTGACATAATGCACACATAATATACTATGTCTCCTTTATAAGTACTCTGTTATCCGCCTTGGATATCTCACCTGGTCTCACTGCTTGCAGGTGAAATGGCACACAGGGATTGCAGCTCACAGTCAGGTAACAAGTGCCGATCCAACCATGACTGTTCAGACAGGCACAGCCTGCGGCGCATTAAAGATGGTTTTGCTACACTTGAATGCTACGTCCACTCTTTTCAGATTGTCCCACTTTCTCCCGTTTGATGGGTGTGCCAGGGCTGTTACCAGCAGCAGTTAGGAAATCTTGAAAGGTGCTGCAGAACGTGTAGGAACAAATACTTTACTTTTTTGAGTACAATTCCTCCATATTACTGATAATTTAAAAAAGAAGTACATGTATCTATTTTCACCAGTATTCAGACACAAACTTTTCATATGTATGACTGTATGCTTTGGTTAATAACAAAAATTCTCACAAATCTGTAAGTTTCAAACTTCTACCAGCATCTAATAGAGATACTTTAAAAATATATATGTATCAGGTCAGCTAGGGTACATGTTATTGCTCATCTATGGCAAAAACCTCTCTGGAATTTTCTGATATAATGCACCGTGATGTTCTTGCTTGATGAGTCACATTTTGGTTTCAGATCAAATTTCACATCTTTCTTGTGGCTGCAAGCTATCCACAAACAAAATACGTACATACATTAAGTATATTATTATCTCTGACTTAAGTATGGTAATTCAATTGTAGACACACACACAGACACACACAGACACACACACACACACACACACACACACACACACACACACACAAAGCAATTTTTCCATTCTGAATTAAATGAGGCTTCACGGTGAGCTCATCTGCTGGTCTGTGATAAAGCTAACAAAAAATAAAACTTGATAAACATTGATTTTTGCTCATTTTGATTTTCACTCAGACAAGCAACTACCAGAAAACCTTTAATTGAATGATGACGGTCAAGTTGAAATGTCAGAACAAATCCACTGTTATTCTGACTTAAGTGTAATAATGTTTTAATGTTATTATTATTCTGACTGGATATTGATTTGTCACACACAAGAAAACAAAAAATTGAGCAATTCTTGTGTGCTACCCATTTTATTTCTGAAGGGGCTCTCATCTCATTAAAATGTAAAAGATGACCAGCTGATCCGAGCTGTGTGTGCTACCATTTTGTGTAGTGCTGTGTTGTATTATCGTTTCCTTGCTGGTAGGGTCTATATCGGCAGTGCTTATCAGGGCAGTGTAATAATAACTTAATTTATACATCACTGCATGTGCTTTTCAGCTCAAGGTGCTTAGCACTGATAAAATTGAGAACAAAAGCAGGGGGTATGATGAAAACTGTTAAAACCGTACAAAAAAGGACTTTACAGGTACAATGAAAGCAATAGAAGAGGAACACCTAAAATAATATTTAGAACAACTGGAATAAAAATGTCATATGCAATTAAAGGACAAAAAAATATGTGTAATAAAAATAAGTTTGCACTCATCCCACTGATAGAATGGCTTTATCTTTCTCTACAAACAGGTGAGAATAATATCCAGTGCAGTGTACATCCACATTCAATACCATTATATGCTGAAAAAAGATGACATTTGTCACGAGAACACTCTTGTGATCATTCAACCACGACTGCTCATCACAGTAACATTTCAATCCACAATTTCTCATACATTTCATTGTGCAAATGTATCCAACAAGGCTTTCGGCTGTGCCATATGCAGCTGACCCATGCAGGCTTTATTTTGGTGTTACAGGGTGTTCTTGGGCCTCCTGCAAACTGTCTTATTGTTTATTCTTTGTCTATATTTCTAATAAACTAAAGTCATCCTGCACACCAGTCTTGTAAAAGGCCAGGTTCTTATTCTCTATAAAACTGGACTGACATAACCTGTTTTGCAGTCAGTGGCTTTGTATAAGCAGCAAAGTGTAAAACGAACTTTCTTTCAACTATACTAGGGTGCATATTGTTCCTATAGGACTCATCTACCACTGTTACAGTTCATTCAACACTAGGAATTTTGTAGTGTAACAAAAGCTAATTCTCCTGATGGTTTTTTGATGCCATTTTAATAATTTAATAGAAATCAATAAAAGTATCACCTTACAGCAGCCCAATGTCTCAATAAATGTATGCTCCAATCTCAATTCTGCTCCTCCAGATGCAAGTATTAACTTGTACCTAAGTATATTGTACACAGCATAGTATATTACACACATTTAATAGATCACCTTTCAAACTGCTAAAAGTAAGGGGAAGTCTGTTCTTTAAATGGAAACTGAAGAGTCTTTCACAAAAACGGATTTGACTGAACACAAATTATGCTCATTTCCCTTACAGATACTGAAAGTTTAGATTAACGGCAGGTTCTCACAGAACTATGTGTAAGTCGCATTTCTCAAGAACCTTTGACAATAGATTAGTCATTTCTAAAAGAGCACTGAACAGTACACCAAAAAGTGACCCTTTGAACTCAAGCCTCCTACACATTTTCTCATGTGAATGTACACCTTTTCCAATAAACCTGTCACCACCCATGGAACTGTTTAAATTTGAGTGAATATTACTAGTACATTTCTTCTTAATCATTGAGTCCAAAAATATTTTCTGTGAGATATGAGAAATACCATTGGCTTTGTGCTGGTAAGTCCCGTCTTCTTAAAATTTTAGCTTACAAACACTTCAGAAACTGTTGACATTATTACAATTTTATGTATTGAAGATTACTGTATTTAGCAAAACATACAAGTTATAGAAATTAACATGCAATGCTCTCATTTGGACATTTCTCTGCAATCCACTGGATACTTTCCAGTAATCTATTCAGCTGTGGTGAAATTATTTTTTTAAGATAACCCTCAAATATGTATAAATTGATTACACAGACACAGGTCTCAACTAGTTTATTCACATATTTTTGGAACAAACAGAAATTCAGTAAACAGCAAAAAAGAGTAAGCACAAAAGTTGGAATAACCACATACAGCATTTTGAAAAGGTAATACCTGGTATTAAATGTATCAAAAATTATTAAATGTTTGTGAATCAAATTAACAAGTGTATTTCATAGACGACTGTTTCTGAGATATAATTTTTTATGGCTTTATGAATGACACTATAAATAAATATTTCCTTAAAAATGTTTTAAATGTGATCAATTGTTTCAGTAAATGATTTATGCATATAACTTATTTAAATGTTTTAATACATTGGCCCACATTTAAATAACTAATCTTTAGTCAAATATGACAAAATAATAATTTAGCATAATGCTTAAATTCTGTGTGCTACAGTAATATTGCATTAATATATATTTATTACATTTACAAATTATCTATTATAGACCCTATATAGCCTATATGGACCCTAGACAATAATGTGAAACTGTACACACATTTATGGGTATGGATAAGCAAGTATCTAACTAAAAACATTCAGCACATGCAAGTATGTCTTAACAAAAAATATTATTAGAAATTATGAAAGCTTTGTTTCATATTTTCAGGTACTGTCATTATTATTTGTGAAAAAAAGACAGCGGCATGCATGAAAAATGTCAACATTTAAAATAGTTAATGATTATTGACACAGACATTGATATTTAATCATTTCCAGTAATATTCTGAAATAATAATTTCCAGTTTATTTAAAATGTGTTTTTGTTAATATGCAATGTTTCTATTGTTCTCTAATATATATACCTATTCTATAATTATAATTATAAACTGATAATTAGATATACTGTATATATAGATACTGTATATCATCAAAAATAATTTAATCTAGTACTTACCTAACTTCACTTTTCGTCAGTATAAACATATCCACTTACTGCTGACTGTGATCAATGTCTCTCCAAAATTAATACTTAATGAGCCAGTGATCCTACTTTCCAAAATCACAATGCTATCACTGTGAACAGCACAGCTCTAACTAGAACCAAACAAAGGCTACCCACAGTAATCTGAGGAGACAGCACTATGGTGAGCGAGCCAGTCAGCAGGCGTACAGTTCCCACTCACTGCCCAGCAGTGACCCACCATTGGCACAGCTGTCGGTCCAAAAACATTTTTCAAGATGCCACTATAACAGTCTGTTGGGGGACAGTTGGGGCAAGGCAGCCAAGAAAATAGTTAGTCAGTGGTCCTGCTGCTAGGGGACCACTGTCCACAAATTTTCGAAACACTGGCAGACCAACAGCTGGCACCAGTGATAGGTACTTAACTGCGTGTGGCGGGTTACAGATTGTTAGATAGAGGGAGTATGTTGGACCTCACGGAGAGCTAGATTGAAAGAGTAGACTTGGCTTTGGCTTTGGGTGGAAGCTATATGGCTGTCTGTGAGACCGCTGGAGACCGTGGTGGTGGGAGCACGCTGTTCTCTACCATGCAGCCCACAGAAGCACAGCCAGCGGGCACGCTGGCGGAAGTGGCGATCCAGGAGCAGGTAGATTAGTGGGTTAGCGCAGCTGTTGAGGAACGCCAGGCAGGAGGTGAGGACCAGGGCCCGAGACAGGAAGGTGTGCCCATCGGAGGAGAGCTCTGACCTCAGTGCCTGCGAGCCAATCAGGACACCCTTGAAGATGTTGAAAGGCAGACAGGAGACCACAAAGGCAGCTACGATGACAAGCACAATCCGGAGGGAGTGCTGGCGCCGAGACTCGGCCTGAACATTGCCAGGGACGCGGTGATGGCGCAGTTTGAGCAGGATGGAGCCGTAGCAGAAGAGGATGACTGACAGGGGGAGCAGGAAGGCCAAGATGAGAGAGGCCAAGCTCAGGCCCAAGAAGACAGCTGACTCCCTGTCCTCCACGCAGAGGGTGTCCTCGTTGTGTTGTGACACCTGCCGGAACACCAGTGAGGGGATGCCCAGGAGGAGCGAGGAGGCCCAAACCACTGTGCAGGTGAGCTGTACACCTTGCCTGCTCCTCACAAACTGAAAATCCAGCAGCCGCACCACGGCCAAATAGCGATCCACACTCATGCAGGCCAGGAAGAAGACGTTGGAGAAGCGGTTGACGGCAATGGCGTAACTGCTCAGCTTGCACAGGGTATCGCCAAAATCCCAGCGGTGATGGTGGCCGGCCGACACCGCCCAGAACGGCAGCGTGAAGACAAACACCAGATCCGCAATTGCTAGGTTGGCCACGAAGGTGTCTACCAGCCGGCGGCTTTTACCCTTGCTGCACATGACCATGATCACAAAAATGTTGCCTGAGACGCCAGTGAAGAAAATAAGGAAATACAACAAGGGCAGGTAGATGTGAGAGAAGGGAAGTTCCACACCCTGGTGGTACTCAACTTCGGTCATGTTGAATTCCTGCAGTTCTATTAAGTCTTCATCATTGTAGTAGCTCAGGTCTTCCATTTCAGCTGATCGAATGTGTCCGTACTCTAGAAAAGCCAGGTCTCTCAAGCTGTTCACTGTGTGCCCCAACGGTCTTGCGAATGGAAGGCACAATGCCACACTTTGTCACATGTTCAGAAACCACACACGGAAAAAAAAGCTTCTCTTTTTATCTAATTTTTTTCAGCATTTTTTTTTTAACAAAAAAGCAAGGCATTCAAATGTGAGCATTTCCTGCAATGTTTTTTTTTACCAACTGATAAAGCAAGTAACCTTCCCCCAACTATCAAGTGCCAGTTTTACACATTTCTTTGTTTATGATGTCAATAATCATTCTTACTGTATTATCTTTTTAATGAATGCAACAATATTTTATGTCATTCTAAGAAAATTTTTTTTTGAAGAAATGCAGTTATTGTCATTTCTCATTGTTCCTACCGACCTGTGCCATCAGGCCACTGCAACGGGTACAAAATGTTGCTGCTCATCTGGACTTTAATCTGCCTGAAATCACTTCCGGTGGCTGCCTGCATTCAAATTAACCACCGAGCTACATAGATAATGGTATCTTACTTTGGCATACCAAGCAGAAAATAGTACTGCCCCTTCTTATCTTCGAACAATCACTGGCTGTCATGTTGCTGCGAAATGCCTTAATATTTCTTATTATATTATTTCTTATTATTATAAAAACCATAATGAGTAAATAAATGCTTCATATTGTAAAGAATACTTCAAATACACATTTAAATTTTGTGTGGTAGAATTGTAGGAACTAATACTTACTTGTGGGAGTAACAAATTAAAATGGGAATTTGGTCCAAAAACAAGAATTATTTCCAAAAATTGGTAAAAAAAAAAAGAAAAGAAAAAAAGTTGGTAGAACCATTTAGATTATTTGTCTTTTAAACTATGTTAAAGCAGCGGCGTTGAACAGCACTGCAGCAGCAGTACACTTTCTGGAAATTTGTTCCAAGGCTTGCAAAACAAGCACCCGAGACATGAAGGACTAGAACAATGGACCAAGCCTCTGCCAACTGCATTTAGAAAGGCAGATAGGCCATGTCTGTCCATCTGACAAAATGTTTAGTATTAACTGGTTCTTAAATAATGGTAAAAACATGGGTTCATTTGCAAAACAAACAAATTGTTTGACCCAGAGTCCAACTGTCAAGGAGAGAGATTTTACTTATGATCTCATGTTTGACACAACACATTCCACACAAAACATCCAAGGAATAAACACCGCAAAGCATATTCCATATATTTGCACTTTCATCAACATCCAGGCTGTTGCTAAAAATAATCTTTCACCAACCGGCTATTCTGGACATGCAGGATCTACAATTGCAAATAGCAATGACGTTGTGCTATGGGTAAACACAAAATCACAATTGAGCAATGCTGAAGAGCATGAATATAATATTAGATATTTTCAAACACAAACCTAAAAATACTTAACATATTTAAAACAGAACATTTTTAAAAACATATTTAAAGCAAGTTTTGAACTGGAAAAATCTGTGACCCAAACTACCATATATATGAAAACATTGTTGGTGTACACTGTGCAGCCAGAACTTGATGTTAAATTTAGAATGTAGATAACTTGGAGGTTGCTATATATATTTAATACAATATGCATTTCTTGAACAAACCCATCTGTATTGCAAGGCTGATCAATTCAGGCCCTGGAGGGTTCTCATTTAGCAGGATTTCTGTGTCTCCATGACAACCGCTAACAGCAGCAGAATTCCCTCTTGCCCTTGGAGAGCCACATGGTTTGCTGGTTTTCATTGCTACTAAATTGATCAGTTAAAGAATGAAACAATGAAACAGTGTGGCTGGATAGTACTCTTGCAGATAACTTGGCCTTCCTGGACCGGGCTCGATTAGCCCGAACTTAAATACGTAAAGTACTTGCATACTTTAATTTAGTGTACAACAAACTACAATTGTTAGGGGTAACAATAACAAGGTACAAAATGAAGACAGCTAATACTATAATTTTTAGAATTGAATACATGTTGTAATATCATTTTACCAATAAGATCAGCAACCAAGTGCACAGCACCCAACCAGCTATACAAGGTGGCACAACTGGCTCTGTGTACACGGTTCACCTTTCTATAACTACACATCATGAAAACAGCATGGGCAAACTGACTAAATTAACAGTAGTTTTTCAGCCAAGTCCACGTGCACAAATAATAACAAAACAAACTCTACCACTGCAACCAAATACATGTATAGCAGCACGCACACCCAACAAAGCATCCTACATATGTGTGTATTTTCTCATGCCGTACAGGCTTTTGCATTGTTATTTTTGTTCACTGGTTTCATTGAATGTACAAACGGTACAGTAAAAAGTCAACATAGTTCTTTTTATTCCTGTTTGACCATTGTGCTACAAATGATTTTAATTTGGCACAATGGTCAAATTTAATTTTAAAAGACGTTACCAACAAGGACTGACACAGTCGGATTTCTTAATGGAGATCTGCTGAACTGAGATAATTACTGCAGAAACTGCTCCTCAGTATCCCAGCATCCTTTGTGTCTCAGCCCTGAGGTTCTCTATTGAGGTAACTAACACAGGTGTGTCCAGCGGTTATTATTTCAGGAGTCCAGGTGCGGGGGGGGGGGCTGAGGATCATGGGCATTCAGGTCACCTCACTGTCCCTGAATGTGCCGCAGTTTCTCCTTCACCCGCACAAATTCTGGAATATTATCCTGGTCCAACCTCCTCTTCACTTCCTCCTTTTCGTACTGTGGGTCACAAGATAGACAAGATAGGCAAGTTTGGAATCTCTCCAGGGGTGGATTCCAAGCGCTTATTTTCATTCCTTGCATCCTTTCTTCACGTCCTTATGATCATTAGCTCCGCCCAGTGGAGGACGCGAGGAAAGGATGCAAGGATCAGATACGAGGACGGAGGAATCGAGGCAACATGCATTAGGCAAATGGAACGTCCTTGCTCAATTAAGCATCAGCGTCATATTATGCTTACGTGCTTAACTATAATCCTCTTTTGGTCGCTTTTTCATGAATAAATGTGGCTTTTGTTGGTTATAGAGAATGAGTGTCATTATGGATTAGCACTTTATAATAAATGGAAAGGAACGGTAAAATTGCATTTGTGCCCGTGTACCCGCGACGTGGCAGATGTGGAGAGTAGTGGATAATTTATACACATCTGAGAAAAGGCTTCCGGAAAGGCTACACTTGTGTTTCCTCACTGAAGCATCCTCCGGGAGCCTCCTCATTCCTCCGAGGAGGATTTAGCATTTAAAGATGGCGAACCTCGATCGATTTCCGGGTCAGGCGGGGACAGAGGAGAAGAGGACGGATAAAGAAGCGATTTTATTCCACCCCAGGTAAAAGTGTGCTTGCAGTAATGTAGTAGTAGGCTATGGTGTCACACAAGGGGTTCACTTTGACAAGTATTTGCAACAGGCAGTCAAGAGGACCTTTCAGAAGAGAGGCAGAAACATTATCAAAATTCTTGCATGTGGCACAGGTCACAAGTTTTATATGTGAACATACAGCAAGATAAAAAAATCATAAATACATATAATATGCCTCTATTCCCGATTGTTTCCCCCCCCCCCCCAAAACAACAATTTTACCGTTAACAGCTGTACAGGTCATCTACAGTATATTACAAATGATAAGAAGTTTCTAGATGTAAATCCCAGACTTTCCAAATAGGCCCTAGCAGTTCTTATTTCTGACGCTCTGCGTCTTGAGTGAAATAACGTGTTACAAAAGTTGCGTACCCCTGCTGATCTGGTGCAAATTAAGTGTTCTGTAGAGATGTCCATGAATCTAAAAAGCACTGTGCGTAACAAGAGATTTGTTTCTGACTCAAAATGGAAAACCACATTTCCACATTTGGGGCAGCCAGGTCAGGCGAACAGTTAGAGTGAGTTTGTGCTTAAGGTCTTCTGCAAACGATTCAGATAGCTGCTCTGTTTGCTTTGTCTAACATCACTGTAAATCCAACCCATATAACACCTCCTTAGTGTTAAATGTTATATTCCTACCCAAAGTTGCAAACATCCCCATTTGTGTAACAATGTAATGTGAATGTGGCATGTGGTTTATCACACCTCCTGCAGTCTTGTTATGTGTGAAGTGTGAAGTACTGTTGTGCGCATTGGATTTAAAGTGTCATTCACCCAACAGTTTGGCTGTGTGTTTTCAGGGTGTGGTGAGTGCAGAGTCTCAAGCAGTCCTGCTGTGTGTACAGCAGGTGAGGTTTGCTGTACCTAGATGGACACACAACCTATCTAGGGCAAAAAAATACTTACCTTTAGCTAATTTCCTATGCTCCCCTTGTTTTGCTGACCCAGCCTGAACTCAACATGAAAAATATTTTGTTGGCCACGTAGCGTCATGTATGATGTGTGAGATAAGAGGTGTGAGGTATGAGTTCTGGAGTGCAGTACCTCCTGCTGTTTGAGCTGCCTCTTGCGGAGCTCCTGCTCCAGGTCAGAGGGCTGCTGGAGGGCCTGCTCATGCTCCCTGTTCTGCTCCATTCTTCTCTTCTCCAGCCTCCGCTGCAGCTCTGGCTTCTCTCCCGCATGCAGCACCCTGGAGTGCACAGTAGGGGGCAGTCACACATGCAGAGCATGGTCACGTACACTGACAAAGTGAATGAGGATATAGGGAAATAAAGTGGAAGTCCCGTTGAACGCCTGTTCCGGCATACTGCTACATGCTATGCTAGCGCATTTCATCATAGACGGCAAAATTACTTTAAAAGAATGTTGTAGTTACGAGCGAACTTTGTGTACCAAATACAACAACTACAATGACGTCGTCCATCCTCAGCTGGCCTTTCTCGTAGGACGTACCAAAACAATCGCAGCCATGGGGTTTTTTCTCAAGCTTGACATCGATTGCAGGTTGCTAATCTTCCCTACATGGTCTGATCTATAATTATTTTACCCTCTGGTCACAGACTTTCTATCAAAGAAAGAGTTTATGTGGGAAATTGTCTCTGCTTTTAATCAGGCTTTTAAATTGCAACCGATGATTGTTTTGGTACATCCCACAAGACAGGCCAGCCGAGGATGGACGACCTCATTGTAGTTCTTGTATTTGGTACACAAAGCTGATAATTCGCTCGTAACTACAACATTTGTTTTAAGTAATGAAAAGCTGCATATCTATCATTTGCTGATGATGTGAAGCCTTGTAATTTTGTGGTTTCGGAACGATTAAATACTTAATTTGTTTATATGAAGCTGAAGCTGTTGCTTTTGCCGTCAATGATGAAATGCGCTCGCATAGCATGTAGCAGCATACCGGAACAGACACTCAACGGGACTTCCGCTTTACCTCCCTATAGATTGGACGTGGTGTGTGTGTGTGTGTGTGTGTGTGTGTGTGTGTGTGTGTGTGTGTGTGTGTGTGTGTGTGTGTGTGTGTGTGTGTGTGTGTGTGTGTGTGTGTGTGTGTGTGTGTGTGTGTGTGTGTGTGTGTGTGTGTGTGTGTGTGTGTGTGTTTTTGCCCCCTCCCCCGAGCTGAAATCAGCCTTTGCAACATATCTTAACCCATGTGCTGATAACACTGCAGCTTGCATTATCATCACTAAGTGACTCTGCAGTAAATTCTATTGAGCCTCACGCAAAATATTTTTTAAAATTTTGAAAATGGAAATTTAGTTATTATCTACAGAACAACTGCTTCGTAACATGGCTGTGGGCCACAAATGGTTTACACTTCCACTTCAGTGCAGTACATTTTATATATGGCACAGGAAACTAATGCCAGCCCACTGCGAGTTGCAACACTCAGGAACATGGATTTTATAGCTGGAATACTATATTTCAATGGTACTACACTAGAAGAATGAACAACTTTCACTTATTCACAAGGGTATGTACAGTACATCCTTTCAGTGAAAATATTGGTCCACTAGCTGTGTAAATTAGACAGAATTTCACAATTAATCACAAATAAATATACCTTTAGACTAAGACTGCTGTGAAACTAAGCATTTTCCTCCTTTCTTACATAAAAAGGAGAACCAACATAGATTTCCTTTATATTGTTCATATTATAGGCTGCCCCAATATTGATTTCTGAAAAACAGTACATGCACATGGGAAAACAATAAAATCATGAAAAAGTGAGATTCTATTTATATTTTCATCTTGTCATTAGAACTGAGGTCAGGCTGAGATTTGATAGCACTCTGTGACCTGTCCTTACCATTAAGAAATGATCCTGCACATTATGCTATTCTTCTATATTTACATGAAAAGGTGCATAAATCACATGTTTCATCTCTCTCTGTCTCTGTCTCTCTCTCTCTCTCTCTCTCTCTCTCTCTCTCTCTCTTTCTCTCTCGATATACAGATCCTTTCCAAAAAATTAGAATATCATGGAAAAGTTTTTTTTTTCCATAATTCCATTCAAAAAGTGAAACTTTCATAGATTATAGATTCATTACACACAAAGTGAAATATTTCTAGCCTTTATTTGTTTCATTTTTCATAATTTTGGCTTACAGCTCCAGAAAACCCCCCAAAACAGTATTTCAAGAAATTAGAATAGTGTGTCGAAAATCAGCATTTACTTCAGTTATTTCAGAGAATGAATGTTTTAGACTGAGTGTCACACTATCATCTAATTTACTCAAAACACCTGCAAAGTTTATCTCAGTTTGGTTCAGTATGGGGAAGACTGCAGACTTGACAATTGGCCAGAATCGAATCAAGCCACTCCACTCATTCTCTGAAATAACTGAAGTAAATGCTGATTTTCAACACACTATTCTAATTTCTTGAAATACTGTTTTGGGGGTTTTCTGGAGCTGTAAGCCAAAATTAGGAAAAATTAAACAAATAAAGGCTAGAAATATTTCACTTTGTGTGTAATGCATCTATAATCTATGAAAGTTTCACTTTTTGAATGGAATTATGGAAAAAAAAAAACTTTTCCATGATATTCTAATTTTTTGGAAAGGATCTGTATACAGTTGCACTCAAAATTATTCAACCCCCTTCAGTTTTTGCACACTTTATTGTGTTGTAGAATTCATTTTAAATTGATAAAATTTGCATTTTTGCCCATTAATCTACACTCAATAACCCATAATGACAAAGTGAAAACGTGACAACAAAATCAAAAACTGAAATCTCTCATGTGCATAAGTATTCAAACCCTTTGCTTTAATGTATTTTTAAAGTATCATATTTCATATTTGGTTGCATATCCTTTGCATGCTGTTACTTCCTGAAGTCTGGGACCCATCAACATCAAAAGACTCTCGATATCTTATTTTCAGGTACTGTTACAAGCGATACTATAACCTCTCTGCATTTGAATGGATCTCTATGGGAATTGGGGGGTGAGACTAGATTCAGCTGTAAATTATGCTGGTACATTATGGACCACATGACTGGTGAAATGGCTGTAAGTCATCAAGGGGCTAAGGTATCAAACGAGCCCCAAACCATCACTCTACGTCCAGATATGGAGTAGATATGGATGGATCACTTTAAGGGTTTCTTCTACTGACTTTTTTTTACCCATAGAGATCTATCGGAAAATGAGTCAGGAGAAGAAACTCTTAAAGTGATCCATCCATATCTACTCCATATCTGGCCGTAGAGTGATGGTCGAGGTTCACCACCAAAACTGCGTGAGTGAATAGTCCAACAGTTTAAGAACAACGATTGCAAAAATTCTAAAAAAATCTGGAGAAATCTCAGTGCGTAAAGGGCAAGGCCGAAAACCAATATTGAATGCCCGTGACAAATATTTTCAAAGTACACCTGACATACTGTGGCAATCTAGTGCAGGTGTGCAAAGAGGGTCGATCCATTTCAGAATTTCGGCACGTTTGGTGGAAACATTTGCCTGTGGTCCAACATAAGAGTGTTGGCATATATAGCCAAGATAATTGATTTGAACAAAGATACAGCACACACATGGCCTTCCAGGACTGGAGTTGTGCACCCTAATTTAGCATTACGGATGTAACATTTCTGTCTGCAAAATGAATTCACAGTATTAAGACAATAAAGCCATTGAAAATGAAAGGGAAATCTGTGATTTGATATAGATTTTCACCAGAGGTAACGCAACACATATGTGGTAGACTGTGTGATTATCACCAGTGGTAACGCAACACTCATATGTGGTAGACTGTGTGATTATCACCAGAGGTAACGCAACACATATGTGGTAGACTGTGTGATTATCACCAGTGGTAACGCAACACTCATATGTGGTAGACTGTGTGATTATCACCAGTGGTAACGCAACACTCATATTTGGTATACTGTGTGATTATCACCAGTGGTAACGCAACACTCATATGTGGTAGACTGTGTGATTATCACCAGTGGTAACGCAACACTCATATGTGGTAGACTGTGTGATTATCACCAGTGGTAACGCAACACTCATATGTGGTAGACTGTGTGATTATCACCAGTGACATGTGTCTTCTGCTTACTCACCGTTTGTGGCTGAGTAACAGTTCGCGTGGCAGGTCGTGGCTCGACGTCTCCATCATGCAATTGGTCAGTTTCCTGAGGGGCACAGACTCCTCAGTGTTCTCCAAAGCCAGGTGTGATGTGGGGGTGGAAACAGGTGTAATTTTCTAAAACAGAGCAAATATCCATCACCACCAGGAGGTGGCACCACACATCATATAAAAACTTCAATATTTGAATCTCTGAATTGGCCTTAGAACAATTAACTGGATTAGTTTCCAGTTTTTAAGACTTAAACATTGTCCAGTTCTGAGAAATCGAATCAGCAGTTGTTAAATCCAGACTGACCCCAAAACAACAGTTGATGCTGAAACTGAAGTTGCTGTTTTTTTAGTGTGCTAAATGTATTCATTTTATTTGGTTTAACATCTCATCCAAAAGACAGCATCTCCTACAGAAAAGTGTCTCTATCACTGCACTGGGACATTGGGGATAATTCAACCCAAGGGATTGCCCCCAAATGGCTCACCGACACCACTTCCAGGAGGAACTTAGTTTTCCCAGGAGGGCTGCCATCCAAGTACTAACCAAGCCCACACCTGCTTAGCTTCAGCCATTTTGCTAGAATATAGAGCATGGCGGCATGGCTGCATATCAGAAATTTAGTGTGATACCATATATTGCATTAAATGCTGACAATTAGACAATAGACAATTACAGTGGATGAATGTGGGAATGGGAAATAACCATGCCAATAGGCAACGCTGGTCCTGGAGTGCTAGAGCCGGTCCTGGTTTTTGCTCCATCCAAACAACTACATAACTGGATTCATTTTAATAGACTGGTTTAATGAATGCAGATGACAATACATTTAACCATTTATAATATTCAGGCTCAGACTTTTATTCATCCACCAAACTCTTGTGATCAAACTTTTTGTTCCAAGATGGAACAAAAACCAGAAATGTACCGGCACTCCAGGACCAGGCTTGCCTACCCTGGTTCCAGAGCATATTTACCTTTTATGTGTTTTTCTAGTCCTATTTTTTGTAGAACCTCACAATGTATGGGTGAAAAAAACTTTTTTGTCACAAATGTAACATGCAAGACTGAGAATGGAATCATATTTATACCTGGATAGTAAAATGTACTATGGGCATGAAAAGAGTGGATGCACTTAGCAGTTGTTAGGAGTTGGCTTAATTTTGGTTGAATGTGTGATAGCAGACCGCCTATGGTACCTTTGCAGACCCTCAGAGGACCCCTTTCTGAAAACCCAGGGTTCAGACTACTAAACAAAATGTTCAAACATGTTTCCGCCCTAGTCTATCATCAGTGTGATAACCGTCCAGCAGACCAAGGCCGTAAAGCATATTAGTACTGATACATTTTCATAATCATACTAGGAATAAATCTTTGACAGAATGAATCCAAACTTCTTAAAAGTTGCAGAGGCATATCTGTCTGCACAACTAAATGCTGAAGCTTCAACTTTCAGTGTAACAGTATTAATCAGCACTCATGTATTTAGCCTGACAGCACCAATAACAGCAAGATAAGTCCTTGGTTTTGGTTTTGAACTGCTCTACACAGCACCAAAAAAATAGATATTGTGCTTTGACCTGACTCCATCTGCTTTGTGTGAGTTGAATTTTGTGATCTGACCTGCAGACAGTTTTTAAATCACAAAACAAAAACCAGCATACACAAGACTGAGTTTGAGAACCACTGCTCTAGAGAATGCTGAGGGTCCATATGCTGGGGTCAGAACTCCAGCCCCCTACCAATGAATGCCAAATACGTCCTTGACAAGTAAGCTCTGCTAAGCTTTATTTTCTGCCCTCTGCTGGATAAAGGGTATAACTACACAAAATGCTTAATGCGCTCACAGAGAAATGTAGACTGTCAACTAATACCTTTGTACAAAGCTGATGTAACTCTATCCAAAGCAACCCAAAGAAAAGTGAACAGTAGAAGCTTTATCACTAAGCAGCACCTTTGCCATCTCCTCCATCTTTGAAAATATATACCTGTTCATACTCTCAACTACATTCTATTTTTGCATAATAAATAAATACATACATTGTGTTATTTGTTGAATATTTGTTTCGTATTTATGCTTGAACATACAGTATTTACCATTGTGTGATGGACATATTGTTTGCACAAATTTGATGTCACATGATGGATATATAATGAAAATACAAACCATTCTAAAACATTCATAATAAGTGAAATATGAACTTGACATTTTGGGAAGTTCACAACCACAGGTATTTCAACACATATGATGATATATTTGTTTAATTATTTATAACCTATATAGTCATATTAATTCTAATGCCACATAATTATCATAATGTCAAATAATGTGACAAATTAATCATGCCCATTCCAAAGAAATTGATCCATCTCTTAAAAGAGAAAGGCAACAATCAATTGAGTCACTTGCTCAGGTGCCCATTTGCTAAAGTCTGCAATGTATTATATGTTGATGGATCAACGTCTTAGTGGAATGCCCCAGGATTTCTCTAAGGTGCACTCAAGTAGAATATCCATTACACTAAATGTAAAACCATCTAACCTTACCTGTGTGTGGAGTACAGCAACGTATCAGCTGACACACTTTACTCATCGAAGGGAAACTAACTCTGGTCCATCATAGCTTGCCCACACAATAAAACGCCTCCTTAGGAAAGGAGGAACAGCACCTTTGGGCACCTCTTCCAGATGCTGTTGAAGCTCTTTGTTGTGGAAACAAGTTTACCCAACTCTAACCACTCCACACCTCACAATTGAAGAGTAGGCTATCACATTTATAAGGAACTAGATGGTAGATTACACCGTAAATGTACGTAAGCACAGGCAGTATAATCAAAATATGTTTGTCGACCTGGCCATCCGGCTACACCATGGGTCCCCCGCGTTACGACCTCCCGTGTGCATCAACCTGTGACAGAGCGCACAGCGCCACGCCGCGTCCACGTGACCCTCCGCATTTAGGAGCCTCTTGTTTTTTGTGCCTCTGCATTCACTTCGTTTATCTGGAAACTGATGGTGACGTTGATCCCCGACGTTGATTGATAAAGAAGGAGTCCCCGTTGTGCCACCTTGAGCTGGAGCCAGCCGTGATGAGGGCAAACCGATCTCCTGACGTCTTCGCTCTTTGGCCGCTCAGCCCCTTGCATTGGCGACTCCGGCCAAGACACCTGACAGCAGCGAGACTCCACCTACACCGGCGGCTCAAATAGCCTCGTGGACTGCCGGCTCTTTCATTTGTTTGATGCCTGACTACTATTTCAATACAGCCGATTACCATAATGTAAGCAAGCTCAATTCAATTGTTGTCGCACTGCACCGAGACAGATAAAGGGATAGCTACAAACCCTTAAGCAGCATATTGTTAATTATCATCTGTGTAGAATATGAAATAGCCTAGGCATAGTCTAGTACCTTACAAAAAATAAATTTAAACAAGTATGCTAACAACATTTTTTTCTAAACAAAATCCCAGGTAGTGTACTTAAAGTGTACTTTCACTTTACTATACCGAAATAAACTTAGATCATGGTTTAAAAAATACTTAAAGTATACCACTTTAGGATGCAAAGTTTAGATATAGTTCATAAATGCTACACTTAAAGTATAGCTCCAGGAAATACTTAAAGTATACTTAACATGGGCCAATTTAGTTTTTATAACGCCCTTAAAAATATACTAAAAATAAACTTGATGTAGGCTACTTAAGTATACTTTTAAGAACTAACCTTTTATATACAACTTTTTTTTTAAGGGCTGGTACTCTGGTTGACGACAACATGCCTGTATCCCATATACCCCCATATTTGAGGGCTCTCTTATTCAGGACATTACCATCAGTATAACAATAGCATGACGTCTAAGATCACATTTTTGTATAAATATTTCTTTCATTTGTGGTCCTCCGTTGTGGTCCATATTTTTTCTTCCAACATATTGGTTGTTGGTAGGTCTACGAAGTGCATGATGCCAGCAGTGTAGAAAGTGGTTGCAAAGACTGCTGTCATAGGGAGTGTGACTGTGGGCCTGAACCATGATCACTTTTTTCAGGTTGTATCAGATTGCTGGACATGCCTACACATCTGTCTATGCTACACACCCACACTCTATTCCAAAATACATGCTTGTTTCTTGTGTTTTGTTGAGGATCACACACCAATTTTCCATTAGATTGCCATGGGCTGATATCTAAGTAAATACAAGGACATCTGACATGTTAGATTACTGTTGAATGAGTTACAAAGTTGTCATAAAAATGCCCCACTTCAACAAAAATAAATAAATAAATAATTGCAACATAACAATTCTGTTATAAATGCCGTAGCACTAGGCTATAAATATGAAAACAAATGGTCTTTATATTGATCTGTTGCTGCCATCTACTGAAAAAATAAATAAAATATTTTGGATAACATTTTTTGAGAGCGACTTAATAATTTATGATGGAAAATTCTGGTTTAATTCTTTGAGAGGTTTAGATAAGTAAGTGTTTTATCCTTTGAGATGTGTCGACAAGTTTGTGATGAACACTTTGATGTTTCAACAGTTCATGTAAGCCGTTAAGATTAAGCACCTTGTGCAAGGGTCCAATGGTAGTCTCTGGCCTGGGAATTGTACAGGAAATGTTTTCATCAAACATAGCTGGGTTTGTGTAATTATGATTAACCGTACATATGAACCTGAAAGCAAGCACACTTTTTTGTAGACATTTTATGTAGTTTCTTTCCCATTATAACATGGATTAATAATTTAGAACAAAACGTATGCCTAAATTTAAAACTTAAATGCACATAGTACAATAGTGACCAAACAAATTCTCAATTAATCGAGACCCCCCAAAATTTAACAAATGATGTGTTCAAGGGAGCTCCACCTGGCTCCCCCGTATTGCACCATGAAAGCAATTAACTCCAAAGGGCCATTCTCAACGAGTATACATTGTCTTGCAGCAGTTAATATCACGTGCCTTAAGCCTGACAGTTGTCTGTGTAACTGACGCTCACTTTTTTGCGCTTGATAGTCGCACTGATGCCTCCGACAGTTCTCAGACGACTGCCTTTCACAGTTTTCTCTCATAATTAATTCGGTCCATCGGGTCCTGTACAAAGTGGATTGCATGCTATAGCACAGCTTTCGTCCTGAGGAAAGAATATCCAGTTTACCCTAACTCTTGACCCTTGAGCTCTTGTAAATTTGAAATCTCTATTCTAGGTTATTTTACTTTCCACTCAGATAAAACTAAAAATTGATGCTATACATACATTGAAGGAAAGTAAGTTTAACTAAAAACTCTATTGATGGCAAGTTAATTTCCTTAATTATATGTACCTTTCCCCTGGAAACACAGTTTAAAACATTTTTTAACAACCAGGACTACAACTGTAATGATGACAATAGCTCAAACTGTTGTCACATGGTGCCACTCTTATATGTTGATGATGATTTTGAAGTTGTGTAAGTCGCTCTGGATAAGAGCGTCTGCTAAATTCCTGTGATGTAATGATTTGCTGAGACCTGGTGGATCCATCCATCCTTCCATTATCTAACCTGCTTATTTCTGGTCAGGGTATGTAGGGTGCGTCCCAATACTCGAAAAATGCAACCTCCTTTGCTCCACTACCACCTCCTCTCCTCCGTTTCTCGTGACACATTTTCCTATTGAACTCTATGGAAAAATAAGTCAGGAGAAGCAACCTTTCAAGTTATCCATCCATATCTACTGTATTTCTGGCAGCAGAGTGATGGTTTAAGGCTTGTTTGATACGTCAGACCCTTGATGACGTATAGCCATTTAGCCAACCATGTGTTCCATATTGTTCCAGTGTAATTTACAGCTAAATCTAGTCCCACTCCCCAATTCCAATAGAGATCCATTCAAATGCAGAGACGTTATAGTATTGCCTGTAAGAGTACCAGAAAAAACGGTATCAAGAGTCTTCTGATGTTTTTGGGTCACAGACATGAGGAAGTCATGGCATGCAAAGGATATGCAACCAAATATATATATTTTTAATTTAAAGGCACAGTCAACTTAGTGTATGTAAACTTCGGACCCACTGGAATTGTGATATAGTGAATTAAAAGTGATATAGTGAATTGTTGGAAAAATTACTTGTGTCGTGCACAAAGTAGATGTCCTAACTGACTTGCCAACACTATAGTTTGCTAACATGAAATCTGTGGAGTAGTTAAAAATTTGTTTTAATGACTTCAAGTGTTGACTTCAACTGTACATTGTATACTGTACATGCTAATATTTGTACTTAAAACGTTCAGCCAGTTTTGAATACTGCCGGGTAGGAGAGGAGTGGTAGTGGGGGAGTGGAGGAAAGGGGACGCACCCGTAGCCTAATCAGCAACATTAGATTAGGACACAAAGATCCGTTTCCGGGGCACGGAGGAGAGGAGGTTGTAGTGGAGGAAAGGAGGATGCATTTTTCGGGTATTGGGACGCACCCTGGACCTTCGTCGTTTCATCTTTCTCTGGATTCGATTACTCTTCCCAGATTACTCTTCCCTTGCTCACATTACAACCGGTGTTTGACTGCTCAGGCCTGCTTGTTTGCTGTCAATGTAGCATGCGTATAACGATGAGCTAGAACAAGTACTGTTGCTGAACACACTAAAACTCCATTGAGGTTTTTATCTGCCTGTGAACATGACAAACGGTATGTTTTGAACCAGTTTTCCTTAACATTAAGGTTAGCTAATGGTTCTTTCCTTGTTTGGCTTTCTAGCTTGTCTACTAGCGTTAACGTTACCTACCACAAGTTCCATTTACAAAGCAGGAAGTAGCTAATAACGTTAGCTCCTGGAGAGTTTGCGGACGTGGCCCATTAGGTATTTGGGGAGCTAGCTACATTTGCCAGGCCGAGAAAATATAACATTTTCACATGGAAAGATCGTCTTTAATGACTTAATGCGAGTAACAATAAATATAGGACTACCATACAACCGCTATCGTACTTGTGAATTGTTTGCGAATCAAGCTTAGCTCACACATGTTAGGGAAATATAATTGTGTTGCTGTTGTGTTAGCTAACGTTATTCTAGTGGCGCATACGTTAACGTCAGTCAAATCATCTACAGTATATTGAGCTAACGTTAGCTAGCATAAATGGTTTGTTAAGAGCTACATGTACACAATGTAAGCTAACTGGATAATTTATCTGATCAATGCTATGTATATAGGTCACCTTAAAGTTAACTAAAGCATGTGTAATTGGCGCAGTTACCTAGCTCTAGTTAGCCCAATATGTCACTAGTTTCGAGCAAACTACATAACGTTAGTTCAATTTAAAGAAATAAATTCAATACTGAGACAGCGTATCTATCTGGCTTGATGACAAATGTTAGTCCTGAATGTATTATAATGGTGGCATGTTTCTGAAATCATTAGTAATTTAACTAAATGGCTAATAAACAAGCATTCCTAAGTTACTAATAATAAACAAGCATTCCTAAGTTCCTCTGTGATGTATGTCTATGTTTGTGTATATATATATAGCAGGCTATATATATATAAAAGTCTGGTCTTAAAACCGAAATTTCAGAGCTTTATTTTATTTCAAGTTCACTGATGCTAAAATAATATTCCCTTATTTCTGGAAATGCACCATGAAGGGGCAAATGAAGGACATAGAAGTAAAGGATCTTCAAAAGACATGGCTTCAAAAGTTGTGTGCACTGTTGTCCTGTTCCCCACATAGAGATCTCTAAATCAAGCAGAGTGTATCATTAGGACAAGTTCCATTTGAGCAGTTCCACGAGTATGCTACTGCTCTCCTCTGTTTGTATAACTGAAATGCAATTCAGATACTGCAGTGAGAAATTGGATCGATGTCTCTTTTGGGCAGTTTATTCTTTTGATGGAATCCTGGTGTTTGGACTGCTCTTCATCTGCACCTGTGCGTACCTCAAGAAAGTACCCCGGCTAAAGAACTGGCTGCTGTCAGAGAAAAAAGGCATCTGGGGTGTCTTCTACAAAGGTACAAAAAAAATTATACATGACTGCCATGGTATCTTCCACCAAGCAAGGGAAAAAAATTGCCATTTTTGTCTAGATTTTCAGTGTTGGGCTCTTTTCAATCTGGCTTTAGGGCTGGGCATAGCTACCTCTAGTTTTAAATGTTATTGTGTCTGCATTGGATGAGAGAAAACATTGCTTTTTGTTGATCTATCCAAAGCCTTTCATACAGTGGAGCATTCTTTGCTACTAAATAAATTCTTGCATTGGCTTAGATGTTGAGGCTTGCTTATGGTTCCAAAATGACCTCCTTGACAGATTTCGGCGTGGAAAAATTGATGATGATCAATCGCAATTCTTACATATCACTAAACGTGGACCACAAGGATCGGACTTGGGGCCTGTCTTGTTTACTGTTTATGTCAATGACATTGTGTCGGCTCTGACTTCCTGTAAAACTCAATATGCTGATGATACGGTTTTATATGGTTGTGCTGAGTCTATACAGTCAGCTGTTAACAAGTTACAGCATTCTTTCATACTCTTCAAGAACAATTTGTTAATATTAAAATTGTTATGAACACAGAGAAAACAAATTGTATGTTGTTCTCCAAAGCAAAGAAAATTGATTACAGCAGTTTCCAAATTTACTCTTTTATTGAGAGAGTCTCCGATTATAAATATATAGGCATTTGGATAGCTGACAAACTCAACTTCAAAATTCATGTAAACAATCTTGCTAAGAAGTTGAGGTCAAATGTCAGGTCAAATGGGATTTCTTAATAGAAATAAAACACAATTTCCTGGTTTCTGCAGAAAGAGTAATTGAGGCAGTCTCTATGGAGATGTCATTTACAGGCATGCAGCCTTTAGTACCTTTAAACCTCTAGATGCCATATCACTCTGCTCTAAGATTCATCACAGGTGATCAATTTGGCACACATCACTGTCTTTTGTATGAAAAGGTTGGCTGGCCCTCTCTGTCTGTGAGACATGATCAGCACTTTTATGTTTTTATCTATAAAGCCCTGCTGGGCAGGCTACCACTTTATTTATCCTCACTTTTGAATTGGTACGGTGCAAGCTATCACACACACTCACAAGACTGGCTTGTACTCCAGATCCCCAAGACAAAGTCTGACCTAGGACAGACTAGTTTTTGCTTTTATGCCCCTCACTTTGGAATGGTTTGCCAAATGTAATTTTTTAAATTAGACACTAACTGCCTTTGAGACCATTTAAGAACCTAATGTTTAATCTTATTGTTTTTTATAGTATCACTTATAAGAGTACCTGAAAATAAGATATCAAGAATCTTTTGATGTTGTTGGGTCACAGACATCAGGAAATCATGGCATGCGAAGGATACGCAACCAAATGTTAAATATGATGACTTTATTTAAGTGTATGTTAATTTGTCCAATAACTTTTGGTGCCCTAAAATGGGGGATTATGTATAAAAAGGGCTACAATTGCTACACAGTTCACCAAATATATTTAAACACCCCAAAATTAAAGAAAGTCTGCACTATAACCTCTTAGTCACTGTTCTATTTCAAATCCAATGTGCTGGAGTACACAAAAAAAAAAAACTTTTGTTCTGTACTCTAGCACTTTGAGTTTGAAAGGATAGCATTACAATGAGATTGAAGTGCAGACTGTCAGCTTTAATTTGAGGGTATTTTCATCCATATCGGATGAACCGTTTAGAAATTATAGAACCTTTTGTACATAGTCCCCCCCATTTTTGGTCATCAAAAATATTGGACAGTTTAACATAATGTAGAATAAAGTCATCACATTTTACATTTGGTTGCATATCCTTCGCGTGCCATGACTTCCTGATGTCTGTGACCCAACAACATCTTTTTGAGGTACTCTTATAAGCGATACTATAACCTCTCTGCATTTCCTCAAACCATCACTCTGCTGCCGGATATGCAGTAGATATGGATGGATCACTTTAAGTGTTGTTTCTCCTGACTTATTTTTACATAGAGTTCAATAGGAATAACTAATAGAAGTCAACTGTTATGATGTAAGGCTCACACTGCCCCCCCCCCCCCCCCCCCCCTTCCCCTCCAGGTGCTGTGATTGGGACAAGGCTTCACCTGCCTGTGGCGCTATCCTGTCTCTCCATGGCATTTTATGTGCTCTTCATAAAGTGACGGGGGATTGCCTGTGATTGTGGACATGATAGAAGATGCACTAGACGAACCCAGCATCCCGGGGCCCACCTGCAGGACGAAGACCGCCCCCTATTGGCCCGAAAGTTCAGACTCTGCACTTTAACTAGTTGTTGTTCATTCCAGCTACTGACAACTACATCCTGCATTTACAGAGCAGAAAAAAGTCACGACATTGTGAAATGTGTACCTAATTTAATTGTGAATACTGGAAAGCAAGTCTTAAAGTACATTTTTGTGGGCACAGGTGAAGGACAAAAAAAGAAACTATGTTCACATCATAGATTAGTTTTTGTACAATTTCTTTTACCAGTAATTTAAATATAGAAAACGTGAGTTGGCACGAAAGGGGAGCCAAAGGTCTCACAGCACGGTCGTACTTTAGAATAGAATTTTAGGCTGTCTCTGCAGGGAGGAAGCTGGCTGGTGTGGGATCTCAACAAAATAATGGGAAATGCGGTTCAAGAGATCTTCTCTATAGGGTCTCTTTTCCCATACTCTTTGGCCATGGAATGTCGGGGGGGATCAGCCAGGTCAGTTTTCTTATGGGGAAATTTCCTTGCTTTTTTCAAATGTGACTATGCCTTTGGATCAGGACCAATTTAGGAATAGGTTGATTAGTTCTCACATCCAAAATTTCTGAAAAGTAAAATGGATATTGCTTAAAATGCATCTATTAAGCACAAGTTTGCTTGTTATTATAAAAATGAATGATCTGTTGAAAGATTCTTAGTTTTAATGGTAGCATTGTTGTCTGGTTAGAACACTGAATGGCAGACTTTATTAATCAGTTTTAGTTGAGATGCTTTCTTGAACAGAATTCAGTGGATGCAGGCACAGATGTAGTTGTGCAAAATGTATTTAAGAAAGAAAAAAGGCAAACCATTTAGTAATAGTTGTGTATAATATCTCCCTTTCACTCCAGATGTATTTCTTCACATTTTAGGCATTCTTATGTTGGTATCCTGGATGCATCTCTAAGGATTTATATTTTAAATAAATGGTGAAGTTGGGGTTAGATCTCATTGCATTTCCTCATAATGTATGGTTGTGAGTATCCTCGCTGTTAATTGCAAAAAATACATGTTAGTGATGTTCTATAGTGTCCCAAAGCTTCTTTTGTAATAGAAAACTGTTTCACTTTGTGTCTTCTAGGGTCCTGGAAAATAATATGAAGGAAAACAAAGTGTTTGATGGACTTATTGGCCACCCTTTTATATGAACAAATACATTCTTATATCAGAGTGAAAACGTTCCTTTTTTGTTGCTATGAACAGCATAGAAATTGGTGTGACTTAGATTTAATTTCTTTGGTATTAATTGATAGAACCTCACTGGTCCCTTCAATCTCCTTTTGCAGGCAGAGTGCAGAAACAACCATGGCATTGGTACATTTGAAGTCTGAAGTTTACATACACTTAGGTTGAAGTCATTAAAACTCATTTTTAACCACTCCACAGATTTCATGTTAGCAAACTATAGTGTTGGCAAGTCAGTTGAGACATCTACTTTGTGCATGACACAAGTATTTTTTTCAACAATTGTTTACAGACAGATTATTTCACTTTTAATTCACTATATCACAATTCCAGTGGGTCAGAAGTTTACATGCACTAAGTTGACTGTGCCTTTAAATTTTTTATATTTGGTTGAATATCCTTTGCATGCCATGACTTCCTGATGTCTGTGACCCAACAACATCAAAAGACTCTTGATATCTTATTTTCTGGTACTCTTACAAGCGATACTATAACGTCTGCATTTGAATGGATCCCTATGGGAATTGGGGGGTGGGCTAGATTTAGCTGTAAATTATGCTGGAACAGTATGGAATATATGATTGTTAAAATGGCTGTAAATCACCAAGGGTCTGAGGTATCAAACAAGCCTCAGACCATCACTCTGCTGTCAGATATGCAGTAGATATGGATGGATCACTTTAAGGGTTGTTTCTCCTGACAAATTTTCCCATTGAACTCTGGAAAAATAAGTCAGGAGTAGAAACCATTTAAGTTATCCATCCATATCTACTCTATTTCTGGCAGCAGAGTGATGATTTAAGGCTTGTTTGATATGTCAGACCCTTGATTACTTGGAGCCATTTAGCCAACCATGTGTTTACATACTGTTCCAGCATAATTTACAGCTAAATCTAGTCCCACCCCCCAATTCCCATAGAGATCCATTCAAGTGCAGAGACGTTATAGTATCGCTTGTAAGAGTACCAGAAAATAAGATATCAAGAGTCTTTTGATGTTGTTGGGTCACAGACATCAGGAAGTCATGGCATGCAAAGCCAAAGTATATGCGACCAAATATAAAAAATTTAAAGGCACAGTCAAGTTAGTGTATGTAAACTTGTGACACACTGGAATTGTGATATAGTGAATTAAAAGTGAAATAATCTGTCTCTAAACAATTGTTGGAAAAATGACTTGTGTCACAAAGTAGATGTCCTAACTGATTTGCCAACACTATAGTTTGCTAACATGAAATCTGTTGAGTGGTTAAAAATGAGTTTTAATGACTTCAACCTAAGTGTATGTAAACTTCCAACTTCAACTGTAGCTTGTTCAGCTATGGTACAGTAGGGGATTATTACAGGGGTCTTGGTTTTTGACTGTCCCTTTGGTAAGTTTACCTGTATTCAGCTATATTTTCCAAGTCATATTGTAATCTTATACACTGTCTTATTTTAAAGGTCTGTTGGTGATTTTTTTCCCTTCAGTTCAGCATTAAATACTTTGGGGCAGTTGCTCTCTGGTCATGGCTCCCCATTGTAAAGGAAAGATGGTTCCATCTGCATTTGCATGTGATTAAACCACATTGTAAAGATAATGGGAACTCCAGAGGTAGTAAATGGGGGTGTATAGAATAATCTTTCCCCTCTTGGGCTGTGGAGGTTTGTTGAATGGGAGCCGTCAATGGCTCTAGTCTGACTTGCAAATGAACCGAGCAAACTTGCTGTTCCACCAGAACCAAACTGTCCCAAGCCATGCAAGGGAATGTTAACTTTCCTCTTATTCAAAGGAATACTTAGAGACAACATGGCCATGTCGACAATATTTAAATTGATATGGTGGTGGCATATGCAATTCCCTATAGTGTACAGTACAAGATATTTATTTCAATATCTACATGTACTGTACCTTTGCATGATTTGAGATGTAGATGTGATGAATCGCCTAGTTTTCTGGAAATTTAAGGCTTGCTAGGAATTCAGTGTGATCATTCCTGTCCTCAGTGAAACTCCAAAAAGTCAATTGACAAAACATGTCCTAGAATCTTGTGTGTGTGTCATCACCTTTGTTCATGGGCTTGTCTTGTTGGTCTTTGTGTTATTGTCTCTCTGTCATACAATAAACTCTAAATCTTACATGTATTTTTTAGCAATGCTAAAAGTAGAACAAGTAACTGCTAAATACATCATCAGATTTTGTAGTGTTGCACAGCAACCGCAATGTATAACTAATGACAGACATTATTTTACCTGGTTATCCATTTACAGCTCTATGTAGTGTGATGATTTATAAAGACATCTAAAATTTGAAAGCAGTAGCCTTTTTTTTTTGGTAAAATCATTTTAACATCAGATCGCAAATTATTTTTTTATTCCAACATTATATTTATTTTAACTCGGTTACAAGATAATAATACTGACTACAAACAGCAAACGTACGCAACCAAGTAGCTACAAATCTCTCGGTGTAGAAAATCCCCAAAAATATTAAGGGTGGCAAAAACGAAATTTAGTTAAAGCAACAGTTTAGCTGAAGTTTTTACTGAGGAACACTGAGGTCATCAAACTGGTTAGTTCCTAGTTCCTATCCTCTGACTGTTGATTTCCGGAGTCATTTTACTGACGTTTAGAATGGTTTTTCGCTGTCTTTCTTTTCTGAAACACGATGACCAACATAGAGAATACACTGTTAGAAAGGGTGTGTGTGTGTGTTAAATCATTTGAATGCAATGTTCCTTCGTGTTGGCTTCACAGCACATCAAATGTGCCAGACCAGCCAGGCAACGTTCCTCTGCAGGAGTTGTCTTGATGTAATCATTCGCAGTAGATGTCGTTGATGGATAATCATCGTTCGGTTCAGTGTAATTGCGTTATGAAACGGTACATTGTCGCCCTCTTTTAATTGAAAAGAACAAGCACAAATAAATAGGTATACCCTCTGAACTAGATAAGTTCTAATATCTGCTGTATTTTAGATCCAATTAAACATAAGGACACGTTTTAATTTGAACATGCAATGCTCTTATTTAAATCACTTTTACTCAATTGTATGACTCGTGTGTGTGGTAATGATCAGTATGTTGGGTATTATATTAAGTCGAATTTACAGAATGGTATCACGTGAAGGGTTCTGGTTCTGAATAATAGGCTACCGACTGGATACATATCTGTTTTATTTGCAAAAAAATATAGGTAAAAGTCTTGCAAGATGACTTCAAATCGTATCGGCACCTGTACTTTCTTTTGCATCCACAAGAGGGCGTAGTCAAAGAATTTGAAAGTTTTTCTGCTCCCAAAATGCCTTGCGAAACGCTATAAGACAAAGCCGCCTGCGCAGTACCGTCAGTTGCTGAATGCGTGTTCTGAGAGAAAGTACGAATGTGAGTCGGGTGAGTGAGTGAAAGCGTGTGTTTGTGTTAATGTTGTATGGCGTGTGAATGAGTTGTTAGAGGAAAAAAAAAAAACTACACCGTGATCTTATTTGATCAGATTGGGGACTGGCCTTGCTCCAATTCTGAAATGATAGAACCCGACATGCGAGCCTACCGGGCGATGAGCATGAGGCATTTCATTTACTGAAGGCCGCCACAAAAACTTGTGGTCCAGAGATGATGAATTGATCAGATATACTAGTACCGGTAAGACCAGGGGTTTACTTCTGGGTCTGTTTTCCGGGCAATGAGTATAGAGGCGATTCTGATCTGACCATAGATTTGTGCATTTGGCTGACGTAGTGTGAAGTCGTTTCGGATTGAAAACGGAGCGTTACCAGCCTTTGTCGTTCGCTTTTAAACTTTGGTGTGGTTAGCTTGCTATGCTTTCTGTTTTGTTTGTTTGTCGGAAACGTTTAAGAGGAAATTAATATACTATTGTAATTTTCCACTGCCGCTCCTTGGCCTTATAATTAAACTAGCTAATAAAGTTTAATTTGGCTGCCTGTGAGCGGTGGACAAATTAAGATAATACTGTACCAAATAAGCGTCATGCCACTTTGAACAAACAGTACTCGTAAAGCAGTGCGTTTATTTTAACTCATTTTAAGAACCAGGGATGGTACACGTTTAACAAATGGATTCTGGGGTCAGTCGGGTGTAGAAATCCACTTATGCAGAGTAGAATCCGCCATCGTGTTTCCTGGAATAGCCCCTGTTCGTGGATGCGTTGTGGTGACACTCTGGAAAGACAACAGGCGGTATGTTAAAAAACAACCCTTAGTGATCCATCCATATCTACTGCATATCGGGCAGCAGAGTGATGGTTTGAGGCTGGTTTGATACCTCAGACCCTTGATGACTTGCAGCCATTTTAGCGATCATATATTCCATACTGCTCCAGCATATTTTACAGCTAAATCTAGTCCCACCCCCCATTTCCCATAGAGATCCATTCAAACGCAGAGACGTTATAGTATCGCTTGTAAGAGTACCAGAAAATAAGATATCAAGAGTCTCTTGATGTTGTTGGGTCACAGACATCAGGAAGTCATGGCATGCAAAGGATATTCAACCAAAAATTTAAAGGCAGTCAACTTGGTGCATGTAAACTTCTAACCCACTGGAATTGTGATAGTGAATTAAAAGTGAAATAATCTTGTTGGAAAAATTACTTGTGTCATGCACAAAGTAGATGTCCTGACTGACTTGCCAAAAATATAGTTTGCAAACATGAAATCTGTGGAGTGGTTAAAAATTAGTTTTAATGACTTCAACATAAGTGTATGTAAACTTCCGACTTCAACTGTAGGCTACGTCGCTGAGTATTTTCGGGAACAGAGGCTGTGACTGTTTTTAAACCGGCCGTGGCTGAATATAATCCTTTCACCCCTTTTGAGGGCGCATATTTGAATCGACTTGATCAAAAAGCTTTTGAGTGGGTGACGTTTTCTCACAAATGTGGGCACTTAAAATCCCAGGACGAAACCCTTATTTCCAGGGTTTTGTCTATGAAAGGGTTTTGTTGAGGGGATTCAGGAACACTCATCCTACAATTTCAGGAAGTAAACCGGAAGTAAAAACTACAACAGCGGACATACTACAAACTTTATTTTTGTTAATTCCATCTTCGTTCATAATCTACACTTTGTAAGATTGTCATATGTAAACTGATATTCTCAATAAAAAAAATAAATTACGAACTACTTCCTCACTAGTTTTGAAAGGGTTTTGCAGGATTTCATTTCACACTGCTTGCAAAGCGAGGGGAGAGGGAACATGGTAGACAGGGGTCTGAGTGGAAACGGGGCAGGGAACAGGGATCATATTCGGTCACAGCCCCAATCTCAATGTCCGCCCTCACACCCTCATAGACTTTGAGGCTCGTTCCTGATAAGTCCGTGAGAGCTCAGGGCTGTCCCACTGTAAAATTGGCAGGTGCACGAGGGCTCTGTCGCAGACTTTTCAAGCTCTTTATGCGGACTTTCCGCAAGTCTGCTATCCTGTGGACTTTGCTGAGGGAATTACCCACGGTTCATAACGTTTGGAAATAAAAACGGAAACGCGGCCAGAATCATCTCTAAAGTTGTAAACACACGATACATGGCGCCCAGAGTTCTTTCAGCGGGTGAAAACCTAAAATTGAAAGTCCTAAAGTGGTGCTTATCATAAACCTCTTGCATGCTAAACGGGCGTCGTCAAGGCAACATTACAGCGCAAAGTGCTGTCCCCAGTCCTCCTATTTGTGCCATTTAGAGCCCTTTCACTCTCATGCACTCTCACAATTACACTGGGCACACGTGACGTCAGCCAAAGTGTGCGGGCCCAGGGCGGACTATGGCCCAATCTCAATGTCTGCCCTGAGCCCTAAGGACTGAGCCCCCTCAGACTTTGGTTGATGTCACGTGTGCCCAGTGCGAGTTTGAGTGCATGAGTGCAAGGGCTCAAAATGGTAAGAATAAGAGGAAGGGGACAGCACTTTGTGATGTTATATGTTGTCTTGACAATGCCTGTCTGGCATGCAAGATGTTTTTGACAATTGCTGCTTTAGGACTTTTAATTTTAGGGTTGTACCTGTTCAAAGAACTTTGCCCGCCATGTGTGTCGTTTGTTAACAATTTTTGAGACTCTCCTGGCTGCGTTTCCGTTTGTATCGTCACAAACTCTGAACTGTGGGTAATTCCCTCAGCAAAGTCTGCAGGATTGCACACTTGCAGAAAGTCTGCATAAACGGCTCAAAGTCCGCGACAGCGCCCTCACGCCCTTGCCGATTTTACAGTGGGACAGCCGTGAGCCCTCGCGGACTTATCGGGAACACGCCTCAAAGTCTGTGAGGGTGGACATTGAGATTGGGCCATACTTTTCAAGAAGTACGCAAACATTTTGGTCGCATAAATATGATGTGCAGCTTCATTTTAAAAAGTGATGCGCAGCTTCGCTGACATTTTCCTTCAATAACAAAAACGTGACATGGCTGCGTGAGGGTGGGACGTCTTACGACACAGTACGGTTGGAAAATAGTATGGAGGATATTTTTTTGCGTACTAAACAGTGCACATTAAACAGCACACATCTGCCAGTATACTGAAAACAGGAGACACGACGCAGTAAATGCGGCTCTAACGCACGGTCAAATTTTGAAAACGGCATTTTTGGCAAGTGCTCTTATGCTGACTTTTCGCAACCTCTACCCGCACTTTTTGCACTTTCTTTTCGCATTAATGCAGACTTGCCTGCCCTTGGAAATGCACCATTAAAGTCTGCGAGTCCACAGTCCACGAGGGTCCAGTTTCAGATTCAGCCATAGACTCATGGACTTGCAGACTTTAATGGCATATTTCCTAGGGCAGGTAAGTCTGCATTTAATGCAGACTTGCAGAAAGTGCGGGTAGACGGTGTGAAAAGTCAGCATTAGAGCACTTGCCGAAAACGCTGTTTTAAAAATGGGTCAGCCCTAAGCACTCACGGATTTATTGAGAACGCGCCTTTGAGTCTGCGAGTCCAGAGAATGGGATTCAACCTATATTCGGGAGCATACTTTTCAAGAAGTACGCAAACATTTTGGTCGCATAGATATGACGCGCAGCTTCGCTGACGTTTTCCTTCAACAACAGCAAAAACATGTGACATGACCACACAAGGGTGGGACTTCTTGCGACACTTCCATGGTACAGTTGGGAAATAGTATTGCGGATATTTTTCTTGCATACTAAACGGTACACAGTAAACAGTACACAGCTGCTAGTACACCGTACAGAGGAGACCGAAAGCAGTTGATAGGGCTCTGATTCGGACATAGCCCTGGGCTGTGTCTGAATCAGAGCCCTATCTACTGCACCCTGTCTCCTGCATACAGTGCACTGGCAGAAGTGTGCTGTTTAATGTGCACTTTTTAGCAGTATGCAAAAAAATATCCTCTATGCTATTTTCCACCCGTACTGTGGAAGTGTCGTAAGATGCGGCCATGTCACATGTTGTTTTTGTTGTATTTGAAGAAAAACCTCTGTGAAGCTGCGCTTAATTTTTTTTAAACTAAGCTTTACATCATATTTATGCAACCAAAATGTTTGTCTACTTCTTGGTGTGCTCCTTAGCTTTTCACCTTCTCCACGACTTTCTCGCCCCATCTACTCACCAAGGCTACTTAATAGTGTGGAAGAGTGCTGATTAGGATACGGCCCTGGTGTTGGGAGTATCCCTGAGTATGCTGTTTTTAATTTAAACTCTAATTGCAACTCCAGGGCCCGGGTTTAGAATCACTGGTCTATAGCAGTGGTTCCCAAACTCCGTCCTAGGGTACCCCCTGTGTATGCTGGTTTTCGTTCCAACCACAATTGTCATCCCAGAATTTTAACAAGCTGTTAATTTTTCTTAATTATGTCCTTTTAATGTTTAGAGGGATTATGTCAGAAATGGCTATGCATGCCATGAAGAATGCAGGTCCCATGTTCACATTGTGCTTATTGTGCTATATTGCAAACAATTACGCTTCATACGTGTGGTGAAGTTATTTAATCATTTTTTTCTTAAATTTATTAAAACAATGCAGGTTTGGCTTATTTTCATTTGCTTTGAATAAAATAGTGCTTTTATAAATTATTTTAATTGCACAAAAAAAAATATGGATGAGGACTGGTTATTGTTTGTATTGACAGAATCCGCTTTGTTCGTGTTCGTATATGTGCGAGAAGTGTCATTTTTAGCTGCCCTATAGAAGTGAATGGAGAGCGACAAATACCCTATTCAGGATTATCACCCCAGGGGAGCACAGAGCAACTGACGAACATATTTCTCCACCATTTGGACTCGTATCATGGCCAGGTAACTACACAACCCAAAGTAAAACCAAAGCTTTAAAGGTTTGAGAAAAATAAAATAATAGGTTCTGACCTATTGCTCCTTCAATACTATGAATGGATGACTTCTGGGAGTTGGACCACACTTTTATCTGTTCTTTTTCGACATCATCCTTGGGAGGTTCCTTTCTCACCCGGTTCTTCAGAACTCTTCTGGAATATTCAGTGTTGTATAAAACAGTGTTAGAAAAAGAGATATTAATTTCTGGCCATTATTCTCAGAACCCTACAAAAGAAAAAACTGCAAATATAAATATAGTCATGCTTTCTTGAAGCAATTAGGTTAAACAGTGGTCAATGAAGTACTTCAGGAGCTCATTTTACACTTGCTAATGTTGTCAGTCTCCATTTTATTTATGTAATGCTTGATCACCACATTATGATGGGCATTATTGTCTCATGCATGCCTGCCTCTATTTTGTTATCTGTGATTGTGTTTAAATTGCAATCATTAAACAGTGTCTTCAGGGATATGTCTCTCTGTTTTTATTTTAATTATTACAGTCTGTAAATCAATCACGGATGCATGCTAGCCAACATGCCAAACCTTTTGAAATCATCTGAGATCTTTAACTCTGCTTCTTGAATGCTCACCCATGATCCTCGGTGAGAGTCTCCCTCTGGAATAGAGCCTGATTTTTGGTCTTCAAGAACTCCTTGTGTTGGTTGTACATAGCTTTGAGGTGTAAGTCCAGACTGTCCCTTGGAGCCTGAATAGAAATATATCCAGGACCGTGACTATGTATAAACTGGTAAGAAAATTGGAGCCTCTTATCTGTATGATATCCAGACCTGGAACAAATTATTTCACGTATGTGGACCCATTATACACCAGAATAATTCCTTCACAGTAGGCAACTATCAGTTTTAAAAGGTCAATCTCACTTTTCTCTTTCATTGATTGGATGTTCTTGCTAGTAACTTTTCCTTAAAGTTTCTAATACACGCAGTAGCATCGGGTTTTCGAGTGTTACCGGCATGGAGAGAGTATTTGAAAATGTTATTCCATAAATTACAGGTGTTGGCTACCAGATTTCCATAGCATACCTCCTCATCGTGGTACACTACGTTGCGTCTTAAACTGGTCAGAGTAGCTCCGTCATTTAGGCGACACCAAGGCTGCTCAATTTGGGCCAAATGAGCTGGCCTGGTGCACAGCAGCTTCTGCAATGTTAAGAGATCGTTAGCTAAGGCTATAAGGAGGATAATATTGGAATAATTAACGTTTGATTATTTTAAACAAACTGGTAATAACCTTGACCATTCCCATTTGAATTATTTATGTGCAATTACAAGCCACATAAGACTTACAGTATCTCGCCACTATGCGAAGTGAGTCGGTAACGTTAACTTAAGTTTACCTTATGCTTCTTTTCGCCTGTAAATGTGACGTCATTTTCGAATCTCGGAAATGGGAATGGATCTCTTTCGAAGGGCATCCCTGATGAAATGTTAATTTGGGATAAATTATCCCAAAATCAGCTTCGTTGTTATTTCTCAGATACGCTACACTCACACTGTTTACTGTCCCAACTACGGTTGCTAGGGGACTCTGTTGTAGGCTCGGCTGCGAATCCTAAATTGTCCTCCAGAGCAGCACGTGGTTTTTCAAAGCCACAAGTAGGCTTAATTCGGAGCAGCCTATAGCAGGTATCTGCAGGCCTAGAATTTCAATCAGACGCTGTATTTACAGTGCCCTCCACAATTATTGGCACCCCTGCATTTACAGTTTTTTTTACGATTGCTTTGACTCATTTTGAGTTTCAATGTGCAAAACTCTTAACACAGAATGCTATACTGCTCATTTTGGGTTCAAAATGTAATATAGCATGCAAAATAAAAATACCAGTGTCAAATCTGAAAATATTATATGAAAAAGTTTATCACAGCACCAGAACATTACATATTTCAAACAATGAAGCTAAATCATTGCTGCATTTTCAATATACAACAGTCATCATGAAATAATGCTGCCAAACACAAAATCCTTCTGATAAAAAAAACTGTTTGAAAGTGTTCTTTGGTCATAACGCAAAATTCTATACTCCTAATCTTGGGCTCAAAATCATATATAGCACACACAATAGAAACAACTGAACCAAATTAGATTGCATTTCATGCTAAAGTTTTGTCAGAACAGTGGATATGTTCATTGTTGAAGTTTAATTATTGGTGCATTTTCAAATACAATGGCCATTATCAAATAATGCGGTCAAACACAAAATACTTGTTACCAAAAAAGACTATGCAATGGTCATTTCCTCATAAGTACTTGAAATTATGTACAGCAAGCATCCCCTGTGATAGACTGCAGTTTTGCGCTTGTTTTTATGAAAGACAAACAAAATATTAGATTATATGAAGTTTATTCATTAAAGAAATAGCATACAGTAATGCAGTACTGTAAACTCAAATGTATTGTACAGTAAAAACAAAAACAGTAAAAGCAAAAACACTTAGGAGTAACAAAAAACCTTACTGTAAAGTAAAAAACAACAAAAAAAACAGCTTTTTGATGCTTAAGCAGAATTAAGCCTCTCCGCTGCATTTGGCCACATAATTTCATCAACGTCGCATCTGATGTCTTCGTTGGCAAGACAGCGCTGATAAAATCTTTTAGTGTGCCTTATCCACCCCTGACACTGCTGGGCTGTAATGTCATTGCATGCCTCATCCATGGCCTGAAGGAGCGTTCCCTGCTCATATGGACGCCTATCATATACCTTCCACCTCCAGGCCGAGAAACTCCTCAATGGGGTTCAGAAAGGGTGAGTAAGGTGGAAGGAATTATGATTGGAACTCTGGATGGGCTGTAAACCAGTCTCGCACAGCCAATGCACGATGGAAGTTTACATTGTCCCAGACAATGATGAACACCATCTGAGCATTTGGCTGTACGAGACGGTTGTACAGCCCATCCAGAAAATGTATGAGGCGCACGGAGTTGTATACCCCCAGCACAGGGTCACAAGCCTCAACTCCATTGCGGGAAATGGCAGCACAAATTGTGATGTTGGCTCCACGCTGTCCTGGAACATCAACAGTGGCCCTCTGCCCAATTATGTTCCAGCCCCGACGCCGGCGCTTGCAGAGATTAGTTTTTTTCAATTGCTAACAAGCATCGGTTAATACTGAAGCCACTTTTTCAAAACTGCATTACCAACATGCATCTTGGCCAAACAGTTAATCTCACATCCAAAACTCACTCAAACCACCAAAACACTTCATACATGTCTCAAAATAAGCTCGTTCAACCATAACACTGGCAACAAGTCTCACTCAGAAAGCATACATTGTCACTCATAAGTTGTAAGAGTACCTGAAAATAAGATATCAAGAGTCTTTTGATGTTGTTGGGTCACAGACATCAGGAAGTCATGGCATGCAAAGGATATTTAACCAAATATTAAAAATTTAAAGGCACAGTCAACTTAGTGTATGTAAACTTCTGACCCACTGGAATTGTGATATAGTGAATTAAAAGTGAAATTATCTGTCTGTAAACAATTGTTGGAAAAATTACTTGTTCTACCCAGTCATGATAGCATTACCTGTTTACCTGTGGAATGTTCCAAACAGATGTTTTTTGAACTTCCCAGTGTTTTTTTTTTTTGCCCCTGTCCCAACTTTTTTGGATCGTGTTGCAGGCATTAAATTCAGAATTAGCATAGCCTATTACAAAAATCAATAAAGTTGATAAGGTAGCTAAAACATAGCCTATACTGTTTTCAATTAAATATATGTAAAAGAGATTTTGCACATCACTGCATTCTGTTTTTATGTGCATTTTATACTGTTCCAACTTTTTTGGAATTGGGGTTTGTATATTTAATACATTTCTAATTATTATTATTTTCTAATTTAAGTGTGTGTGCATGTGGGTCGGGGGCGGTAGAAACCCGTAATGAAGGGAACGTAAATATGAACAAAATAAAAAAGATATGTAGGTAGAGTATCAGTTGTTCACGTGTTATATTCCCATCACTCTATTTAGCCGATATATTTTCCTATCTTGTAGCCTATGTAGGACAAGCACATGCCACTTATAGAATACTTTATTAATGGGCATGTTATAGCCTACACAAAGCGGCATTGTGTGCTGTTATTGGTTGACTACCAGTTTTTAAAAAAACATGCTACCCGCCTATTATTACACACCTGCTTAACAGTGAAGTGTGGTTTTTAGGCGTACCTGTTGAATTTGGTATTTCCCGCTTCTGCCGAGTAGCCGTATAGGACTAGCCTACCTCCGAAAAAAACACAACGACGGGAAACTACAATAGGCGCGTCAAATCTCTGAGATTAGTCGTGGAAGTCACTCAACGATTAGGGACATCACTCCTGTGTCAGTGTGCCTTTCGTTTGCAACCATTCCCGTCCTCAGTCAACTTGTTTTTTTCACCAAAGAAGCAATGCCGACCAGAGGCTCGCATAAAAGAAAATCTGACCGTTTTCTTGTACTTTGTCACCTTGTTGCGTTCTTTCTTTTTTGTTCAGAAACGGAAACAAGGGATTTGCCAATGTGTAAAGAGGTAAGGTGCCTTCTACGCATAGCCTATAGACGCAAGGTGTAAAAGTAACAAGTTCTAAGATAAGTAATTTATTTCAAATAGCCTAGCCTACTCTTGTAAACTATTTGGTAGCACGAAGAGCACAAGAATCATGCAGGGGGCAACGGAATTTTATTATTTGGTGGTTAATGCTGGTTTTAAAGAAGAAATAGACACCCGGCTGGTAGCTACAATGCCTGGAAATCAGACGGAGCAAATGGAACATATGGCACTGTAGCCTATTTATGACGAGTAATTAAAATAGTAGCCTACCGAACATGGAAAGGCTAGCCTATACAATGTATGTGAGACTATTTACATAGCCTATACCAATATTAGTAGCCTACATATTAAAACAATAATTACAGACTGTTATTATTCTTTTTAGCCTACATATTTGGTATATTGTTGGGAAACACCAATAGCCTAATGAGGTTATCAATTGTAGTTTTGAAGCTGTTTGTACATAACTATTTATTTATTACTAAAAAGGATTAGGGCTAAGTTACACCGAGTTACAGTATACCAAGTTTCCTGATAAAACCGTTTTCAATATCTTCATTTAATCTTTTCATCGCTTGTTTCTGGCCAAAAGTTGATTAGATGGGCAGTAGATAGACTAATAAATAGGTAAATAGATTATTTGTTTATTTGATTATTAATTTAATCTATGGACAAATTAGACTGCCAAGAAGCACAGAACAGAGGAGCAATAAACAAAATACTGAAATAATACTGTGCTCAAGGACAGAGGAATCGTCAACACAAGACTACAATGCAGCAATATGCTAGTGCATGATAAAAGTATTATATTCAACATTTCTGCTCTTTATTGTAAAAATTATAAGCATTAATGATTCTTTCTGACAGTCCCATCATAATCGTTTTCAATAGTTTTACTAATTAGACATATTTATGCACCTAGCTGAATGTAGTATTTCTACAGTTAGCGAAAAGGAACATCCATTTCTGTCCTCTCAGTTAAGCAGGATATAGCATACCTGGCAGGCAGCTATAGGCAAATGTTAGGTAAATAGTGAACCTTGCTAAGTTCTTGTGTAACATAAGAAATTAAATGCATGTACCTTTCAATGGAAATTTCAAATGTACTAGGAATCTGTAGGATCTGTTTGACGTTGGATGGAAAACAATTTTTCTATCTTGCTGTCATCTGTTTTTTTGCCGTGTGTAAAGAGGTGAACTTGAATATGCTTGAGAATGGCTTAAAGCTGACAGCAACATAAAGAGGTGAACATAATTGTGCCCCTTACACAGATTAGAGCAGGTGTATGGTTGTGTGTTGTGTGTGAGGATGCTCAGGAGTGTGTTGAGTACGTTGAATGCTTCTGCCCCAGCGTTAGCTTGTAGAATTAGCCTCTGTTTCACATTGGTTGTTTTCCCCTGCTTTATAAAACTACACACAGGGCCTTGAATTTTGCTGTCTGTCAGGATGGTGATTCCTCACTAACTTGCCTTCATAACTGAAAACCTTCTCAGCACCACAAAACTCCAGAAAGTGAACTATCCCTCTAAAATATCAGCAGCTGGTGTTGTGGGTCCCTTCCCCATGGCTTTGCACATTAAATCTCTGTACGGTTTCTTCTGGAGACACGGTAGGGTTTTGCTTTTAACCACCTCTGTGATGTTCAGACCTTTTTGTTTGGGGACCACCAACTCATGCAAATGTAAAACATCTATGTACTACTGATGACAGAAAGCTCTCGTTTGATGGCTCTGAAAGGACAAACACTGCCAGACCTAACTGCATCAGGCTCTATGTTCCATAAATACAATAAATACATTTTGATTGGCCATAGGTAAGGCAGAACTCATTCATTTTGGCAGAAAAGTGCAGCTGTGTGGCCTTGCTGGTAATGTCTCATTAGTGCCAACTATATTAATTTCCATAACTATACAATGCAGGCCAAAAATAACCACCTAAAAATTACATCACATTACATTACAATCATTTGGCAGAGGTTTTTATCCAAAGCGACGTACAATAAGTTCATATTGAAGGTCATTGACGCGACTACAAAGCAAATCCGACAAAGCACAGCTTTCTCACAGCGTAGGAGCTATCCCTAGTAATAAACATGAGTAGTACACACAGTCAGCTATACATTCTGAACTATAAAATAACCAAAAACACAAGTTAAATAGAAAACAAGCAAAAAACAGGAAGCGAGTACTATAGAATGGCCCTATATAGGTATAATTTTAGTCGAGGTGGAGTCTGAAAAAGTGCGTTTTCAGACCACGACGAAAAACAGACAGTGTTTCAGCTGAGCGCAGCAGAGTGGGGAGTTCGTTCCACCACTGGGGAGCTAGGGTGGAAAAGCTCCGCAGTCAGGATGAGCGGGAGCCGTTAACACGGAGGGAGGGAAGTGCAAGTCGCCCTGCAGCAGCAGAGCGAAGTGGTCGAGCAGGAGCGTAGTGCTGGATTAAGTCCTGTAGGTAGGAGGGGCCTGACCTTTTGGCTGCAGTGTAGGCCAGGGTCAAATAGCAAAAAAGTAGTCTTTCTTTTCAGAAATAATGTAAATGTATAATGTAAGCTGTAGTGTTCAAATTATGTCTGATGAGTGTGCACATTATAGCCAGCTATCCAATTAGGCTATAATGTTTTGTGCTGGTTCGCCATGCTAGCTGTCATGTGATAACATAATTAAGAGAAGGACACAGCATTTCAGAGTTGAGTTAGGATATTATCCTAGCTACATCACCGTGGCCATTGTCAGGTTCCAAATGACAAGAAAATTGCTCCTGTTAGACATGTACTCTCTGTTTCACTGTATAGTTCAGAGAGCAGTACCTTTGTTGATGCCTATGTTTGTTTTGTTTAGAATATTTAATAATAATGAAAAATTGTTCAAGAAAATTAAATTAAATGAGAAATGTTGTGAGCTGTTGCACGTAGGGTGAAAGGTCAATTCAAATTTTAGATATGCAATCCAGTATATAACTGTTTATCTTATGTATTTACAGAAGCAGTTGTGGTTACATACTTTGCTGTAATGGCAGCGCCTCACCTGCGAATCAAACTTTCAGCCTCTGAATTGCAAGTCTAGTTACCTCACTATTAGGCTGCACTGCCTGTAGGCACCTTTGTCCAGTGATGGGTTTACGTAGGCTGGTGAATCGCTGCCACAAAACATTTCTCTCCATGTTACCTCCTTTCCACGTTGCTGCTGTGATATGTGTCCATGCCAGGCCCACCAGTAACTGTCATGAAAATGGGCATGCAAAAATGGCAACATGAAAAAACTCATCTCAAACCACAGAATGCAAATCCAGGTATGCAAGTTCAAAGTGTTTTCAGGAAACCTGCTCGACTTGATAGTAGTGCATTTGCTGTCTGGTGGACTTGAGGGATGACTTTCAGGGAGCTCAACGATCGTGAGGAAAAAATAAAACAAAAAAAGCACAGACGGTCTTTTTGTATTGCCCCGAGATGCTCAAATGAGTATTACCGAACTTAATTGAAAACTTAATTTCCACGAACTGCTTCTGACCATAGCCTACTAATGCTGTGACCTGACGAGCGCCGCTGCGTTGCCTTGATATATTAGTTAACAGCCTGCAAATATATACCTACCGCGACCTAGCATCACAAGCGAACGCTTATTTTCTATAGGCAATATTAGCTTGACATGGCTTTAGCTCCCGAACCGACTAAGACGTAGGGGCACGGGATGTGACAGCATGCTTATTTAATGCACACTTGGGTGATTTTGCTTTCACGTCATAGTGGGAATGGTCACTGTTTGTAAAGGCTCACAAAATAATATAACATAGTAAAAGCCCCAGTCTGTCTCCTTATCAAGGTGTTATGTTCAGCGTTAACCTTCACACTCCATTTAGCTGATACCTGTGTGAAGTGAACATGTGTAGTGTTGTTTGAGTGCTTGTTTTAAAGCCTTGGGTAGGGCTGATTGATGGGTATTTGCGTGTCAGGTCTGTTTTTGCAGACAAAAACATGAAGCTAAGATGCTTCTTGGTACTGTGCTTCACCAATATCTGGATTTCTGTAGCTGAACAACAGTCACATCTGCAGTTCCTTGTTATCAGCTACTTTATGGCCTGCATTTTGTTCTTTGTTATTTGCATAGCAACTGTGGAGTTTGATAAGGATGAATAGTTTCTCTAAGCAGATTGTTTGACATGTTTTTTGTAAATGCAAGCACAAAATAGTGAGTTACCAATGATGTTGGCCTACTTTTTTCTGACCTGAGTTGATTGGATATTGGTGCATTAATGGTAGGTAAAGCATTTGGATGTGAACTTATGGGATCATACAACAAAAACCGTCTTGTGAGTTTTACAGATTAAACTCATTCGTTCAGAAATACAGATGCTGCTTGAACTATATGCAGTGCTGCTCGAAAGTTTGTGAAAGTTCCTATAGAGTTCTATAGGAAAATGAGTCAGGAGAAATAACTCTTGCAGTGATCCATCCACATCTTCTCCATATCTGGCAGCAGAGTGATGGTTTGGGGCTTGTTTGATACCTTAGACCCTTGATGACTTACAGCCATTTCGTCAGTCATGTGTTCCATACTGTACCAGTGTAATTTACAGCTGAATCTAGTCTCACCCCCCAATTCCCATAGAGATCCATTCAAATGCAGAGAGGTTATAGTATCGCTTGTAACAGTACCTGAAAATAAGATATTGAGAGTCTTTTGATATTGATTGGGTCACAGACTTCAGGAAGTAACTGCATGCAAAGGATATGCGACCAAATATTAAATATGATACTTTAAAAATATGTATGATCCAAGGGTTCACATACTTTTTCCAACAAAGCATTTAGTAGCAAAAAAGACTTACTGTGTAATGCTAGCAGCAAGATTATCTATGGAACTACCCCTACATACTCAGAAGGGTTACTGTCGGCAACATGGAAAGGCTAGAGCAGGGCTGGGCAGTTCTATTCCTAGAGGGCCGGTGTGCATGCAGGCTTTTGTTTCCACAAGTTACCCAGGATCACTTAACTAATTCACTGTTTGTACCTACGCTGGTTCACTTATAGATCAGATCACAGTAAAACAGTGACAAAAGAAGATACATTTTTTTTAATTTAAGCTTCTTTATGAATTTAACAGAAATGTCAGAACATAAATGACAGGGCCAATTAAATGATAAAGAGCAGTAGTTGCAATGAAATCCAGAAGCAGATAGAGACAGATGCAAGCTCATAGGACTGAAGTTTACACTGCATCTGCACTGGAGTTCATGTCATCTAATCCTTCGTCCGTTGGATTCAAGGCAAACAGACTTTGAAGCAAATCCAGCCGAAGGAACATAGTGCCGAGCTCGTGTGTCACTAATTGCATTTCTGTTGCAACATGTATTCAGTCTCCTGTATGGCAGAGATGGCCGTGTGTCAGCCTGCCCAGTTTCCTGGGTTACAGAGCGTGAATATGGAGGTTTGGAAGAGCTACGGTTTCATGGAGTGCGTCCGCAAATGTAGCACCCCCATGATTCCATCTGACCCTCGTCATTACTTGTATTATGCAAGCTAAGCCCAGAGGGATCACAGCAGCCATGTACAAATGAACGAGCTGAAGGCCAGTGCTGTTTTCTGCCAGATGGACAAAGCATCCCTGATCCTGGTTGACATTGTCGCATACAGGAAATCTTGGGATTGCTAGAAAAATATCCCAATGCTAGAAAATATCCTTTCATTGACATCCACGTAGATTCAATGTTTGCACTGCTGATCTGAACTGAATATACTTCATGTGCACATGCATTCCAGTGTTTCAGCAAAACATGAAGCAAAATCTGGAGTGGGAATAGGCACTGTTCAATGACTATGAATATTTTTGCAGGTCAGCTTATTGCTGCCGTTTTGCCATCTACTGTGAAAACAAAGGTACCCCCATTACTTTGAGGGAGCTGTTCTCTTGCCTAAGCAGTTCATGTGTGTGAAACACTGCTGTTTTCCCAGTGCTTTTATCGCACCCCAAAGTAGAACCCCTAAGGCCTGCTTGAGTTAAATATTAACCCTGGTGTAGACTGTATTGAATTCAATTAAACTACGGAATAATCAACAGTTCACCAGGGTCAACCCACTTGCTGTGAAGACAAAAAGGAGTCAGTCCAGTATTTTAATCGTCACTAGGTTGCCTTATGCAACAGTCAGGTATATTTGAATATGGCACATTTAAATATGGAATACCTTTTGTTGCACTGATAAATCCAAGAAGGCTATGTACCGAACTCTCACCAGATAGTTAGTTCTTGAACAATTCACCATTTTGGTAGTCTTCAGCACTTTTGGTCTTCTGTACGTTTTTGCATATTCTTGCTAAGCCAGCTTAAGTGGGAACTTTAAGAGAGGTTGTCAAATGGGAGGTAAAAAAGTCAGGAAATCAAGAAGCACCGAAAAGCTCTTATAACAGCAGGTGTCTGATGTTCTGCCACTGACATGGCAAAGCAACGGCCTTCTTTGTTTGCTGAAGGACTTTTACTGTCAACCCCTTTAATTCTCCTAATGTAATCTATTGTCGCCCCTGGATAGACTTAAGCACAGCTCTAGTGGAGCTCTGTCCAATTTCAATAGAGTCACAGCTGGACGTGGTGAAGGTGATTAAGCCAGCGGGCGAGGCAGGTTCCTGTGCAAATATTTGTCCTGCACTTTATTTAAAGAAGGGGATGGTCTTTTTAGTTTGGTGGAAATTCAGCAGGAGTCAATGATTGGATTCCACTAGATGGTAAGCCTTTGGATAGATTGCATAGGAAGCCTCAGACAGTCACACAAGATTAAAATGAATGTGGGTGTAATTTGCAGTTAATGAGCATTAAGGAGATCTGAGCAGAATATCTTTATGCATTGAGCTGCAGGATGTGAGCTGTTTGTCATTTGAATGGCAGGTCTATCTAATGTGAGGAACAATACTTTTGTACTTGCCTTTTCCTTTTTATGATTAATATTCCATATCAGGGCTTTCAAAATATTTTAATCTCAAGGCCCTCTGAAATGCCTCTGGGAAATAATGGAATAATGTTAATTGATTGTATGTATATAGTGCTTTTCCTCTCATGACCTTATGAGTGCTTCAGAGTGAAGGGGGAGAATTTACCTCAACCACCACAAATAGCACCCACCTGGCTAATACACAGCAGCCATTTTATGCCAGAACATTCACCACACATTAGCATTGATGGAGAGGGAGGGACATTATAGAGCCAATTAAGCTAGGGGTTGATTAGGTGGTCAGGTTAAGAACGTCAGTTTGGGGAATTTTTCAAGTGACATGGAATCTTTCATGACCACTGAGTCAGGACCTTGATTTAAGGTCTTAATCGAAAGACAGCCTCTCCTACAGCACAGTGTCTTTGCCACTACGGCGGTGTTTGTTTTTGGTCTAGAGGGAAGGCTGCCTCTTGCTGGCCAACACCAGTTTCAGCAGTAACTTATATATATGTATGATGGTATGGATGCTGGCAGCTCACCAACCCCTAACTGTGTGCATAAAACAAAATATAATCATAAACCTAACCTACCTGTATCTGTACATTTTTTCTCTTCTCTTGAATGGAAGGTTCTTTAGGTACCTTGTTTCAAAAGCACTGTATATGTAAAGTTGCTTCTTCACAAAACAAACATCATCTTTTTCTACATCTTCTCTTTATTCATTATTATTATTAGTATTATTAATGGAACTGACACATCTTGCTAAATATTTGAGATTAGAAAGCTACAGAATGGAACAGATTGCTAATAACCATATTAAACTATGTAATATCTTGCAGTCAGACTACCACTTTGAGTACACGGAGTGCGACATACTGGGCTCTCGCTGGAGGGTGGCCATACCCAACAAGCCCGAGACCTGCACTGGACTCCCGAACCCTGTCAAATGGCACTGAATGCTGTGAGTCCCTCACACAAACAACAACGAGCTGTTCATAACCATTCATATCTGTTCACAACCATTCATAATCATTCTTAAGCGTTCATAACCATTTAGCATCATTCAGTGACCTTTATATAAAAATCATGACTGAATTAAAAATGATTGCTAGCTCTTACTGTTTGTTTGCAGCTCTAGTTGGTTGGTATACTGCTGTAAGTATATATCTTAGTCATTTGTTAACATTTGATTTGCTTTAGCTTTAGGTAATGCGTCTCTTGCGAAGTAATGGGTCATTGTCATTGATGAGAAGTAGTGAAATCATATTCTTATCAGAGACCTGGGCAATTGGTTTTGCAGCAGGCCAATATATACAAGCATGCTACGCACAACACAATGTAATTAAAACATAAAAAACCGTTATGACATAAAAATACAATAAAATTTCATTTAAAAATGGCGAGGTGCATTAATGATCTGCACCTGCTTTTGAGTTACACCACCTCTATAGTCTTGTCTGTGTTTCCTGCTTAAGTCTCCTGTCCATTGTCCTTCTGGCAGCGTTTTCTTGCAAGGCAGGGGAGTACCTGGACATGAAGACGCAGGAGTGCCAGAAATGCCTCGAGGGGAACATACTCACTGGGGACTGGCGTGAGGTTTGACGAGTGGGACAGGCTCCCTGCGGGGTTCGTCAGCTATGGGAAGGACCTGATCGACAGCTTTGTCACTAACTGCTCCAAGTCAGTAAAAATAACAATAGTAATCATAACAACAGTAAGAATATTAATATGAATAATAACAACAGTATTACTATTCCTACTACTACCACTTTTTATAATTATAGTATTATTATTATTATTATTATTATTATTAGTAGTAGTAGTTTGTATTATTTGTATTACTATTCTTATTGACGTATTCTTATTGCCGGGCGGCAGGGTCGTATAATGGTTAACCGAAAGGTTGCAAGTTCGATTCCAGGCAGCGCACTGCCGTTGTACCCTTGGACAATGTACTTAATGTGTATTGCTTCAGTATATATCAAGCTGTATAAATGGATACTATTGTAAAATGCAACAAGCTGTGTAAGTCGCTCTGGATAAGAGCATCTGCTAAAAATGCTGTAATGTAATGCAAAAATGACATTAAAAGAAAGGAAAATTAAATGTAACAGAAGGCTATATTAAAACAGAAGTGTGAACTGTATGTTGAAGCTGGGCAAGAGAAGCAACAGGATTTGTGTAAAATACTTGTACAAACGACAGCTTCATCTCAGTTTTGTTTTAGAAATATGTTTTATAATTTTGCCTTTATTTTCATTGTTTTGTTTATTTTCACCAGGAGATTTCACTGAGACTGAAATCACTTTTGCCAAAGAGCCCTGACAGTGGCAAGAGTACATCAACAAATTCAGACAATACAATTATATGATTTCTTGATCTAGATCAGAGATACATGTTGTTTTTTTAGCCTCAAGAATTAGTTTTTAAAAATCAGATTAGCATGTGCATTTTCTTCTTCATAAACATGTTCATCTGAAAAATTCCTACGGCCCATGCTAATGCACAGCAATGTCATAAGTGATGTAGGGGATGGTGGGATATGCTGTTGTGTCCTGAGTCTGACCTAAGTGAGTCGCTGTTTCGTTTTTTTGAGAATGTTCCGTTACGTTCCCAGTTCCACCTGGATTCCGAAGGGGGACTACATCACCTCTAATTTGGACGAGTGCTCCTCCACCCCTCACCTACGCTGTCAGCCTCAAGCAGGCTGGCTCGGTGTCCTTACGAGTACTTCTATCCCGATGACAGCGTCTTCTTTGAGTTCTACGTGAGTGCTACCTCTTAGCCTCACAGCACAGCGGTCACGTACTTTCCATTCATCTTCAAGGCTGCATGAACTATCACAGTACACAGAGTCATTTATGCAGGCTCAGATCTCATTCAGTTAGAACCTGCATGTGTCAGAGATATCACAAAATTAATTTCTGAGGCACAGACCATGGCAAGTTACATAGATTAAGATTGAAAAGCGAGATCAACACAATCCTGTTGGATTTCTTTTACCCTCCTGTTCTTAAATAAACATGATTCTTTTCACTGTTGAGGTTTGTCTCTGTAACCTAGTGCATGGGTTTTCCTTTCTTTACCTGAATCAAGACTGAACATAGATGTACAGAATAGGACTCATTACGCCTTAATTAAGTTGATTTGGCTGGTTTTGATCATCTCACTCCTTATTATTTGCAATAATGTGAAAATGCCTGTCGATGCTGTGTGGTCAAACGTGTTGAACGTTCATAGCAAGTAGTACTGGAGATCTGGGCTTCTTTCATAAAGTATCTCAGAGTAGGAGAGCTGAAATCGGCCCAGGTTTCCCCCCATCCTTATGACCTTATCCCAGTCTATTAGGAACAAATAGACTAAACTGATCCTAGATCAGTACTCCTACTCTGAGGGGATTTATGAATACAGAGTTGATAACCTATTTCTTGTTGCCTCAGGTTCAGAATGACCAGTGCCAGTCCACAGAATGCAGAACCGGTGGATTAAAAACAGTCAGAGTGACTGGAACACACAACTACGTGAGTACCTTATGTATTACATTATAATTGTGGCTTTTTTTTTTTTAGGAGATACTCTCATCCAGAGTGACCTTACATTTTCACTTGTAAGCTCTATGTTTACTGAAACAATTCAGCTTAAGCACCCAAAGATACAACTGCTGTGCCCCCATCTGGGACTTGAACTAACAACCTCTTAAATTTCAAGCCACATAGCCACCCACCATATTCACAGAATTCACCTTCTTACACACACCACAACTTTTTGATACCTCCCACTACATGTACACCCAGCTGCTGTAATGTTAGAACAAACATATCATTTGGTTATAGCACTCAGGGCTAATATTCATAAAGAGTTTCAGAGTATCAGTGCTATAATTGGGGATGGCAGGTATGCCATCCGCCAAATTTCGGTCTGGTATATATACTGTCCATATCCTAACTTTTATACATTATGAGGTAAAAGGATAAACTGATCCTAGATCAGCACTCATACTCTGAGATGCGTTGTAAGGGGCCATAACAGTGCTGAGCAGAAAAATGCCCTCAGCCGCATAAGGGAGTTTCCATGCAGAAATACAGATGTATAAAATACAAAAATAGACTTGTTATTAATTATATAGACCTCTAGGATTAAAACTGCCGGTTAGACCAGTAGAAACTGAATTGCCAGTAATGCTGTCCAGAATTTTCACACCACCCTTGATTTTCTCTGTGCTGTTGTTTTTTTTCTCTATCTAACTGTACAGTGTGTAACACTAAATACTGGACCCTATGTTGTGTAACGCTAATACTGACCCCTGTGCAATGTGTAACACTAATGCTGGACCCAATGATGTGTAACACTAATACTGGACCCTATGTTGTGTAACACTAATAGTGACCCCTGTGCAGTGTGTAACACTAATGCTGGACCCCAATGATGTGTAACACTAATACTGGACCCTATATGTTGTGTAACACTAATACTGACCCTTGTGCAATGTGTAACACTAATGCTGGAACCCAATGATGTGTAACACTAATACTGGGACCCTATGTTGTGTAACACTAATACTGACCCCTGTGCAATGTGTAACACTAATGCTGGACCCAATGATGTGTAACACTAATACTGGACCCTATTAGTATTAGTGTAACACTAATGCCTGGACCCAATGATGTGTAACACTAATACTGGACCCTATGTTGTGTGGAAACACTAATTCTGGTTCCTGTTCAGTTGCAGCTGCAACGTGGGAATAACGTGCTGTATTGGAAGACCACAGCCTTTTCCATGGTCCAGCAATGCGGTGAAGCCAGGTGCTCATCAGGAACATCGTCATCACAGGTAGCTACTCCTTTCTCTTAGACAGAAGCTCACAGTAGATTCAAGGTTATTCCAGTAATAATAATAGTAATTATTATTATTATTATTATATATATATATTTTTGTCATTATTATTACAAAATGCTTTAATTTTGCACTGAATGCAAAATGAAATCTTACCAAGCCAAATGTTATCAAAGCAGGAGGGTGTCAGAACTGGATGTTTCTAATAGAAAATACATGCTCTGAAATATGGTCGCAGAATGTAAAATGGCTACAGAAATGCAAAATGCTTCTGTTTTTCATAAGAGGGTTAAATGACCTGTGAAATACCTGTCTCCCCAGGTGTTGCCTACACATCAGAGTGTTTCCATTGCAAACCTGGCACTTACAGTGCTAAACCTGGCTCTGCTCGCTGCGCCCCGTGCCCGGCCGATTCCTATTCCAACAAAGGTGCCACCGTGTGCCAGCAGTGTGAACCGGATAAGTACTCAGGTAAGCCCCTCCCACTCCCCAAGTCATCGCCGCCAGCTCGGACAGGAAGTGCAGCGCAAATAGCCCAATCTTTTGAAAAGTATTTCCAGGACAAATAGGTTTTGGCTGACTGGTTCTTTCAGAACATTTTAATAAATTAATGAGAAAGCAGGTGTTGCATGAGAGCAAATATTTTATTGGGTTTAATGATTTCAATGATGGCATGTGGCAGCCAAGGGTTAAATTCCAAAAGTTCTCAGAGACCTGGGCTATTACATTGTAACTGCGCTTTTGACTAAAACCACCATTTTTTAAGAACTTTTTTATCTAAATTTTTGCTGGCTTAAATCACGCACCAACTTTTTCATCTGTGTTTCAGGAAATGCTTCTGAAACTTGCCAGCAGAGGCCGCCATGCAAGACCAGTGACTACTTTTACACACATAACCCATGTGACTCCAGTGGGCAGGTACTGTCAAATTCGCTGTAATTAAAGGCACGCGTCCACAGACCCACTTTCTTTGAAGTCTATTAGACCAGTGGTTCTCAAACTCGGTCCCTGGGGCCCCCCTGTGTATGCTGGTTTTCGTTCCAACCACAATTGTGATCCGAGAATTTTAACAAGCTGTTAATTATTCTTAATTGCATTTTTTCATGTTTTGATGGATTACTTAAACCAAATTAAGAAAAATTAACAGCTTGTTAAAATTCTCGGATCACAACTGTGGTTGGAACAAAAATCAGCATACACAGAGGGGCCCCAGGACCGAGTTTGAGAACCACTGTATTAGACTTCACTAATCATTTGGAAGAGACTAGCCCTAGATTCAGTTGGCAGATTAAAGACATTGACAAGATCTTATTGTGACTTCCTGCATGTTTCTCAGACCCAGCTGATGTATAAGTGGATCAAGCCAAAGATCTGCAGCGAGAGCTTAGAGGGGGCAGTGAAGCTTCCTGCCTCTGGAAATATGGAGACATGTCCACCCTGCAACCCGGGCTTCTTCCCCACCAACACCTCGGCCTGCCAGCCTTGCCCCCATGGCTCCTACTCCAATGGGACAGGTGTATATCCCACCTCACACTCCGCCCTAAAGCCAAATCCCACCCCAAACCATCATTCTGTTCCTGGTAATGAGTGCTGTCAGAAGCCTGTTTGCTGCAGCTCCTTTATCAAAGCATATCCTAATTAGACAAGGGGATAGAATTAAGTATTTGGTAGAAAATATACATTTTAATGAAGATATTTTTCAAACATTTTATACAAGATAAAGATACTGCGTAAATGTGCTCGCAGATTGATACATCAGACTTGATCACGTGTTAATAAGCGTGTGCACATCATCTCTTTTAAAACACACATGCCAACGTGGTTGGCTCAAAAGCTGCCATTAATAGCGAACTACAGTGGAGGTAAAATGAACATAACCCCTCACAAAAAAGTTCTGGTGGTAGAGGTGGAAGAAAGGGCATCCCGGACCTCTCACCTGCAGACAAGATGGGGGATATAATTGGGGTGGTGGTTCTGGAAGGGGTGATAGAATAGACCATGGCGACAGTGACTTTCCCCCACCAGCATCTTTTTCCACTTAGCCTACACTGGAGGCATCAAAGTTTCTCTCACGCCGGGGTGCGGCATAGGTCTTCTCGGTTTTGCATCATTCATAGGCTACAACATCACTGGTGATACGTAATTATTTTCATATAGCTGTCTCCAATAAATCCATCTGTATGTTTCACACAATATCAAATTTTACAATATGTTTCATAATATTTGAAAGATAGCATATTTACATATAGAATTCCTTCTCAATCCATGTTTGGCCAAAGCTGAAGGGCTGGGAAGAATTCTCAGGAACGGCGACGGATTGTTTCCTTTTCCCGTTTGCCAGCACAGCATCGTGGTTTAGTCAAATGGGGGTTTGAACTTAAGAGTTAAGAGACCTGCACAGTACATACAGCTGAATGAGAACTTTCCTAATGTGTAAAACACAGTAAATGCCACCAATTATATTTTAGAGAACAACTAATATTATGCTTCTACCATACAATTCCACCAAGCTGTGTGAAAAAAGACAAAAACTTGATATTCAGCCACTTTTGGAGTGGAATGGAAGTAAATCTCAATGGTAGATTGACAATATATCTTACAAATATATTCTTCATATTTTAATATGACTTTTTTAATGGAACTGTGAGCTTCAAACAGAGTAGCTACTGGGTGTTCAAGCTGTAGAGCTTCAACAAATACACAGAAATGTGTGAATTTGCACTAAAATTAATGTTTAGTGCTAAAATGTTTGTTTTAAGTCAGAAGTGTGTGTATTAGCACTGAAATGTCTGTATTAGCACTAAAATGCATGTTTAGCACTGAAACGTTTATATAAGAGCAGAAGTTTGTGTTTTAGTGCTGAAACTAGTATTGTGTCTGCAGCCTGCTCACCATGTCCGGCTGGCACTGAGCCGATGGTGGGATTTGAGTACAAGTGGTGGAACACAATGCCCAGCAATATGAGGAGCTCGGTCTTCAGCCGGGAGTACAGTGACTCTGACAGAAATACAGGTAAAATCTATACAGTGCATCCGGAAAGTATTCACAGCGCTTCACTTTTTCCACATCTTGTTCTGTTACAGCCTTATTCCAAAATTGATTAAATTCATTTTTTCCCTCAAAATTCTACACACAACACCCCATAATGACAATGTGAAAAAAGTTTTTTTGAGATTTTTGCAAATTTATTAAAAATAAAAAAATAAAATTTCTCATTTACATAAGTATTCATACCCTTTGCTTTAACGTATTTTTAAAGTATCATATTTCATATTTGGTCGCATATCCTTTACATGCTGTTACTTCCTGAAGTCTGTGACCATCAACATCAAAAAACTGTCGATATCTTATTTTCAGGTACTGTTACAAGCGATACTATAACCTCTCTGCATTTGAATGGATCTCTATGGAAATTGGGGGGTGAGACTAGATTCAGCTGTAAATTACACTGGTACAGTATGGAACACATGGCTGGCTAAATGGCTGTAAGTTATCAAGGGTCTGAGCTATCAAACGAGCCCCAAACCATCACTCTGTTGCCAGATATGGAGTAGATGTGGATGGATCACTGCAAGGGTTATTTCTCCGGACTCATTTTCCTATAGAACTCTATGGGGAAAAAAGTCAGGAGAAACAACCCTTAAAGTGATCCATCCACATCTACTCCATATCTGGCAACAGAGTGATGGTTTGGGGCTCGTTTGATAGCTCAGACCCTTGATAACTTACAGCCATTTAGCCAGCCATGTGTTCCATACTGTACCAGTGTAATTTACAGCTGAATCTAGTCTCACCCCCCAATTTCCATAGAGATCCATTCAAATGCAGAGAGGTTATAGTATCGCTTGTAACAGTACCTGAAAATAAGATATCGACAGTTTTTTGATGTTGATGGTCACAGACTTCAGGAAGTAACAGCATGTAAAGGATATGCGACCAAATATGAAATAGGATACTTTAAAAATACGTTAAACCAAAGGGTATGAATACTTATGTAAATGAGAAATTTTATTTTTTTAATTTTTAATAAATTTGCAAAAATCTCAAAAAAACTTTTTTCACATTGTCATTATGGGGTGTTGTGTGTAGAATTTTGAGGGAAAAAATGAATTTAATCAATTTTGGAATAAGGCTGTAACAGAACAAAATGTGGAAAAAGTGAAGCGCTGTGAATACTTTCCGGATGCACTGTATATCGGTATACAGTGCCCTCCATAATGTTGGCTCTGTACTCCACAATTTTAGATTTGTAATCAAACAATTCACATGTATTAAAGGGTATTTCTATACATTTTGGTTTCACCATTTAGAAATTACAGCACTTTTTATACATAGCCCCCCATTTCAAGGCACCCAATTTATTTATGTTATAGGTCTTGTAAAGTAGGCTAGCAAGCCAGTAAACATTGTTTGACATACATTGTTTGACATTTGGCTTTATCATGAGGTAACTCCATAGCAGGGGTGCACAACTCCAGTCCTGGAGAGCCGGACTGCGTGCTGGTTTTTGTTCCAACCAATCACCCTGGTTTTAGTTTTCTGACAGCTCAATAAACTATGCTGTTTCACTCCTGTCCTTGAGCACAGTAAAATCTTTAGGATACACTTGCAGTCTGTGGCTGTAGCTGGTGCTTATACAAATGTCAGATCAAGATATGATTGAGCTAATTATATAATTAAAGGGATAGTTCACCCATTTTGATTGTTTTACTGACCCCCAAAATAGTATGTAAGGCTGTAGTGATGCTGTCCTGGTCTCAGCGTTGTAGCTAAAATTGGCTTAACCTGAATTGGAACAATGCTAACGATTAGCATCTTGCCATTGGATTTAATTGCCTCCCGCTAACTTTTGTTTAAATAACCGCCTAAATCCACTCAAATAAGGTTTAAAACAGCTTTACAAGTGTCCTTTTTGGAAACTAAAATGCACATATGATTACAAAGTGCACAAGGATGATATCTTCTCTCAAATTACTGTATATGATTATGTCGTTTCAGCCTGTTTAGATTTAAGTTATGAACATCCGGTAAGAGAGCCTGTAACTTTTAGTATCACTCCGTGCGAGAACGTTGTGGCAAGCTGCTTCTTGTTTTCTTCTTCTATGTTAAGCTTGTTGTGTTTATGAAGTGAAACGCCCACCTCCCCCCTCATGTGAGCCACCTAGGAACAATACTCTGCTGCACAAACTAGGTCTACCGTTGACAAAAAATGTTTTGGGTAACTGGCAAATTTTCCATACGCTATTTCAGCGTGTAAAATTTATACAACATACTATCAAACTAAACCTTTGTTTATTTAACAATTTAGGCGGTTATTTAAACAAAAGTTAGCCGGGGGGCAATTAAATCCAATGGCAAGATGCAAGTTGTTAGCATTGTTACAATTCAGGTTTAGCTCATTTTACCTACAACAGTGAGACCAGTGGCGTATATTACGAAGCAGGATTATGTTGTTAGCTGGATAACTGCACTGAGTAAAACCTGGAAACCTCCCAAATCTGGCCCATGGACTGAAGTAAAAAGAGCTGCTCCGGGTTTTATTCAGTGTAGTTATCCAGCTAATTTGTACTACGTAATCCTGCTTTGTAGCATACCCCCCAGGACAGCATCACTACAGCCTTACATACTATTTTGGGGGTAAGTAAAACAATATAAAATTTTTCAAAATGGGTGAACTATCCCTTTTCAGAGCAGTTGGCACAAAATCCTGAAACGAATCGGCCCTTGTTGTTGTATTGGTGTTCTGTCTGGTTTTTCCCATTGGAAACAATGTCAAGCCATTGTCTCCATTTATGAACTATGGGATAAACAACATGGTACATTTTCATGTGGTCTAGCTTAATTAAGATTTTGTAATACATACAGAAAATCCTGCTGTGCTATTGTTCGTATTGACTGCTGTTTTATTGACCTTGTGGTGTTGGCCTTATTGACAGCTTGGGAAGTTGCCGGGGAGTACATCTACACCACCCCAGGAGACTTGGACTCGGACTACATGATGCTGACACTGACGGTCCCTGGGTACAGGTTGGGAAACATTTTAATATGGTTTAATATTAAATTAATATCCACCAATGGGGCACCAAACTTAGGGAAGACAAGACCAAAAGGAGGGACCCTTTTGGGAAGTGATGGTGAGGCAACCAGAGGTTGTTGAACAGAGTGATCTGGCACACATATAAAGTTTGATAATAGGTTGTAGGTAAGAGGATTCAGTTCCTCTCATTGCACCATAGGCTAGGACAAGAGATTTCTATTTAATTTGGGCCACAAATTTAAATCAGTGGAGGGATATGTGCAGAGGAGTGACATACAAGTATTCTGATCGTAGAAGAGCAGTAGCATTTTGTCAGATGGAGGGGCCAGTTGGCAATATTGAATTTGTTTTCAGAATTCTCAGTGAAAGGCATCCAAAACTTTATGAAGTTTAATGACGCATTTCTTCCCACCTTTTTAAGTGATGAGTTATAGTATTTGGTCTTTCCTTCACATTGATAATAAATATTCTAAATCAAAAACTACAAATTTATGAAACTATTTTCCACATCCTTCACATTGTTCACCAAAAGAAGCTTCTGCATTTTAAATGAAAGATGTGTTCAGAATAAACAAACATCACAGTGGCATCAGGTTGGCAATCAGATATATTAACAGAATAAATATTTATTGAAGCTAAGTTTAGATTTGTCTTAAGAGTGCAAAAACAAATAAAACTAGAATGTTAAATTTATGAATAAACTTAATGTGGTTGCTTCAGCAGTGGTTTAGCTCTTACCGGAGCTGATGGGTTCTTGAGGCAAATTTGTTCCTTGTGAGGAGAGGGACCTATGTGGCCTAGCAAATTTCATGACTCTAGAGCCCTATTCGGATGGGATACGTTTTACGGGGGGAAGTTGGGTAATGTACAATTATTGGAGCATCTCCATTATTTGAGTCCGGTCCGAATCATGTCACTTTTACGGACTGCGTGCTCCTGCGCCAGTAAACATTTACAATTAAAAATATGTTGATGAATTGTTGTATACACATCACATTTGGGGGAATGAGCACTGATTAATAAATTCACTGATAAGACAAGTCCAGTCAGTGTTACTGGTAGCGGTAAACTAAAGGCTAAATATGGCATTTTATGTTCTGTCAATCGCTTACGGCCATACCACTCTGAATACGCCCGATCTCGTCTGATCTCGGAAGCTAAGCAGGGTCGGGCCTGGTTAGTACTTGGATGGGAGACCGCCTGGGAATACCAGGTGCTGTAAGCATTTTCCAAGACGTTTTTGTATAGGCGGCGCTGTTGGACAATTCAAATAAGGTATTAGCCTTTTAGATAGTTTTTTATATTTTTGTTTTAATTTGGGTCAGTATTTCTTATCAATGTTATATCGCGGGTTTCAAATCCGTCATATCGGTTTCTTTATTATGGTCTAACCGTTAATAAAATAAAATACGATCATCCATTCCAAAACACTAATATGTTTTATATGAATATGCGTGAAAACATATTGATATCCATTCGGTAATTTGTGCTCTTTAAAGTTCGTGTAGGATAGGCCTACTCTAAAAAAAACGAAACGGCTCGAAAATGGTTTTCCACTTCAGAAGTTTTCGAATCTTCCTGAGCAGAGTGTTGGTCGCTGAGGGATTGTCTCACTGGAACAGTGTCCAAAATGTCAGAATATCTGCAGTAGCCTAAACCTGGTGAGAATTGTATGTAGCTGTCTCTTTAGTAATGTGCAACGTTTCCACGAAAATCCGGAGAACAGTTTAGAATGCAGTGAAACCATGATTAAAACCACAGCGAGTAGGCTACGGTTTACTTCAATGCCTCCAGCCACAAGAACATGCGGTTTGCTTCAAGATATGTTTTGCACCACTTCCACGTGCGGACGTAGGCTACGTGTGACGTCTCCATGACCAACATTTGTCTGTTTTTGATTGGGGGGGATTTAGAATGTTGCATTATGGGGGGATAGAAAAGTATTGTTTGTATGAAGTGAAAAATAAAAAAATAGCTATAATTGAACTAATCCCGCTACGAAAGTGCTATCCTGAGTTGTGCACTCGCAGGACATAGTGAATTGAGGGCTAGTTGAATGTGGAAACCGTCAATGTTAAACATATGGTCAAGAGTGGGGCGCCCTTCCCCGATGTGTACAACTCATACTTACCTGGCAGGGGAGATACCATGATCAAGAAGGTGGTTCACCCAGGGCGAGGCTCAGCCATTGCACTCCGGTTGTGCTGACCCCTGCGAATTCCCCAAATGTGGGAATCTCGACTGCATAATTTCTGGTAGTGGGGGACTGCGTTCGCGCTCTCCCCTGATGTTCTGGTTTAATGTAAGTGTTTTGACCGAACTGTTTCTGACCGTTATGTGGTCTGACGAGCCGGCAACTGCTGCGCGGCTGCATTGCCTTGTTAAACGGTTTGGGAGCTGAAGTCGTGTCTAGCTAATATTGCCTATATAAAATAAGCATTAGCTTGTGGTGCTAGGTCACGGTAGGTATATTTGCAGGCTGTTAACTAATATATCAAGGCAATGCAGCGGCGCTGCAGTTGCCGGCTGGCCACAGCATTAGTAGCTATGGTTAGAAGCAGTTCGTGGAGTTTTAAATTAAGTTTTGTTCGATAATACTCATTTGAGCATCTCGGGACAATACAAAAAGACGGTCTGTGCGTTTTTTGTTTTATTGTTTCCTCACGATACATCGTTGAGCTCACTGAAAGTCAGCTATTTTCCCATATGAATACATTGAGCTGCAGGACCAACCAACCTAGTGACGTCACGGCCGCAGTTTTCCAAGATGGCTGCGCCCTAGTGGAAAAAAAGCAAATTTCAACTTCTTTTTTCAGCAAATACGGTCGGTTTGAGATTTGGACGCACGCTCATATCTAATTTAAGGTAAAAAGCTAACCAACCAGAGCCACTTTACCGAGTGCTTCATGTCCCCTTTAAAGGAAAATTTATCATGTTAGCAATCTGCGCCTGCTGAATGGCTGAAGCTAAGCAGGTGTGGGCTTGGTTAGTACTTGGATGGGAGACCTCTTGGGAAAACTAAGTTGCTGCTGGAAGTGGTGTTGGTGGGCCAGTAGGGGACAGTCTTCCCTCTGGTCAAATAAACCCCAATGCCCCAGTGCAGTGATGGGGACAGTGTGCTGTAGGAGATGCTGTTTTTCGGATGAGACGTTAAACCGAGGTCCTGACTCACTGGTCATTAAAGATCCCATGACACTTATCGTAAAGAGTAGGGGTTTCCCCGGTGTCCTGGCTAAACTCCCAACCCAGGCTCTTTCAATCTGCCACCTAATTATCCCCCAGTTTAATTGGCTAAAAAAAATAGTTCTCTCCCTCTCCACCTCAGCTGATGTGTGGTGAGCATTCTGGTGCAAAATGGCTGCCGTTGCATCACCCAGGTGGGTGCTACACATTGGTGGTGGTTGAGGCGAGTTTCCCCATCATTGTAAAGCGCTTTGAGTATCGAGAAAGGCGCGATATAAATGCCAGGCATTATTATTATTATATATTTACATTTAAAATAAAATAAAAAACACTGCAAATCTAGAGGATCCAGGGGGACAAAATAATTGTGTGACATTAAACAAACAAAATGGGACATGGCAAGGGTAACATAAATTATAATGAGGCAGATTTTACTTTGATGGAATAAAATCAACAATGGAAGCATGTCTTGGGGTGTTAGGAAAAAGCATCACACTGGGGGCCAGGTACTATTACACATAAGTGACATCTCAAATGACCTAAATCACCACAGAAAATCACCAAACAAAAAAAATCAAACCCTTCAAAATTTTTGCATTTTACTGAGTACTCAGTCAGGTTCTCAGGCAAAGGTTGTGTTGGAAGTGGTCTTGGAGGAGGTTTTGGATTCCTACTCAACAAGTAGGTCCGCAGTTTATTTTTGGTAGACCTTGATATTTGTTGTGTCCTACCTGTCTGATGGCGTAAAATTGGGATGTACAATAATATTGGGGTCATATTGATTTTGGCCAATAATGGCTTAATAATAACTAAAGGCATCAGCCCGATGCTATGATAATGGGCTAATATGAAGATGCAACATACGTGCCAGAGAGGTGATGCATTTGATATGGTCTAATCTACAAGTGAAGCTGTGTTTGTGTGCAGACCTAACTGGCTAACCGAAATGGCTCATTTGTGGGGGAAAAAGTCAACATGCTCATGTGCTTGGTCCTTGACTCCACCTTGACTGATATTCTAATCTAGGACCTCATGGTACTAGTTCCTTGTGTTTTTCTGTCTGTTTGTTATAGTTTATAATATTTAGAATAGAAGTGTAGTATAGCTGATTTACCCACAGCTTACTGTGAACTACATTCAACGTTCATTACTAGGGATAGCTGCTACATTATGGGAACGATGTGCTTTGTCTGGTCTGTTCTGTAGTGATTTTGATGACGTTTCTGTATGCACTTATTGTATGTCGCTTTGGATAAAAGCATCTGCTAAATGACTGTAATGTAATGTAATGTAATGTAGTAACGTTTTGTTCCTTATACCTGAACACTGTGCTGCTCCCTGCAGGTTACCCCATTCCATAGCAAAGAACACAGAGAGCCCAGAACTTTCCAGGATATCTTTTGTGTTTGAAACCAGTTGCAATGCTGACTGTGTGCTGCATTTCATGGCGGTAAGAAATAAAATAGTATTTTTGAAATTCTTTAAAAAAAAAAAAAAGGCCACAGCTAGTAGGCTACGGTTTACTTCAATGCCTCCAGCCACAAGAACCCGCGGTGTGCTTCAAGATATGTTTTGCACCACTTTACGTTTACGTTACAGAAATACTCAGATATAAAATAAAGAGAATGTATAAATGTAATGTTTCCATGTTTATTAGTCTATGCCTGGTACAGCTTTGCTTCTCATTCTTACTAGGAAATATTACGTATTTCTCCCGCATGGTTTCCATCGATTGTTTGCATTATAAGGGTGCTCTCAAATCTGAGTGAACTCTATGGCCTCAGGAGGAGACGTGACTTTAAGCAGTAGACTGTGACGTTCTGTGAAAATGTCTTTGGTTCCCTCCCTCCAGGGGTATAACGAGAGGAGCAATGACGTGGTGGAGCATTGGGGAGGCACCCGGGAGAAGCAGTCTTACACTTATTTAGTCAGGAGCAACAGCACCGTCAGCTTCACCTGGGCCTTCCAGCGAACAGAGTCCTACAGCACTGTAAGAGCGGGGTCGCTAACCTCTTTCAAGTTTTCACAGCATATTACTGGAAATTAACTCATTAGTTGCCTGAGAACTGATATGACCGATTAAAAGTCCTTAAATGAATACAAAATATTCTTTCTTTGTAAAATTAATATTTGTCTCTGACATAACGTGGCATTAAAGCATAACTGAACTTTGGTAGAACTTTGGGTTGTGTAGTTGCCTGGCCATGATATGTGACCAAATGGTGGCAAAATATGTTTGTTAGTTGCTCTGTGCTCCCCTGGGGTTATCATCCAGAATAGGGAATTTGTCGCTCTCCATTCACTTCTACCTTGCAGGCATTTAACAGTCTCAAAATGACACTTCTAGCACGTATACGAACGTGAATGAAGCGGATTCTGACAATACAAACAATAAGCAGTCCTCTTACGCATTTAAAAAAAAAAAATGAAATGGCCCTTTCCTGGCTTTTTTCATATTTTATTTGGAACGTAGATCTGGTAGGTAATTATTGCGCCAGAAACAGCGTTAATGCGCTGATGCGTCAGAAAGCACTCATTGGTCCAAATTTCCATGGAAGCAAGCGTTCCTGGTAGTATATATCTATGGTAAACAAACCGACACGCCAAAATTTTGCTAGTCTTTTCTGGTAGCTTGCTAACAACATTGAAGAAAATAGTACTTTTATAAATAATTTTAATTACACAAAACAAAATACGTAAGAGGACTGGTTATTGTTTGTATTGACAGAATTTGCTTCGTTCGCGTTCGTATACGTGCTAAAAGTGTCATTTTGAGACTGTTTTAGCTGCCCTATAGAAGTGAATGGAGAGCGACAAATACCCTATTCTGCATTATTACCCAAGGGGAATACAGAGCAACTAACAAACTTATTTCGCCACCATTTGGACTCACATCATGGCCAGGTAACTACACAACCCAAAGTTCTACCAAAGTTCAGTTGTGCTTTAAGAGGTAAATCATCCCTTGTTAGACTTTAAAGATGTGAAATTGAAAACAATGAACGACTCTTTATATTGCAATTAAGGTTGAAAAAACAAAAAAACATAGGGGTTTAGTTTAGCTTAGTTTAGTTCATTATTAGGATCCCTATTAGCTGTTACAAATGCAACTGCAACTCTTCCTGGGGTCCACATATAACAAAATACATGCAAGGATAAGAACCACTGCTCTATAAGGATGTTTCAATGAGAGTTAAATTAATGTTTCAGTTAATGTTATAACTGTTAGAGCTATTTACCTTTTTGAAAAAAATCCTACTGTACGCAATACCAATCATATAGTAGTTTAGACCAAGGCCAGGCAAAAAAAAAAAAACTAACTCATTCATCAGGCTTGTTTCTCTTGAAATGTGAAAAATGGCAGTCCTAATTTGTGCAATATTCATAATGATGGTATCAAAATGAGCCATTTCCCAGTTTCTTAATGTTCGCATGACTTTACCTGTGTTTGACTTTACGTTCCACATGGGCCAAATATCATAGCCAAGAAGGTTTTAATCATTCTAATGCACAGGTGTCTAACTCCAGTGCTGGAGGGCCGCAGCATCTGCAGGTTTTTGGTGTTCAGCACTTAAACGCTTAATCACTGATTGGGCCGAAATTCTACACGCCTTGGTTCCAAGGCCAAAATTAGCTGCTGATTCAAAGGAAAGCATGGAAACCAGGAGATGCTCCAGGCCCTCCACGCCTGGAGTTAAACCTTCAGACACTGCAGCCCCTCCAGGAGTTTGAGATTCTTGCTTTAGCGGTTTCATTGTCCCCATTCTCCAGGAAAGGCAGTTCAGTGAAGATTTTGCCAAGATCTACACGGTGCACGTGACGAACGTGATGGGCGGTGTGGCCTCGCAGTGCAGGCATTGTGCCCTGGGCTCGTCGGATACTGGATCGGCCTGCGTGCCCTGCCCCCCCGGACACTACATGCTGAACGGCACGGGCGTCTGCCAGCAGTGCCCCCCAAACACCTTCGTAAGACCAGAGCAGCCTATGGGGGAGGTCGCATGCATCCGCTGTGGACCCAACACCCACAGCAACCAGGCAAGACACGCCCTCAGTCATAGTGCCTCATACAGTGCAGTCTGTAAGTATTTGGACAGTGACACAAATTTTGTTGTTTTGGCTCTGTACCCAAGCACATTGGATTTGAAATGGAAGAGTGACTATGAGGTTAAAGTGCAGACTTTGTGCTTTAATTTGAGGGTTTTTACATCCATATCGGGTGAACCGTGTAGCAATTGTATCCATTTTTATACATAGCCCCCCCCCCCCCACCCCCCCCATTTTAGGGGACCAAAAGTAATTGGAAAAATTAACAAACTTAAATAAAGTCATCATATTTAATGTTTAGATTAAGTTGTAAATTACACGGGAATAGTATGGAACACATGCTTGGCTAAATGCCTATAAGTCATCAAGGGTCTGAGGCATCAAACAAGCCAGAAATCAGCACTCTGCTGTCAGAAATACAGTAGATATGGATGGATCACTTTAAGGGTTGTTTCTCCTGACTTATTTTTCCATAGAGTTCAATAGGAATATGAGTCAGGAGAAAGAACCCTTAAAGGGATCCATCCATATCTACTGCATATCTGGCAGCAGAGTGATGGCTTGAGGCTTGTTTGATACCTCAGACCCTTGAGGGTCATTTAGCCAACCATGTGTTCCACACTATTCCCGTGTAATTTACAGCCTGGTCTAGTCTCACCCTCCATAGAGATCCATTCAAATGTAGAGGTTATAGTATCCCTTGTATGAGAACCTGAAGGTAAGATATCAAGAGTCTTTTGATGTTGTTGGGTCACAGACATCAGGAATCATGGCATGCCAAAGGATATGCAACCAAAAATAAAATATGACTTTATTTAAGTTTATGTTAACTTGTCCAATTACTTTTGGTCCCCTAAAATAGGGGGGGGGGCTATGTATAAAAATGGCTACAATTGCTACACGGTTCACCTGCTATGGATGTAAAACCCCTCAGATTAAAGCTGAAAGTGTGCACGTTAACCTCATAGTCACTGTTCCATTTCAAAACAACAAAAATTGTGTCACTGTCCAAATACTTACAGACTACACTGTTAATTACTTTGAATAAAAATTCTAAAATTCAATTCATTTTTAAAAGGAGAGCAGACAGTCCGTCCCCTTTTTGTATTTTTCAAAAATGTATTCTGAAAAAAAAAAATTGATGCTTGTAATTACAGCTGGACTCGATTTTGTAATGTCATTGACAACGACCAACTCAAAAACTGGATTGAGATGATAGCTACAGGTTTAGATAGCTACAGTGCAGTGTAAAACTAGAAAGCTGAACCCCAAAGTAGAGATGGACGAGCCCGAATATCCAATGAATTATGGGCACTAACAGACGAGGAACTATATTTTGAATCAATGTGAAGCAAGATACTAGGTAGCTACTGGCTGTCCGGTTGTCACTCATATTGATAACTGTGACGGCAATTCCGAACGTGATTTACATTTTGTAGCCTAATGGTAGCTAGTTAGCTTATCATCACTATCCGTACATCACTGCATATACAACAGCATCACCAATCTGACCAGAATCTTGTTGTTGGTGGCTTACATTATTTATTAAATTGTGGCTAATTTTGCACTGATTGACTTAAACTAATTACATTACATTCAGTTCAGATGCTCTTATCCAGCTAGCTATAATGCAAGTGGCACGCTATTGAGTGTACGTGCAACATCATCAGTACTAAATGTACATTGACTTATGCCTTAATACAAATATAATAATAATAATAATAATAATAATAATAATAATAATAATACATAAAACAATGTGTTTCTCTGTATTTCTGCCCTGCTCTGATCCTTAGTGTTTCTTTAATATGTGCTGAGATACTTTCATTGCGTGTCTGTCTTAAGATGTGTCTACTGTCTAGTACATGTACTGAGAATCTCCACGTGCATATGAGACAGCCCGCGTGCGTGCACAGGCTGATCTTATTCCTGTGCTTCTCTCCCAGGCTAAATCCGCCTGTGTCAGTGACTGCCAACTGCAGCTGCGGCTCTCAGGAGGGGAGGCTGCGCACTACGACTTCTCCCCACTGGCCAATGCCACCAGCTTCCAGAGTGGCCCGCGCTTCACCAGCAAGGGGCTCCGCTATTTCCACCAGTTCAGCATCGGCCTCTGCGGGAACGAGGTAACTGCCACAGATTTTGTACAGTCACAAGATACTCAACTCCTAGTTCCAGTTCCTGGCAGCTGAAATGAGCAGCCTGTGACTCCTCAGGGCAGAACTGTCTCAGTGTGAGTCAGCGTGCAGCGCTTGCATTGAGCGCCAGGTGGTCTTTCTCATTGTGACTCCTCAGGGCAGAACTGTCTCAGTGTGAGTCAGCGTGCAGCGCTTGCATTGAGCGCCAGGTGGTCTTTCTCATTGTGACTCCTCAGGGCAGAACTGTCTCAGTGTGAGTCAGCGTGCAGCGCTTGCATTGAGCGCCAGGTGGTCTTTCTCATTGTGACTCCTCAGGGCAGAGCACTTGCGTCTTGCGTGGACAATGTGACAGAGAGCGTGAATGAGGTCAGAACTCATGTGTGCCAGGCGACTGTGGTACCGTCAGACGTGAGAGGTCAGAGCATGGTCTCGTCCCAGCCCTTCAGCATTGGCGAAACGCTGATCGGTAAGTTGCCATTGACGCTCTTTCGTAGTCACACCTGTGTCAGTTACTTTGATCTTTAAACACAAGTAGCAGTATTGTACATTTACATTTCTTAAAAACTCTCAGGGAATGTTTTCCAATTTTACCAGCATCTAAGAGTTAGTGTTTTACATAGGTGCTTGATTCAGGTTTGGTCACAGTCACGATGGCAATGCCTCAATCTAAAATACCGGCTACCTCAATTGACACAAGGAATGTTTTTCTCTTTTGTGGTCTTCCTGCAGTTTTGTTATTTTAGTGTAAAAATTTAGTGTCTAAAGCCCTATTCGGACGGGATAAGTTTTCAGGACAATGTCTGTAAAGTAATTATTATTACAGGATGTCTGTAATGTTAATGGGACGGGATAAAGTATCTCCGTAATCAGCGTCTAGAATTGCAGAGATGGGAGTGTCTACCCCAATTTGTCGTCACACCGACCCCGCGCGTCATACAACGTTACACATCCTATCATCACTGCAAACTGATTACCTCTGAAGATCGCTGGCAGGGAGCATTTGAAAAGATGCAGGCGCCAAAAAAAACAATGTGGAGACAATGTTGGCATGGCAAGTGTGAGGAATCCTGCATTACACCGCTTTATTAACGTTAGCTTGAGAAAAATAGAACACCGTTAGGCCATAACATTTATGTACGGCTATAGCTAGGATACAATAGCTTACCTAAAGCTGCCACAAGCATTGCCCTACTGTAGCCTATACTTTTGAGCCTGTTTTTTGCTCTCTGTCTTCTTATTTAATTTAGAGGTTGGCCAATAGTTGTGGTTTGCCCTTGGACCTTAGAGAGCACAGCCAAAGGTGTCCTCGAGTGCTTACGTGAAAAACCAGGAGAAAAGACTGGGGAAAACTCATGTCTCTCAAGAAATAAACGAGATTGCTTTAACCCGGGGTTAATTTTACAGGGCATTTAACAGTAGGTAAAAGACACTGGAATCTTTACTGGCATGGGAGTGTGCAGTCCGTAAAAGTTACAGACATGGTACATTCGGACGGGACTAAAATAACGGAGATCCTCTGGTAATTATTACATTACCCCACCTCCCCCTGTAAAACTTATCCCGTCCGAATAGGGCTATAGATATAGTAGATATAGTCAGTGGTAAGGGGTGTTTATTTAAAAGTAAAAATTCCATCTTTTTTAAAAGATAAAATACAAGTGAATGAATAAAGTGAATACATTGAAGAAAAGTAAATAAGTATATAAATATAACCAGGAAGTCCTAAATCAAGAAAAAAGGGAATGTAGCAAAGAATGCAACATTTTATAGGGCCCAAAACTATGAGTTGTTAAAATGGTTAATTGATCTTCCTCTAGGGGTCACCACTGAGTCAACTTTGGATCACATCAACTCGCCTACACAGTACTTCCCCTCTAAATCCAGTCTGCTGCCTGATGTCATATTCTACTACAGGTGAGGGCTTACCACAAAAGGCTGCACAACCGTGTAGAGGGGTTGTGTGAGACTGCTACTCAGTTTTGAAATCTGGAGTGCAACTGGTTCATTTATGATTTTATTGTTTACAATCTTTTTGACTTTTCACTACTCATTTTCCTCTAGAGGCTGAAGTGAATGAAAATTGAAAAAAAAAAATGGAAAAAGTAACATTCACTCAAGTCACTTGTTCAAATTCAGAACTGCTAAACCTGAGGAATAGCATAATTTAGCCAATTTTAGAGTAACATTCCAAAATAAACAGTAAAATGCTAGATCACAAGGTAGAATCTGCCGCATAAATATGAGTTTTTCAGAAAAATATGAATGAAAAAATAAGTTAGAAAAACGTGTGATTCTGTCTTTGATTTTGGCTGCTTCTGTCTGCAGGATGGCTGAAGCGACGAAGGCTTGTAAAGACGGGAGATCGACCACCATCAGACTGAGATGCGACCCCACAGTAATGGAAAAGGACAAGCTCTCTCTGCCAAGGTACAACACCGGGTGGACTGTTAGTAACTTTTGTGATCGAATCAAATGATTTCTGCTTTCACAAGATATCAAGGGTGGAAAATTGGGTTAGGGTGCCCTCTTGTGTTGAAAGAATAGAGCTACAGCCAATTGAAAGGGCCTGGGTGAAACAAACTGCACTGTAAATGTGAAGCTGTAGTGCTGTCACAGTGAAAATGGTGCATCTGTGTGTCCATGCAGCACCTGCCCAGAGGGAACATGTGATGGGTGCTCCTTCCACTTCCTGTGGCAGACGAGGCACGCCTGCCCGCTGTGCTCCAAGAGCGACTACAAAGAGATTGTGAGCGCCTGCATCCAGGGAATCCAGGTAAGGCCGTCCCTCTGACCGCAACGCCACAGATTCTGTAGACACACCAGATACCAGAAGTGCTGTCTCCCTACTGTTGAAGCTGAAACATTCCAGTTTGAACTGAAAATTCAGTATGTGAATACCAAGTATAATACAGAGGCAATGGACATTCTGTGCTGTAATATAGTGCTGGAACCTCCTGTGTTTAAGAAGCAGAGAGGATGGAAAGAACTCAGAACGCAATATCTGGTGACTGTTGAATCTGTGGTAACACCTCTGTTCCAGTTCATATTCCGGTTTGAGACACAGCTATTAAAAAATACTATCAATTGTAAGATCATATGTACAGTATTTCAGACCTGACCCCAAGTGTGTGTGTGTGTGTGTGTCTTGCAGAAAACCACCTATGTGTGGCAGGAGCCTGTGCGCTGTACTGGTGGGGTGTCTCTCCCAGCCCAGAGTGTAAGCGCCTGTGTCACCCTAGACTTCTGGCTCAAATTTGGGGTCTCCACGGGGTCTGTCGCTGCCCTGCTCCTCATCACCATCAGCTGCTACTTCTGGAAGAAGACAAGAAAGTAAACACCTCCCTCTTTGCATGCACTACGTAGTTCTGAATAAGTGTGTCTCCTACTGTGTCTCTTACTGGCTGTGTGGTCAACGGGTTGCAGGCTGTGTGGTCAGTAGGTTAGAGGCTGTGTGGTCAGTAAGTTACAGGCTGTGTGATTAGTGAGTTACAGCGTGTGTGGTCAGGGAGTTACTGGCTGTGTGGTCAGTAAGTTACAGGCTGTGTGATTAGTGAGTTACAACGCGTGTGGTCAATGGGTTGCAGGCTGTGTGGTCAGTAGGTTAGAGGCTGTGTGGTCAGTAAGTTACTGGCTGTGTGGTCAGTAAGTTACAGGCTGTGTGATTAGTGAGTTACAGCGTGTGTGGTCAGTGAGTTACAGCGCGTGTGGTCAGGGAGTTACAGGCTGTGTGATTAGTGAGTTACAGCGCATGTGGTCAGGGAGTTACAGGCTGTGTGATTAGTGAGTTACAGCGCGTGTGGTCAGGGAGTTACAGGCTGTGTGATTAGTGAGTTACAGCGCGTGTGGTCAGGGAGTTACAGGCTGTGTGATTAGTGAGTTACAGCGCGTGTGGTCAGGGAGTTACAGGCTGTGTGATTAGTGAGTTACAGCGCGCGTGGTCAGGGAGTTACAGGCTGTGTGATTAGTGAGTTACAGTGCGTGTGGTCAGGGAGTTACAAGGCGCTTATCGTCCGCAGGCTGGAGTATAAGTACTCAAAGCTGATGATGAACTCGGGGGAGAAGGAGTGTGAGCTCCCAGCGGCTGACAGCTGCGCCATCATGGAGGGCGAGGATGCCGAGGACGACCTCATCTACCTCACCAAGAAATCCATCTTCGGCAAGATCAAGGCCTTCTCCCGGGAGGTGAGTCTTCCACTGTATCACAGCCAGGTCTGCGTCTAGGACAGGAAACTCAAACTGTGGATCTGGTGTGGACCTTCACCCAGCTCTGTCCCTCCCAAAGTGGAAACTTTATCCTTCTAGAGTTGAAACATCGCAAGATTAAATTTGCGCTTGTTTGAGCTTTACTGGGCAAATTAGCTATCTCACGCAGTAGTGCCATGTCTTCTACAACATAAAATATACTATCGTAAACCACCTAGATTTATTTTCTTGCCGATTTTCTCTCCCTACCTCACTCTTCATCCACCAAAAGTTCAGTAGCGTCACCTTGGCTGTGACGTTTATGCCCATATTTGGAGTTCCACCTTCCCTGGCTCTATTCACTGGCCGGTAAAGGCCAAGGAATAGATCCTGGGTGCTATTCCCTTTTAACAAATATGTGAATAAAGTACAGATCCCACAAGGCAATGCATGATGGCCATAGTGTTGCATATGGAGAGAGTGTTTCCATTGCTCATTAGTGATGCCTTTGGTGAAATCAGGCCTGTATTCTACCTGCACCAGCTGCATAAATTGCACAGTCCTCCAGCACAGAAGTTGCTCAGCCGGTGGACTGCAGAGTAATGGCGTGTGCAGACTTTGGCCCCGCTGTTTGTGTTGCACACAATTTCTTAAATCTGCAACACAAACCCCAGGTAGGAGCCAAATCGGTGCTGACGCCCATCACGGAGGCTAAGTATGAGACGTGTTCAGCTGGCTGCAGGTACATTGGAGGTAGTCTGCACCCTCCTGTATTAATGAAGGCTATGAGATGGGCCTACAACTATGACTGACCATTCCAAATTGGGGAGAAATTAATGCATTGGGTACAAGGTCACCACATTTTAGTACTGACTAAGAGTCATATTAAACCTTTTAACGGCTCAATGACAGCCTTGTGAATAAACATGCCCCTGTGATTTTCTATTTGTAATATGTTAGGTTTTTTATTCACAGAAATTACACTAAGTGGTTGTGTATACACTGCCTGGCCAAAAAAAAAGTCGCTGTTGCACCCGTCATGCATAGTGCCCACTGTACAAGCCTCTGGAGGCAGTGTCATGATCTGGGGTTGCTTCAATTGGTCAGGTCTAGGCTCAGCAACGTTATGCAGCAATAAAATGAAGTCAGCTGAGTACCTGAATGTACTGAATGACCAGGTTATCCCATCGATGGGCATATTCCAGGACGACAATGCCAAGGTTCATCAGGCTCAAATTGTGAAAGAGTGGTTCAGGGAGCATGAGCAATCATTTTCACACATGAATTAGCCACCAGAGTCCTGACCTTAACCCCATTACAAGTCTTTGGGATGTGCTGGAGAAGACTTTACGGAGTGGTTAAACTCTCCTGTCGTCAATACAAGATCTTGGCCAAAAATGAATGCAACTCTGGACGGAAATAAATGTTGTGACGTTGCATGAGGTTGTCGAAACAATGCCACGACGAATGCGCGCCGTAATCAAAGCTGAAGGCGGTCCAACGACATATTAGAGTGTGTGACTTTTTTTTTGACCAGGCAGTGTATAATTTAACCTAAATCAATAAGTCAGTGGTATTTACTCTTGTTCTTTGAAATCTGCAGTGTCTACAGGTTTGCAATATTGCTTGGCACTTAATTGATCAATTTAAGCAGTTTATTTTACAGTTACCTCACCTGAATTCTTGGGGCTGAAATAGTTGCTATTTTAAAGGGGCTATGTGTAACATTCAGAAAATCCTTTTCATTACTAACACAGGTGGCCATAAGTGAACTGCAGCCAGCAACTTGCTGCTAGCATACTTCCTCACACTCGCACAACGGGAACAGATCAGCTGGGAGTCTGGTTTGAATCGATGTAACTTAGCTTGCTAACATTATCCACTCAGACAGTATTTTGCTAGTGATAACGTTTGCAAGCAAGCTTGCTAATGTTAGCCAGCTAGATGTAACTTAGCCAGCTTACCAATCAAGTAAGCAACATCTCACACATTCCAAGCTAACGTCGGCATCAGGAACATCACAGTATATTTCACATGCTTTGCAGTAACGTTACCTGTCCAATAAGAATAACACCAGTTCGGGGTCGGTTTTAATCCCCAACAACAAATATAGGTCTCTCTATGGCTGGAATGCCCGTTACAATCTGTTCATAGACTGGCAATTGAAAGCGATTCATACATGTAAAAATCGTACATATAGCCCCTTTGAGACAATAAACAGACAATCTGCGGCTCTCCAAGCACCGGAGCAAACACCACTGTAGTAAGCAGTCCCTAAAGAGCAAAGTGAATGACTGAGATTGTGTGTACCTCCACAGAGAACCTCTGACGGATTTGACTCAGTGCCTCTGAAGTCCTCCTCAGGCCAGGAGATGGAGATGAGCTAGGAGCACCCTGCCTCCCTCGTGCCCACAGGATAGGTCAACCTCTGGACACATGGGACCATAGGCCTTGACCAAGACCAAGCACACAAAGACGCAATTATTGGCTGTCTGTGCTGCCCTCTCTCTTAGAGGATGACCCCATTACTCTAACATAAAAGACGTTAATTTAAAAAAAAGAAAAATCAATATTTGGCTTACAAAGCCAATTGTGGTTTTGGGGTTTCTCTGGCAAAAATATACAGAGGAGGAGTGCAGGCTTATCCGCTATGTCACACTGCTGGATTGTGTCATTTTATTTATTGATAATTCATCTTGTTGGAAAAAGACAGAGGAGTGAAAAATACTTGATCATAGAGTCTCCCAGTTCATTGGGTGTTATTTTTCTTGTAAAATGTCTGTTAAATGACAGCAGCATTATGGGAACGTTTCATACCAGCTGAGTGAAATTGTACTCTACCCATATTGTAGTGTATTTGAAATTGTCTTTATTCTTTTCAGGTACAGTCAGTACCAACCTGTACTAAAACAGAGCCACAAATGTCATAATGAGCTCAAAAATATTGAAAAGGGTTGTAGAGAAAATCTAATTTTTTAATATATTTCTACTAAATGTATACACATATATTTCTACACAAATTTGTCAGATTCCATCAATACAGCATACAGTGTTATGACTTTGTCACATCAGTGAATTTTCCTCGTAAAATTCCTATTTGAAATGCTGCAAAATATGTTTAAAAAGTGTTAGGAAAGCACACTTTCAGAGTGGTGAGGAAAACCTTATTCATTCTGTAAGACCCATGATTTTCGAAGATCTCTGACTGGCCCCATAGCCTGGAAACATTATGCCTCTTTTTTTAAAGATATGCACAAAATGTAACTTTCAATGTTCTAAAATGGACACTGAACGTTGAAATCGGACTTATGTTAGCATGTACAGCTGTCTATATTCTGCCTGTCTTATTCATGACTATGTTTCCGAAACAGTGATTGCCAAATTGCCTAAACTAAAGTTTTTTTTTTTTTGTATTTTATAATAGCGACGTCTGTTTTTTAAAGACTGTGGTGTCCTTTTTTTAAAGCTGTTGTGTTTTTCCATATTCATGCTGAGGTGTGAGAGAAGTTTGTCTGTTTGCCGTCCTCCTCTGTGCCATCATACTCCTTTAATAAATGTGCTCTGTAGAGATTCAGAACAAGTTGTAGAGCTGTAAGAGTTGTGTTTATCTTTGCAAAGAACAGAAAAAACATATTCATAACAGATCTTAGGTCAGAATGTATGCCTACCAGTGAATGCAAAAGTGAAGGCACACCTTGAACTAAATCTTTCATGAGGTGATATGAAAGTTTTCAATCAACCTTACAGTACTATGAGTCTCACCAGGTTGCTCATAACCTTACAGTACTATGAGCCTCACCAGGTTGCTCATAACGTTACAGTACTATGAGCCTCACCAGGTTGCTCACAACGTTACAGTACTATGAGCTTCACCAGGTTGCTCATAACGTTACAGTACTATGCGCTTCACCAGGTTGCTCATAACGTTACAGTACTATGAGCTTCACCAGGTTGCTCATAACGTTACAGTACTATGAGCTTCACCAGGTTGCTCATAACGTTACAGCACTATGAGCTTCACCAGGTTGCTCATAACGTTACAGCACTATGAGCTTCACCAGGTTGCCGATGACCTTACAGTACTATGATCCTCGCCAGGTTACTGATGACCTCATAGTACTATGAGCCTCACCAGGTTACTGATGACCTCATAGTACTATGAGCCTCACCAGGTTGCTCATAACCTGACAGTACTATGAGCTTCACCTGAGGTGCGTTCAAATTCAGCGAACAGCCAAACGTGCGTGGCAAACATGTTTTCTTTGAACGGTTAAATTTGAACGGCTTTTTAAGAACGTTCCAAATTGTTTGCATTACCGGTATCTTCAAATGAAATCTCCATGGGAACACATTTCCCTCAGTCCAGCGTCCATTTTTGTTTGCCACAAACTACCTTTTCAGGCCGTTCGCTTATGTTTGCAAACGTTTGCGGCGAACACAAAGCTAACGGAAAAAAGTTTGAAATAGTTTGCAAACGTTCGCCTTGTTCGCTGAATTTGAACACACCTCAGGTTGCTCATAACGTTACAGCACTATGAGCTTCACCAGGTTGCCGATGACCTTACAGTACTATGATCCTCACCAGGTTGCTCATAACGTTACAGCACTATGATCCTCACCAGATTACTGATGACCTCATAGTACTATGAGCATCACCAGGTTGCTCATAACCTGACAGTACTATGAGCTTCACCAGGTTGCTCATAACCTTACAGTACTATAATCCTCACCAGGTTGCTCATAACGTTACAGCACTATGAGCTTCACCAGGTTGCTCATAACCTTACAGTACTATAATCCTCACCAGGTTGCTCATAACGTTACAGCACTATGAGCTTCACCAGGTTGCCGATGACCTCATAGTACTATGATCCTCACCAGGTTACTGATGACCTCATAGTACTATGAGCCTCACCAGGTTGCTCATAACCTGACAGTACTATGAGCTTCACCAGGTTGCTGATGACCTTAGTGTTATGAGCCTCACCAGGTTGCTCATAACCTTACAGTACTATGAGCCTCACCAGGTTGCTCATAACCTTACAGTACTATGAGCTTCACCAGGTTGCTCATAACGTTACAGTACTATGAGCTTCACCAGGTTGCTGATGACCTTACAGTGCTATGAGCTTCACCAGGTTGCTCATAACCCTACAGTACTATGAGCTTCACCAGGTTGCTCATAACCTTACAGTGCTATGAGCCTCACCAGGTTGCTGATGACCTTACAGTACTATTAGCATCACCAGGTTGCTGATGACCTTACAGTACTATAAAGTATATGGTGACCCTCGTGACCCTGCAGTTGTACTGCTCGGGTCTGTGCCTTATGGGGACGTATGTATTTCAACATTCATTGTGTCTAAGCTACTACATGGTAAGCTACTACATTACGTACATGGACCTATGGTTGTGATGCTCACAGGGGCTGCTTGCACTACCGATGTGATTCCCAGCATCTCAATAACCGCTGCCGGGCTACTTTTAGCCACCTGTGCAAGGCCTACCAGACGTCTGCTTTGTTGGCTTGGTTACCCGACACCAACGCGCTACTGTTGGTGTACTGCAGGGATTGCTGCAGGATGTGTCCTCTGCTGCCCCCAGTGACTCAGTGGTGGAGATGTTGTGAGTGGTGACACCATGATGTGCGGAGCGAGTGCTCAGGCCCAAACCCCAGGGCATTCCATGTTTTCGGTCGTTCACGCACGCCAGTCTGGCAGATCAGGACTGCATGCGGCCCTTTCCAGCCCTGGTGATCCCTGGGGAGGTGTTTAGGCAACCTGCAGATGCTGCCCTGGAGCAGTCTTGCAGGATGGCGGAGCTGAGCTGGCCCCAAGGCGGAGCTGGCCCCAAGGCCCCCAGCATGCAGGGCGGTCAGAAATCGCGCTAGTCCCGCTTTTTGGCCTCAGATCCTTTCGTGGTCATACAGTTCTCAGCCTTTTATGTGGGAGGCTTTTCATCCTTCCCCTCATGAATCACCTGAGGAAGCCAGACTTCACAAACTGTGCCCTGCCCAGGCCCTGCAGTCTTATGTCTCCCCGCACAGGGGCTGTGGTGGAAAACCAACAATATTTTTATTTGTTATGGAGCACCTATGCAGGCCCGGGCCTTATCTAAACGCCATTTGGCCCACTGAATCATAGATGCGATTCCCATGGCCTACAGCAGTGCCGGCGTGCCCCCTCCTGCAGGGATGGAGGCTCACTCCACTGGGGGTGTAGCCGCCTCACCGCCTTCATTTCATGGTGCCCTGCTTTCTGACAATTCTGCTGCGGCTGGCGGGGCTTTGTCCCTCACATCACCAAGGTTTATCGCCTGGACATGGTTCTGTCCAAATCGCTTGCTTCCTCTGTCCACAGGGCAGCGGAGCAATCTTGAGTAAGACTTGCGTTACCATTTTACTGTGTTTTTATCACCAGTGGGTATTTGCACTTTAGATTTGCTTCTTCGAAAGTACAAGCATCTAATAAAATGAATATATTTTGTACTGCATAGTTGTGTCATGTGGTGTTACCCCACTACATACCCCACATTACTTTATTTTGTATACTGTTGACCCATACCATGTTGTGTTGACCAATATGAAATCGAACCTCAGTTCTATGAATAAGGTGAACACGCCATGCAGCATGGTCATGCGGGGAATTCTATGCCCTTCAGTCGGCAAGAGAGAATGGGTCGCGGACACGCACCATACATATGGCTCTGTAGTGGTGGTTAAAGGCATACTGAACTTTGTTTGAACATAATGTTGTATAGCTACCTGGTACCAATATTAGTCATAATATTTAAGCTCAACTTTATGATTTGCTCCAGTGGTCAGAAACTGACCAACGAAGAATGATGTTTTTTTTCTCTCCATTCACTTCTATTGCATGGCGAAAAAGGTCTCAAAAGCAATCTTTTAGCACATAAACGAATGAAAACAATGTGTATTATGCCGATATATAAAATCACGACATCCAGAACCAAATGTTTGAAACTTTTGAACCAATTTTTGATTGATTTGATATTGAAGAACTATTTTCTGAGAACTAGCAACTGTTGCTAGCTTCTTTGCTATTCGGTTTGTTTACTGACGCACACTTCAGGAATTGAGTGGGACCGTTACGGCACATGAACAAAACAAAACAAGGACTTTAATAAGGTAACGACCGGATCTTCTTCCAAACCTTTGTATGGAAAAAGTAAAATATTGTGAATGGAGCTTTTTATCTTTTCAAACGTTTGGTTCTGGATGTTGTGATTTTATATAAGGGTATAATCCGCGTTGTTTGCATTCGTTAATGTGCTAAAAGTGCTTTTTAGACCTTTTTCACCATGCAATGGAAGTGAATGGAGAGAGAAAAAAACGTCATTGGTCAGTTTCTGACCACTCAAGCAACTCATGAAGGTGAGCTTGAATATTATGACTAATATCGGTGCCAGGTAGCTATACAACATTATGTTCAAACAAAGTTCAGTATGCCTTTAATTTGTTATTCAGTCTCCTAGCAGCTCACCCTCTCGGCGAGGATGACCCATAGGGAACCATTCGTTTTGGAATTTGTAACAACTCATATTTATACCCCAGTGTATATTCTAGCGTTGGCAATAATTGTGACCTGTTTTTTGAGAAAATACAATTTTTTATGAAGAATTTTTTTTTCTTTTAATAACTAGCCGATTGTAAACAGGCATGCACACTTTCCTCTGATAGGCACCTCATTCTCATCATGTGTATTGATATATTAAATGCTGTAGTATAAATTCCTGGGAAAAGCCTTGGTATTTCACCTGTTTGTGAAGAGATCTTCCATTGCCCAAGCAAATCTTTAAATCTTGTGATTTAATGTTATATCATGTTATATTATGTTGAGATTTTGTGATGCCTTTTATGTTTGGGGTCAAATTGACCCCAAAAGTTTAAACTGACACAAAACTATTGTAATACAAACTTTTTTGACACTTTCTGTGTCACCTTTTGTGTGTCTTCCAATTGACGAGCCTTTTATCCCTAAATATAAAAAATCTGTGATGAAACATCTCATTTTAGAGCCTCAGGTAAGTGAAAGTTTGTGAAGTTTGTGAAATCTGTATGGGAAAGTGCCATCAGAATCACTGACAAAAAAATCAGGGATAAAAAATAAAAAAGGTTGTATATTTTCTTACATCTTATACAGCTACCCCACAAATGAACCCACACAACACCTTTGTATACAAAGTTGGTACAGGACCAGTGGCGTTTCTAGACTCTGGGGGGCCCCAGGCAAAGAAGACCATTGAGGCCCTCCCTCCCCACACACACGCCCCATCGGCCCCCATAAAAATGCATTCGGTCAATTGTGCCATTCAAAAATAATCATTTATTAAAAAATAATAAATAACAGTAGTACAAAAGAAGGAGCGGCCTGCCGTTTTGAGACGTTTAAGGAGGTTTATAGCTGTCATTGCAAAATGTTCCAATATGTGTGGCCATCGGGGGGCCCCTTTTCCCACGTATATTTTGGGGCCCCAAACATTTGCCTGGTTTGCCTGTCCTGATGAAACGCCTCTGTACAGGACTTTTGAAAACATCGCATTAACAAATTAGGAAAAGTCATGACCCCAAACATAATATGAGGGTTAAATACATTGGGATCAGGGAACAAATTAGCTTGATTTTAGCCAATTTAAAGCTTATGACTACACTGTTTCATTTACAATTTTAACAAACCTCAATCTGTTCATTAAAAAATCTGTCAATTTTTTTCAAATTTCAATCTGATTATTAATTAAACCCAAAATAGTTTACAGTGTTTTGTGCAGTAGCCGGTACACTGCTGCATGACTAATTGTATGTTATAAAATGCAGGTCTACCTGATTTAAACGACTTTGAAAAACGGGACCTTTGAGATTTCCGAAATGATCATTCAAATCATGCAGTCTTAATTGCACAATAGCTAAAAACAAAGATGCACACCCAGGGGTGCGTCCCAACCATAGACTGTATAAAAATAGGTCCCAATACTCGAAAAATGCACCCTCCCTTCCTCCACTACCACCTCCTCTACTCGGAGTCGAAGTGCTGACCGCTCAGAGAGCAACTAGCTACGTAATTGTCTCACGTGTCGGCCAATCGCCTCGCGAGATATGAGACTTGGTTTTGGGGCGCGCTTGAGTAGTCACTGGAACGCGCCTGGGCAGTGACTGGAGTAAAGTGGAACAACGCGGGGTAGATTCTGCATAGAGACGGAACGGCAGACGAGTTCCACATTAGACTAGCAAGATTGGTAATGCGAGGAAAAAGGTTCACACAGTGCACAAACATCAAAGTGCACAAACATCAAAGTGCACAAACATCAAAGTGCACATCATCTAATGTTTTGTTGAGTTCTTCAGCAAGATCATTTTACACACTGCGTGCTCAGCTGCCGTATTTAACTAGCTAGTTTACTTTTGTTGCACACAGCCACTTTGAATTGATCGAAGAAACGAAGTTGTTCCAACTTGCGCGTAGGCTGTAGTTGCTGCGAACGGGGTGTAGTGTTCTGCAGAAATGTCGCAGAAAGAGAGACCGACTTTTTACCGACAGGAGCTGAACAAGACGATATGGGAGGTCCCGGAACGATACCAGAGCTTGTCTCCCGTTGGGTCTGGTGCCTACGGATCGGTATGGTAAGTAAAATTAATTCTAACTTGCTAGCTAGCCATCTGCACGGAAACGGCAAGCTAGTTAGCTAATGCGCTGCCTAGCTAGAGGCCTGGATGGGAGCTTGCTCTCAACAATGCAGTATTTCCAGTTGCAAAACATAGCCAGCAAACGTTAACAATATATGTATTAGGCCCACGCCGCTTTCTTTCTGCTTGAGCTGCGTTGTGCACATTAACTGTATTTTGTTTCGTCTCGAGCTATGTTGGTCTTAAGTCTTGAACGAAGTGTGTCTTGCATTTTTTTTGCGAAAGTTACGTTTATGCTTGTGCGCATTGTTTGGAAACGGAAACCTAAGCGTAACAACATGGGACCCTTTCACATACTGAAAGCATGCTAAACTTGCCTACATGCATCACTTGTAGCATTTATATTTCGTTTGTTTTAATATTGCATTGCCTGCATTACGCGGACACTTTTTTTGCGGTTCACAGCTTGTGGCGTTGAGCCCAGCCTGAGTGTTAGCTAGCTATACGCATCGAGCAGGAGTAGGATATTCGCTACAGCTCTATGCTAGTCCGAGTTGAAAATATCGATGTCAGTGTGTTGCATGTTGTAGCTTCTGAGATCGAGTCAGTGTATAGGTAACGTAACTGTTAGCTAACACGTTTAAGGCTGTGATATATTTGGACTAATCGCTGTGTATAGAGACGTTTTGGCCTGCGAGCTGAAATGCATGCCACGTTGAAGTATGCACAAAGATAAGTGAATGCAGTTATGTTTAGTTAGATATGGTGTTGTCCACTGCTGCCGTGATCTTAATACATTGCTCGCACATGGCCGCTGCTGTTGTCTGTTCACTGATCTCTGAAGCCTTGGTTAATTCTGTTTAAAGTGGGTTTAGTGTACCAATGTGTTGCCACAGTCCCGAGCAAGCACACGGAGGCAGAACTAATGTCCCTTTGAAAATATTAGATTGCAAACCATGGTACAAGTGTCTTATGTCAATGTTGGTATTTCAATCCTTTTCCTTGTACGGTTACTCGTGTTAACCAAAATGAGCCTGTTTGACAGTTGAGCCTGGCCTGATTGTGCGCCTTGCCGAGATATCTGTTGGCGTGTGACTACATTATGATGTAATCCCGGATTTTGTCTGCTATATGAGTCATATTTCCAAGATTAAGGCGAGGTAGACTAGGTCCAATCGCCCATTGCGGAGCCTGACCCATATTAAATACACTGTTGATGGTAGGCAGGCCAGCCAGCACACGCCAGGGCAGTGAAATCATCGGGGTTTCCCGGATTTCTAAATGTCTAAAATGCGCATTTGTTCTCAATTCAAAGGCACGAGACCAAACTCTTGAATTATTTATACTTCTATTCGCGATAGCTGTACCATTTTGTGGAGGGAACAACGTCTGAGTATTTCTTCTGACCTTGACCAATCTGACTTCGATTACCGTCTCCGCCAAAATATGAAATTGTCTAAACTGTGTTTCAGCATTTTGAGGCGTCGTGTTATTTTCCCCTATTCAACGTGTGAAGGCGAATTCTGTGTGAAGCAAATGACCTATTTGCAGCTCACATACGCGTTTGGGGGTGTGGGTGTTTTCTTGTTTCTCTCCACATTCAGTGACTTCATGTGAATGACCCTTTCATGTGGTTGGCTGCCAAATATTAAGCATAGCATAGCATCTTCTGCATATACTCACTTTTTATGGTGCAATATTGGGACATGTAATGGGATGTCAGTCAGTCACTCACCTGATCTGTGATTCCCTATTTCCCTTGTGTGATTCAGAAAAGTTATTTTAGCATGCTATCGGTGTATCTGCGCTGCGCTTGCACCATTTTATGCCTCTGGCACAGTACTGGCCTAGAGATAATTAACGGGAATGTGAATATTGTTCCCGATTTATATTAGTGAATATTAGCTGGCTTTCTAAACGTTGATGAACCAGAGTTTATGTTCTATTATTTACAAACGTCGGTGAATTGTGTTTATTTTTAAACCTTCACAAATGCAAACCTTTTTTTAATGTGCCAAATATTTATTTTTGCTTTTGGTTTAACTCATACTTGGGTTTTGTGAAGGCAGCCATGCAGATCAACTTGGGCAGGTGTGTGGTGCTGAGGGGTGGGGTATTCCTTGGCCACTTTGTCTGCCCGGCACAGCATATTGGCATGTTGAACAGGTAATTTGCCACTGGAAGTGGCATGGAAAATGGTGGCGAATTAACCCACAGTGTCCTCGCCATCACTCTGTTCTTATGTTTAGTCTGCTGGATAGTGCCTTAATATAATATATAGCCACTTTTGCAAATGAACCTGCATCCTGTGCTATGGTTTATTTTCTCAAGAGTTCTCATACTTGTTGCAGTCCCCCTCTGTTCTGTGCAAGGGGGGGGGGGGGGGGGTTGGTACACCATAATGCAATAATAATAATAATAATAACAGGCATTCACAGGGCTATAACTAATCTGGGATTTAAAAAAAGCTTTGTTGTCATGGTGATGTGAATGCAGGTAAAGGCAAGAAAGGTGGTAGAAACTACAGAGAGTGAGTGAGTGAGTGCAAGCGCAGGTGGCAGCTAATTTCACCTCAGAGTTAAACACTACTGGCAGTGCTGCAAAACCTCGGAAACCAGGCCTGTTGCTGAAGTGTGTTTGGAATTGTTTCCGAAAATGATAACATTTTGATGACATTTTTTTGATTCAGTGAGCTAGTTATAACAACACTTATTGCACAAACCACATTATTCCAGCCAAAATGACCTACCTGTATCTAGCTAAGGATGCCAGAACAATGTTTATGATATTGCAATATTATAAGTTGGTCACCGTGAGCTAGGACAGTGTGCTATGTTTCAAGAAATTGTGCATTTTGTATTTGGTAACCATTAATGGAAAATTTGAATATTTATTAGTATTTTTCTAATGTACTACTGCTAACGGCAGAGATGAGTTTCCTGTTTTTATTGTAATGAGATGAAAGAAGATTATTATTAAAGGCAACATGAAATGTAAGAAGAGTTACCTCTTATTTACATGCTGTTGCACCAGACTACCTGGAGAAGCTGTCTGCAGAAGTGCGATTTTCATGATTGCTCCTGTGCAAATCAGTTTGAGTTTGCTTACTTTTGTGTTCCAGTTTTATTAATAAGAAGTGTTTGGCCTGTAATACTTGCCCACAGAACAGCCATTTTTAGAAGCTGGGGTGAAGTATGTCGTTGGTAATATCAGTGACGACCTCTGTGACTCCCCTCTGTGAAATGAAGATGTATTCCTCATTGAGCATGCACCATTTGTTCTGGGATCATGCCTGTGCTCCAAGTCTAATATAAGTGCACTGTACACTGACATTGTAAGTGGAAATGGAGACCTTGAATCATCCCAGTTCAGTCATATCTCAAAACCTCTTACTGACCTCTTGCTACTTTTGCACAGATTAGCGTTCCATCTTCAGACTGAAACCAACAGGTCTGTGATCTTCATTTAAAATAGGGACAAAAATTGGTACATTTTGAATGGACTATCAGTGTAAGAGGGTTTAATTGCCTCATTTTAGTTTTGTTCTTTGCCCTGCTTTCAGTCTCAAGATTGTTTTCTTTTATTGCTGGTGCAAGCAAGATCAGAAGTGCATTTTGGGCTATCTTTAAGAGGAGTTCAATGATAAGGGGGCAGAGGGGTGGGGAGGGGGGGGTGTCCGTTGTTTTTCTTTCACGCCCGAGGGAGACTGGCACTGGAACTTGCTGTGACAAGCCATTTTCTTCCTCCTCTTTGGAAGTGTTGGAATCTGTGGTTCTTTCTGCGTGCATGACTCACTGCAGGAAGGGCTACACTGGCTGGTTCCTTTGTACAAGATATTTGGACATGCATTTTGAAGCTTCAAGCTACATCTGGATATTGGGGGAAAAAATAAATTCTCTTCACAGGTGACATTAAGCCACGCCTGTGCTGTTTGATGTTCATTGGCGCGCTGCACATGATCGCAATTCTATCTGTGTGGGGGGGGGGGGGGGCAGCTTTGTTATGCGTGAGGACTGAGGACTGTTCACTTCTCAAGATTTTGATTACCGGCTCCCAGTGCTGCTTTTGTTTTGATGGTAATGGCTCACCATGGCCTGTACATTAGTTTATTCTGCTAAATTGCTTTTCTAGCTATAATGGGCTGGGGTCTCTGCACAGAAAGGAATGCCGTCATAACACAGTGCCAGGCAACAGGATTAGCTGGGTCAGATTTCACAGAGGCTCTTGGTGCACTTAACAACGTCCCTGTGTAATTGGATCACAGATACCCAGACCCAGGTCTGTTTGTTTTGTTGGGTTAGAGTCAGGTGCAACCTGCTCGCTCTATGCAAAGTCTTATTGGAAGTCACTGTTACTGAATCCCTAATCGTATACGCCACTGACTAAGTGGCTCGGGACCCACTAGTGGGTTGTGAGACGGGTTGAGGTGGGATTGTTTTTGATATTTTTGTATTATGTGAATTCCTCATTTGAACACACTGCTTTAAGCTGTATTTTCAGATGGGGGTGAGTCACAGGAGATGCATTTGCTCATTGAGTGGGTCATGGGCTCGGAAAGTTCGGAAATCACTGATATTGACCTGCATGTCTATGCATGCTCCCCCACTGCAGCCGGTTTCAAGACAGGATTTTAACATTGGAATCGTGGGATGTTTGCCGGTTTGCCATTCCTGTTTGGACCAAATAAGGCGTTGTCTTCTCTTCTGTGGTACTGTGCTTCAGTGACAGAGATGTCTTAAAATGATTGCTGAGGCCTACCCTCCCTGTGCCTGGGGGAGTATGAACTCTGTTCTTTTTTGTCTCAAAGTAAAAATCTCTGCCTTCATGAGGTTCTGTTACAGTAGATCAGAAAGTCTGAGGCACCCCCATCTGACAGGTCTGTCACAGTGGTTTCTGTGCCCCTGCGTCTCACAGGAACCTCGTCCAAGTAAACAGCCATTAACCCTGTTCCAGTTACATATACAACTTCTGCCATGTGATTGCAGGATGTAGGAAGTTTAGCAAATGACACTTGGACCCTCCACAAAATGCTTCAAAACTGTAGGTGGCGGTGCCTGTCTGACTACATGGAAAAGTGTGTCTGTGTGTGCGCGTGTGTGTACACAAGAGTGTGCATTTGTGCCCGTGAGAGAGGAAGGTTACATTATTTGGCGTTGGTAGCCGAGCTCCAGCTGATGGAAGCTGCGGGTAGTGATTAAGAGGCAGAGGCCAGTGTTGATTCTTACGCTCAAATGGCAGCCCTGACCTGAGTTTTTTCTCGACACACACAGCTTGGCAGCGTCTTGCTCACCGCCACCTCACAACAGGCTTTGTCCGTCACTATCTGTTCGGGCCTGACTCAGACCTTACACAGCCGTTGCCCTCCAGAGCCGCCGGCCCCCCTCCCGTCCGCACTCCACATGACAGGCTGTGGGTTTTTGATGGAGCCAGTCATCCGTTGGGGGGGGGGGGGGGGGCGGGGTTTGCACCCTGGCATGCTGACAGAGCTGCGTCTTGTTTTTTTTTTTTTTCCCTCCAAAAATGTAAGGTGAGAGAGCCGCATTCAGATTTCTGACTCGGGGACAGATCATAGACCTCCCTGTTAAAATGTTTTCAAGACACAAGACCAAAGTTTAAGGTTTGGTGTTCCAAGCAAGCCAACAGACTGATTAACCGTGTGGCGACATTGATTTATGCACTCTGTCTGAGTCACTGGTGAAGCAGTGCGGCTGAATGAGCTGGAACATACCGTAGTCAGCTTCTCTCCCTCAGTGAAGATTCACATTCATATGACTGTCTGTACATTTCTAGAACTTTCTCTACCACTGCACTCTTGAGCTTTAGCTGCAAAAAGTACTAACAAGAGGGCAGACAATTTCAAAAATGTATTTTGCTGAATTGAAGTGACATAACAGTGCAAGTGACATAACAGCCCTTGCTTTGCACTATAATAATGGGAATTAAGCTTAATACATTTTTTAGCCTTTTTGTTGAATGCCAATCTTGGAAAAATCTCTGTTTTTAACAGGCAGCAACAACATTGTCAACATTATTAATTCACATTTCTAACCCCAGTTCCTGGGATCGACTGTACATATAGCATTAAAGGGCTGTGCTAAACGATCCCAGAGTCCACACAGTTAACGACTTGATTTTTATAATTGTTATTATTGTCATGATTGACAAGCTAGGCTCCAAAATCAAGTTCACCTGCATTCTGTAGTCATTTCCTCATGCCATTAGAAATAATTTGGCCAATTTGTACAAGCTGATGAGTCACAAATGTTAGTCACACAGTGGAGTGGAGCACGTTCTACAACTGTGGAGTATGAGCTTTCCAGTAAGGCTCTTTCCCAACAGGTAAAAGTACTTGCTGTCCCGTTTAGAGTAAACCTTGGGTGGAGGAGACAAGAGCAGGGTTTGGACCAGATCAGTTCAATTTCTTTAGTCAGTCTCTGCTGAATTTAAATGGAATTGACCCTAACTCTACAAATTATCATTGTCTGCATTACCACAGAACTTGAACTCCAGTTTCTCCTGTTGTGATTGCTTCCCTCAAAAAAAAGAAAGTTATTTTCTGCCCACCCCCCCCTTTATATTTGCCTTTATCCCTTTTGTTAGCTTTTCTTTAGCCTTTATCCATGTTAGCTTTTCTTTCTAGAGCCTTTATCGATGTTAGCTTTTCTTTAGTCTTTTTTTCTGTTGTTAGCCTGAGGTGAAGGTAGTCCTGAACCTGCTATCACACAGATGAAATGGTGGATTTGCTAAACTGGGATTAGAAGGGTAATTATTTAACCAATAAAACCAGTTTGACTGCTACTTATCCAACATGTTCACGTTTGATGGACCTTTTCCATTGGGCAGGGCCCTCCAACCGTAGTGCTAGGCTTTTTCTTTTTTCTTTTTTTTTGTTTCCAGCCACAGCTGGACCCATGTATAGCTCCACTCCCGATATGCAAATATGCTGCTCAGGACCAAATACTCAAATTAAGCTCTCTTGAACTTCTTCCTGGTAGAGAGATTAGTTTTAAAGACTGGAATGTGTGCATACGGGCCCAACATTTCCCACATTCTATTTATGAAATGATGTATGAGTAAGGTGTATTATGCATGCGTGCAATCAAAGTAGATGGCTTTTTAAAATATGCTTGGCTATAACTTATTCTGTTACAAAAGGGGGTATGCTGCTGGGGGGGGTTTGCACCCTGGCATGCTGACAGAGCTGCGTCTTGGTTTTTTTTTTTTTTTTCCTCCAAAAATGTAAGGTGAGAGAGCCGCATTCAGATTTCTGACTCGGGGGACAGATCAATAGACCTCCCTGTTAATGTTTTCAAGACACAAGACCAAAGTTTAAGGTTTGGTGTTCCAAGCAAGCCAACAGACTGATTTAACTGTGTGGCGACATTGATTTATGCACTCTGTCTGAGTCACTGGTGAAGCAGTGCGGCTGAATGAGCTGGAACATACCGTAGTCAGCTTCTCTCCCTCAGTGAAGATTCACATTCATATGACTGTCTGTACATTTCCAGAACTTTCTCTACCACTGCACTCTTGAGCTTTAGCTGCAAAAAGTACTAACAAGAGGGCAGACAATTTCAAAAATGTATTTTGCTGAATTGAAGTGACATAACAGTGCAAGTGACATAACAGCCCTTGCTTTGCACTATAATAATGGGAATTAAGCTTAATACATTTTTTAGCCTTTTTGTTGAATGCCAATCTTGGAAAAATCTCTGTTTTTAACAGGCAGCAACAACATTGTCAACATTATTAATTCACATTTCTAACCCCAGTTCCTGGGATCGACTGTACATATTATAGCATTAAAGGGCTGTGCTAAACGATCCCAGAGTCCACACAGTTAACGACTTGATTTTTATAATTGTTATTATTGTCATGATTGACACACTAGGCTCCAAAATCAAGTTCACCTGCATTCTGTAGTCATTTCCTCATGCCATTAGAAATAATTTGGCCAATTTGTACAAGCTGATGAGTCACAAATGTTAGTCACACAGTTTTTTGTTTCCAGCCACGGCTGGACCCACGTATAGCTCCACTCCCGATATGCAAATATGCTGCTCAGGACCAAATACTCAAATTAAGCTCTCTTGAACTTCTTCCTGGTAGAGAGATTCGTTTTAAAGACTGGAATGTGTGCATACGGGCCAAACATTTCCCACATTCTATTTATGAAATGATGTATGAGTAAGGTGTATTATGCATGCGTGCAATCAAAGTAGATGGCTTTTTAAAATATGCTTGGCTATAACTTATTCTGTTACAAAAGGGGGTATGCTGCTGCAGGATTGGAGTCAAATCCATTTCAATTCAGTCAGTTCAGGAAATTACTTAAAATTCAGTCCATTGTAAATTCCTCATGCAACATTATGGGCTATTTCAATTCATGATTTGAATTTCAATGCATTTTCTGAATTAACGCAACACTGATACGCTGAACTGTGCAGATGCAGGCCTAGACAAAGTCACAATTTATGATGCGTCTGAATAACACTACTTTTGGATCAATTTTTAAAGGGCCAAGGGTACATCTGTGGGGCCTGTATTTGCTGACGCTATGCTAATTTATTTCGCTTCCACACCTAAGTCAATCTTGTCTCTTAGCACAGTGGTTGTCAAACCTTCCAAACCTGTGACACACCTGTCATGTATGTCATGTGCTTGTTGTGTATTTCATGTGCACCTTTTCTTTTCACACACCCCACCAATGGGTCCCAGCCCTCTGTTTGGTAATGTCTGTGTTGGCTAATTTGAGAATGTGAATGGGGTGTAGCTCTCGGAGTACATGAGGGAGTATGGACTACAGTGCTTCCTTTTCTGAATGCTGTTGCAGATCCACCTCTGGAGGGGGGGGTAGCAGTTGCATGCCCCATTGGGGTATGGCAGGGTTTCACATTAACCCCAGTATCTCCATTCTGAATGTGGAATCTGCAGTCGGGTACTGTGCTTGAATGTCAATAGGCCCTGAATTTGTTTTGCGCCTTTATGCTGCCTCCAGAAAGTCGTTGTCCACTATCAAAAGCCTCCAGTGAAACTGGGAGGAGTCGTGAGCAGTGAGATGAAGGGTTAAAACGTGCAGCTGTTTCCAACTATTGGCTATTCCACTTTACTCATTGTCTTCCTGGAGGAATTCCTGTTTGATGCTTGGGAGTTGCTTGTGCTGGGTTTCGACCAAGTGTTTGAAGATACATTTAAGAACCCTGGCTGAAGTCACTTGGCTGTGGCAGAAGCAGACCTATTGTTTTACAATGTTGAACGTTTTGCCCGGAGTATCTTTTAGCCCGTATACACCTGGTTATTTTGCGCATCTTGAGCATCCAGATTATATCTGGATAGGCATTATCCATGTGATAATGCAGGTATGAAGCACCCAAGACGCATTAGGAACAGTTTCAAATCAGGTTGCATAAACCGCTTCAGGAACCGGTCTGAGATGCATTTGAGACAGATGTTATACGAGTCTAAATGCATCTGTCTCTCTCCAAGACACATATGGCAACCAAAACTTTTCCAAAAGTATAACATCACAGGATGTAGCGAACTCGAAAGCAGAAACACATGTTGCTTCACAATCACACCAAGCTGTATTAACCAACCTCATCAGTCATCTTCTGTTGACATTGTTTGCCAAATATGGCATCTTCCCTTAACTTTAACCCCCAGATGCATGGTGGCAATGGCGCCGGCGTCAGGATTGTGCTCAAATGAGACATCCATTGCTCCTGAAGCCAAACTATGAGTGGAAACCACAAACTCCGTGTTTTATCTTTATTGGTACACGATTCATGAATTTGGAGTTTCTAAGTGTCACTATTTTCCTGTTGCAAGTCCATTTAACAAGCACCCCCCCCCCCCCCCCCCCCCACCCAGTCTCGCCTGCAACTATACCTACCCATGCGTGACATAGTGGACAATGGCGTCTATGTGTGAGTTCATAAATATATTTATTCATCATATAAAATTTGTATTCTGTCATAGCAACAAGATAAACCCAACAATAACCTGATCGTATGCCAAAAAAGCAGTGAAAAGCCCTGCTCACTCAAATGCAAAATAAACTTTACACCGTGTAATTTTATATCTGCTACTAAATATGAAATAAATATACAATCCTACCATTGTTTTTACATGCAGAGATGTTCAAAATTCAGTGGTAATTTATTGTCTCAGACAATGTGTTTGAGAAATACACACCAGTTTAGCACGCTATTACACGATGTGGATCGTCTGCACACAGAACCCCATGTGCCCTACCTGCAGGGCAGGGCAGTATATACTTTTCAACAGTGTTTGCAATTGAACAATAAATTGCAATTGCAATTGTAACAATAAATTACAATCCAGCGTATCAGCATTTTTAATCTAGTCAATGTACCATGACGCAAGCAGCTCCAGAAAACTAATTTGCTGACCAGAGTTTTTTGTCCTCGATATGAAAAAAGTACTGCTTGTAATATGCGGTTCTTCTCGCTGGCTACATGTACGTTAGTTTTTTTCACTCGATCACTGTCTTGTCCAGTAGGCTATGTTAGATATGGTTATATATCTATATATATCGCATTTTGAGTGCTTTCATACGGAAGCGTACATGATTTTTTTTCAAATTACGAAACTGATTTGTGCTTTTCTGCACTTCATCACGAGTAGTTTGGCTGTGTTCAGTTTGTCATTGTGAAAATCAGCCAGTTGCTGGAGTACCAATCCCTTGGCTTAGTATATTTTAAACAAAGGGGTTTTGGACATGATTACAGAGTTTTATGCAAAACCGTCGTCAATTGGGTGCATTTCTTTCACAGATGGCACAATAGGCCTGTCTGAAGTGGGAAAAACTAGCATCGACCCGCCTCCACTGCGAGTATTATTTGCTTTCCATTGGGTTTTAAAACTGTCTGTCAAATATTCCAGCCAATGGCCAAGACTCTTATCTTTCAGGTAAGCCCTCATTCAACACAAAGCCTTCTGAAGTCACATTGATACAGCTCCGCGTAAGAGGGAGATGCACCCGGGCGTATTTACTGTACCAAGATGGTGCAGTATTTTTAGCTTGTTGTGTAGCTAGCTACATTCCGCTTAGTAAAGCATACTTCATTAGGTAACAGCTGCTGTTCAGCTTTTTACTTTACAGTCTCTTTCATACAGTTTTTGGTTAGTTGTGTCTAGGTTATTCAGTCATTTCTCCGTGCAGCAGGTCCTAGCCCGATGATATTTTTGCGATCTTGTCTCAGTGATGCTGAGTGGTATAAGGTAACAGATTTTTTGTCAGTATACCAGTATATTCACTGTTATGTATAAAACAAATCCCTCTGAATTAAATGAATATAGCTAACGTTACTATATTGTAACAATAGTAAGCTAGCCAGCTAGCTAGCTATCTATTTTTTTTGTTGTTGTATGAAATGGCATCTGAAGTGTTTATTTAGTAGTTATTGTTCCACATAAGTAAATTGCTCTGTATGCAGTACAGCAGGCTGTGCAGGTAAACAAATGAGCAATTTATGCATGACATAACATGAGGGAGAGATAACATGATAACATGAGGATGTGTTTTTTGCTGATTATTATGCAGGGGTGTTTTTATTTTATCTAGGAAACGGGTAGACATTTGATTTTATATCCCGTTTGCATATACCTGGTCTCATTTCTGGCTTATGGGGCTCTGGTGGAATACAAGATTCACTGTGCTGCTTCATGGGTTTGGAGAGCTTTTGAAGGACCACGGGTAGGCTAGTTAGTTGTGTAATATGAAACACACCAAAAACACCTCTAAAAATGATCTTTTATTGCCAATATTGACAAATTATCTAATTTTATTGTAAAACTTAAAAAATAAAATAAAACATTTCAAAAATCATATCGAGACTTTTCTGGGACCTTGCCATTTGGCACAGTTGAATTTGAATGTTTTGAGATATTGACACCATATGTTTAGCTGAGATAGGCAGCATATTGAGGAATCACAAAGAGGAGTTATTTCCTCCATAGCTCTTGTAGCTCATCAGGTAAAAAAATCTGAAATTTGAATGTAGGTACCCTCTTTTTTAGTTCTTTCACAATTTCTGTGCATAAATTGTTGTAATTAAGTAGCAAAAGGTGGATGTATATGAATTCTGACTGCTTAGTCATAATAGTGCAGTTTTCTGTTTTAATAAAAGCTATGAACCATATTTGTAGCCTTTACAGTTTGTGAGATAAACAGCTTTGTTTGTCACGAGTGAAAACAGGTGAGAATTGGCATATTTTGCCCTTGGTAGGAAGAGGTTAATGTTTCTCCACTAGGGCACAGCCATTTTGGTCCAACGTAACGTGATGTCATTAGGTTGGTTCGTCTCCACTGCACAATGTATTCCTATGGGAAAATAGCTGCCTTTCAATGAGCTCAAACAAAAAACACACGGACGGTCCTTCTGTATTGCCACGAGATGCTCAAATGAATATTACTGAACAAAACTTAATTTTCACAAACTGCTTTGGAAAAAAAATTTTGTTGCAAGTTTCTTTGCATTTGTGGCACTTTATTTTGACTTAAATTATGAAAATAAACAAATACAAAGTTCATATTTTAAATGGTACAACTGTCTTGTTTCATTTAAGCCATTTGCCAAGTTTCTGTGATGCTCACAACTGGAGTTATAAAGCCTCAAACGGAGCACCCCCTAAATAGGTGAGAATTGACCAAGTTTGCCATCTGCGCGAAGGGGTTAACTCATTCAGTGCCTCAGGCGACATAATTCGACAAAAATACGAATGGTCTAAAGTGCCAACGTCGACTAACATCGACCACAGCCGTCTTTACACTGCCAGTAAAGAATTCCGGATTTTTATTTATTATTTTTTAATTTTTAAATTTTTTTTACATGATTGTAGATCGCAATATTTGAAGTTATATTTAGCCTACTTTTTAAAATTTATCGAGAATAACAGACCACCAAAACCAACATCAGGGCATGGGAATAATGCGTCTCGGTCAATTTGTAGGCTACCAACACGTTTCTGCGCCATGTTACTTTTTGCCTCAGGAAACGTTGTATCATTGATGCAAAGTAACTCACATGGACCGCTCATTTTTACATATCAATACAAATTACCAGTGAATGATGTTTATTGTAAATCTTTACATGTCTATAGATATGCAGGAGCTAATTTAAATAAATAATAATTTATATTCCCATCAATATTGTTTGACGTTGCTCTAATAGTGAACTGAACCAGCGGGTGTGCCATATATCCTCATTTACGAATAATTCTGTTCTATAGGTAAAATAATGTGTTTTATTTGCACATTGACAGGATCAGTCTAAACAATTTGAATGTCAGCAGCACTGCTGATGCTTTGTGCTCACTCTCTGGCATTGAATGAGTTAAGAAACTGAAAAATGGCAAACAAACTTGCTATTTTGGAAGAGGCTACTATCTTTGCTCTCCGAGAGGAGGAACAAAACAGGAAGTGGGTTGTCAAGGTTTCACATTTTGCGTGCAAAATAGCAATCGGATTTCAATCCGGCTAATCGGAGACGCATCTGACTCCCAAGTGTAAATGCAATACGGTTTTGTCTTATCCGGATACAGTCTAGATATAGGTCACATGACACGACCAGGTATAAATGGGGCCATTGTGTTCTGAAAATGTGGCACATCTTCAGAGTATTGTGTGTAATGCTGTGAAATATCTGCTCAAAGTAATTCTATTGCTTGTGTAAGAATTCCTGTGTCGGCTGTAGCTGTTGTCCGTGTTTCCACTGTGAGGGAAGTGGGTGAAGACAATGGTGAGCTGAGGTTTGTTCTCGGTTAAGAATCAAGGGGAGAAGTGAAAGTGTTGTCTGCCTCAGTAAAGCTGAAGGTCAGATACAGCTCTAATGCACTTAATTTAATCATTTCAGAAATGTAGTTATCCATAATTTTTCTTGTTTCAGTAGGACTAGCATACTAGTTCTACTAAGTTTGGTAATTTTACACACATTGAACCTTCTGAGTCTTTGTTTACAAACAACCCAACTGTATTCTGTTTAAAAAATTACCAGTTTTTCTGACTTGAAATTTGGCTATGGCCTGCAAATGAAATGTGAAGTGCACTTTTCATGTGTAAGTGTGTAGAACAAGTTCAAGTTTAGAGTACCTGCCAGATGTCCCGTTTGTGACGTGAGGCAAGTCTCAGGTGAAGCCAGCTTTGATTTATTGCAGGGGTGACTGGAGAACCCCATTATTAATTATTTAATTCGCCCAGTTATTAGTGGGATGCTATATTATTTTAGTCGCTTCTCCTGATAAGCTCATGAATGACATTTGAAGTATGTTCATGTTTCCATGCTTGAAACAGTTTACTGTAGATGTACGAGTGAACCGCTGTTGGTGTATACAGTTGATTATATACACTGGCATTCCAGTGAAATTGGTTCCCTGGCCCACGTTTAATATATGTAATTGTTCTGTTGGCACGTGCAGCGGTGAACAGTTAAGCTTAGATGAATTTGCTGAAGCCGGCTGTTGACCAGCAGTGATCTACCAGGTGTGTGCCTGCGTGCATGTGCATGTGTGTGCGTGCGTGTAAGCGTGCGTGCACGTGTAATTGCAGGCCATCTGTTCTGTTTCCTTCTGCTGAATCTCCACTTCCTGTTTGATCTCTCTGTTAAGGTCAGACAACGGGGAAAAAGAATGTTTCCATTGCGTAACAGGCCCAAGTTTTTTTTTCTTTGCATTTGGCTGGAACCAGGGACCAAATCCCTACAGTAGAGCTCAGGCCACGGTTTTTTGACCAGGCCCAGAATTGGGAACTTTTTTGCCGAACGGTATGAAACACCAGTTTGTTGTGTTTGAAGTCAAGCAGGGTCGACGTGTTGGCCTACAGTGATTTTTAGTGTCCAAATGTCTGTAAAATAAATTTGATTTGTTTATAGCGCTGTGTGAATCCAGTCAGTAATCCTCTTGGTTCCCCTCCCCACTGGGCTGTGCTGTGCTGTGATGCATGCTGCAGGTGGAATGCTAATTTGCCTGTGCATTGTTGCCTCATCAGTTGGTGGAGCTGGCCCAATTGCAGGTTTCCCAGAAAAGCTGATTCACTTGACCACACACTCGCGGGTGGCCACGCCAGTCCACGCTCCCATGGAAACGGCAGTCCAGCTCTTGCTAAATTCATCTAAAATAAGTTTTTAAGACAAAGTGCTCAAAACTGCTTTTCTCTTGTAAGAAAGCGCAATTCTTCTGTTACATAAGTAAATTATTTGAGTGGTTGAACTGATTCTGTATTATGTCTATTCAATTTGCATTTGCTGATAACCAAGGAAGCCTGGTGATTCTGCTCTTCTCAAATTCTCTATTCTCTACCCTGGAATTGATTTTCTTTTTTAGATCTAAACATTGGTTAATGCATTTATGAACATCTGAAATCTCATTATCAGAAGCAGACCAGCAGTATTATCGTTTTGTGATGGCATTTTGTGCTGTGAGATGAAACTTAAGGTCCTCAGTGTTTACAGTCACCTGATTCTTTCTTCCACTCCCGGCCAACTTTCTGCATTGGTGCTGAACGGGTGGCGTGACCTCATGTGATTCCACCCTCTTGCTCTGTTTCGACAGCTCATCGTATGATGTGAAGACGGGCCTGAAGATTGCAGTTAAGAAGCTCTCCAGGCCTTTCCAGTCAATTATTCACGCCAAGCGCACGTACCGCGAGCTGAGACTGCTCAAGCACATGAAGCACGAGAATGTGAGTCCTCTCCTCCTCCACCTGCTCCTCTCCATCTCCCCTCATCCTTTCCTCATCCTCTACTCGCTCTCCTCATCCTTTTCTTTTTCCTCTACTCCCCACATCCTTCTCATCATGTTTTCCTCTCCTCTCCTCCCCTCCCCTCTTTTGCACTGTGGGGAACTAGGTGCACATGTGTCAAATATTTTATGTGAAATACACACTTTTAACCAGGCCCCAGTCCTGGAGGGCCACAGTGTCTGCTGGTTTTTGATGTTTCAGCACTTAAGTGCTTCGGTTATGCCATTTTTGGCTTAAGAAACCTTGCACCTTGTTTGGTCCATTTGTTATTTGTGAGTTTCTGTTCTTCTAGCCATTTCTTGTAAGTCACTCTGGATATGAGCATTTGTTAAATGTAAAATATAAAAAAGGCTTATTTGTCAGTCAGAGTTAAGGACAAATGTTGAATGAATCCAGGCCACTGTGCACTGATCAACCGAAAACCCTCCACTCTGTTAGAGACAGACTGTTTTTCATTTCATGTATAAAAAAAAAATGTTTTCATATGCGGTGGTTGATATCACTCTTGTCCCTGTGAGCTTGCCTTGCAGATAAAGTCTCGTGTCATAGTATGACAGGACATGGTATGACACGACAAATCCGTTTCACACCATCAAACAAAACAAGTTTGTGCTTCCGCTGTTCTCAATTTGTGTTGGATGGTGTTTGGTTTCTTTAATGTAAGGTGATCTCGAATTAGGTACATTTATTTTCTCGATTAATTTTCCAAGAACATGAAGCATTATCAAGCTCCAGTGAAGGGCAGGCTGAACAATAAAAGTTTTTGTTTAGTCACGTTTCTAAAAAAAGAAAAATTTGCTGTTGGGCTGCTGCAATCCTGGTAACCAAGGAGTACAGAATAAAAAAAGGAGCTCCCTGCCCTGGAAACGGTGTTAGTTTTTTGGACGAGGCCCTAGTTGGCCTGCTTCCTTTTCCACTGTTGGTGGAATGCAGGGAAGGCACAGGAGCGTGATTGCAGGCCTGCATGCCTGCTCCCCCCCCCCCCCCCCCCCCCCTCCTGGGGGAAGCGAGCTGCTGGTCGCATTCCTTCCGTTTGCGCTGTTTTTTCATGCGCTGGCAGCCGTGGCAGGGAGAGGTGGTTGGAGGGTAAGCAGTGCTTGTTGTGTAACCGTATCCATCCTTCTCTGAATCACTCTGCAGGATTGCAGAGCTGAAGATGGACACACAGTATTGCAGTGCGGTTTGTCTGTAATAATAATAATAATAATAACAGAGAGCCTTTCATTGTTACCAACATGTAAAACGTTAATAAAGCTTACATTAACATCCTGAGCTCTAGGTTATTTCTGCAGGAGCAGTGGACAGTACTGTTAGTTTTACTGAGGAACACATTGATATTTCCTAATTTGAAACCCATCCCAACTGCAAGGCCTCAAATTTCATTAAAGCTGCCCCACACAGAATGAGTTGATGCGCATCTCTTGTAAATGCATAACCAAGCTCAAAGGAGATGCGTAAGAAGACATGCCTAAATATTCACTGTTGCGATACACAAGATGAATGGGTATTGTTTCCCTCCCTTGAGTTTACTGAAGGAGTATGTTTGCTCCCACACTCTCCCTCCCTCATGTTCCCAGGCAACAGCGCTGGTTTTTATTTGAGACCCCTGGCAGACTCTGGGTTGGCACGAGCCCACATGCCCAGCGTGGGTGCATCTCTGCAGCTGGGCCGGCCTCCGCACCGCTGCCGTCTTTGTGCGTCGTCCCTCCCAGCCCTGCTCCGCCCAGTGACACACTGTCCAATCCTGACTCTGCACACTCTCAGGGCATGTCCCCGTATTTCAGATAGAATTGGACTTCCCTTTCAACATAACTGTCACCCCCTGACGACACCAGAGGCCTGAGCTAATGCACACAGCAACTTGTGAAACACACCAGCAACATTGTGCATGTAGAGTGGCAAGGGAACGGATTGAAAGGTCCTGAATTTTTCAGTTGATTAGAGTTGAGATTGTGTTGAGCTCTAGGGGATGATTTAGATGCCTGTTTTCTCAGAGTGAAATTATCTTAATTTGATATGGAACTGTACTGTATTACTGTAGCAGTGGTAATGGCTTCCCAAGGACACCCAGAGTTAGTGTATTAAAGGGCAAGCCTTTTGTATAAGATGCACAGGGACATTCTGTAAGCACTGTTCCTCTAATCATCTGCAGTAAATTCTGTTATTACCTCTCAACATTACATTGAATAAAATGGATTTTGTGCCTGCATGCACACTGTTAATAAACAAACTGGTATTCATGGGCAAAGAAAGATGCAGCACTGTTTGCATATTGCTTTTGGAGAAACACGACTTTCTGGGGCCCCTATTATACTGCACTACTCAGAATGAAAGGGTGGTACATATTCATGCTAAAACCTCTGGTTCTCAGTAGGGCAGTCAACTGGACCAAAAAAATGAATGCAAATATTGTATTTAAAAAAATAAGAGATTACATTATATTCAAATGATTATTGCGTTGCCATGAAATGTACAGGATACCCTTCAGCACTTCCTGTTATGCGTGCTATGTTGCTACGCACAAAGGCAAAGAAAGGCAACGTGCCATTTAAGGATTTTCGTTAACTCTTTTATGGTAGTGACAAAATGGAAAAGCATGGTTGGGTAACCGTTACTTGTATTTTATACTGACCACAACACTCTAATTCTGTAATTCCGACTTGGGGAATAAAGTAGGATACATTGTGATGAAAAATGAATGAAAAACAGTTCAGTTTCAGTTTGGCAGTGATTAGCACAACGCGTTTAGAGATTATTTTCCAAAAAGGCACGAGGACCCTCTTGGTTAGAGGTGAGTGCTGCACATGTTCCCTGCTCTGTTTGAACTGAAGTGCCTGGAATGCTCAGTTATTTCTGTACTTGCGGTGCAGTGATTTTCCACAGCACAAGGGGATTGTGGTCAGCTGGTGGTGGTTCTTGCTTTGTGTTCCTCCTCTCTTGTTAGCATAATTAGCATGAAAAAACAAAATGGTCGTTCAAGACGTACCATTTTGAAATGTACGAACGCGTTTGATTTTCAGCATGCCTATATGATAAAAATTACATAATTGCGTGTTCAATCGTTTCCCGTTTGAGGAATATTTGAATTTTTAATCAAAATCTGACTGCCCAAGTTCCCAGTGTAGTAACTGATCCCACCATCTGGTGTCGAATCCGGACTGTGACAGTGCCAGCCGTGACGCATAATTGGCAGCGGCTTTGCCCAGGGAGCAATATTTGCAGTCCAATGGTATTCCCTGCCTCTTCATGCAATGGCGCCTCTTCTGGTCCATCAGGCACCTGCAGCCTGCACCAGCTGCGCAAGGAGAGGAGGTGGACTGCAGACAGAAATTAAACGGTGTCTGGCTGCATACATTTCACAGTAAGCACGTACTGGCCCTGCAGTCCATGGGACAGGATTACAGTTGCAATTGGGCATTTTCAAATGTAAATAATGTAAAAATAGAGGGTTAACGTTGAAAACATGCATAAATTATAGCCGTATAAAGAAATGCCTCAATTTCCATAAGGCCTATTTCAGAACATGTGTACGTATCTGTAGCGTACGGTTTCTGTGGGGGAAAAGTCAGCAGGTATTTGCAAAATGTAACCCTGTAAAAGTATTTTGGTGCATGTTCCAATTGCACCAAGCGCCCGGCCCGTTGCAGTAAATACTAACTCGGCTCGTAACTGTAAACCTCTCGTTGGATTTCAGAAAAGAGCCCTTAGTGTCCTTTAGCAAGTAGCGTCTTGTTGATAGGCAGGTGTGTCCCCTCCGCTCTTCTCTGCTGGGAAGAGTGTCCCGTGACCACAATCCAAAGCGTTTCGTTAACGGCTGCGTTTCAGTCTGCCGGCGAATGGAGGAGGCGGATCCCTTACAGCGACTCGACTGAACCTCACCAGGTTAATTTAATCTCCATGGGCCAGTTTCTTACTCTTCGAAAAGTCTTGCCCGTCATGATTGTGCTCATGACTTCAGATGAAGGCAGCCGGCGGATAAGGATAGATTCTTTTGACGAAATGTGGCAGAACAACTCTGTTCTTTTACGTGCAGTTTTTTTTTTCTCTTACCCAGAGTGATGTACAGTAGTGGAGAACATTGGTGTAACTCTCAGGAAGACAAAAACTGTGGTATCAGTTTTCGTTCGTATGTTCTGTACACGCGGTGTGAAATTACAGTCATTTCAGTGTTAGTCAATTATACATGACAGCTCGGCTGGAGAGGAACAACTTCTTCCTCTTAAAGGAGAATCCAGGTCAAATTCTGTTATGTAATTTAAATTTAAAGATGCATCTTGTTGATAAAAAAAAAAAAAAACTACTTCTATCGTAACCCAGATTCTAGTGGTCTTTATTTAACATAAATTTTCACTTTGCACATTAAAGAGTAAGTACACCCTAGATCACTTTTCCCCCCCGCTGTAAACGTGTTTGTATGCCTACCTTATAATGAAACCTATTCATCCATTCTGTTATTTGACAATTCTGAAATAATATTGTGTATCATAAGAAACTGGTAGAAAAGCGTATTTGTGCTGCCCTCTAACGGTTGAAATTCCATTTCTGCTCCCCACACTGCCCCCCGCCCCAATCGCGATGTCAGAGTACCTCTTTGGAGGTGGTAACCACCTCCATCAGACCTCAGCCCTCCCTAGCCCAAACTGAGCCAGATGGGGAATTACTTTAGTGTTGGGCACAGTGGTCGCCGGTGTGTCTCTGAAATGCACACTGCCTCTGACAGCACGGTTTCTGCGGTGGGACCGCCCCTCCGTCTCCGAATGGAGGTCAGGGCGGGTGGATCCAGGGGTCAAAATGCGTTTGTCTCTCTGTGTTGCAGGTGATCGGGCTGCTGGACGTCTTCACACCTGCCACCAGCCTGGAGGAGTTCAGTGACGTGTGAGTGATACTATGGCTGCTTCTCTGCTTCTGTTTGCCTGTTATTTATTTGTGTGTGTTTATTGAGCATTCTATGATTGGGACGGATGCATATTGATGTAGACGTTGTTTAGAGCAATAATCTGATGCTTGTGCCTGGTGTGTATGCTTGTCTCTAGTTGATCTTTTAAATTAGATTACATCTAGAAGTGATATAAACAGTGACTAAACAGTCAAAATGATGTAGAGAATAATGAGTGCTGTTATGAAGTTGAGCGTAATTGCGCTTGATTGTTTCTGTTCGTCATGCCGTTCATCTTTGTTAGAATCTCCACTTCACATTTCCACAGCCCCACCCCCTGCCCATACAGCTACCCAGCACCGCCCACCTTCCCCTCACAGCTACCCAGCCCCACCCACACAGCTACCCAGCCCGAGCCACCTTCCCCACATAACTACCCAGCCCGTCCATCTTTCCCTTCACAGATACCCAGCCCTGCCCACACAGCTACCCAGCATCGCCCTCCTTCCCCACATAACTACCCAGCTCACCCATCTTCTGCCTCACAGCTACCCAACTCCGCCCACACAACTACCCAGCACCGTCCACCTTCGCCACATAACTACCCAGCCCCGCCCATCTTCCCCCTCGCAGCTACCCAGCCCCGCCCACATAGCTACACAGCACTGTCCACCTTCGCTACATAACTACCCAGCCCCGCCCATCTTCCCCCTCACAGCTACCCAGCCCCGCCCACACAGCTACACAGCACCGTCCACCTTCGCCACATAACTACCAAGCCCCGCCCATCTTCCCCCTCACAGCTACCCAGCCCCGCCCACACAGCTACCCAGCCCCTCCCCCTCAGCTACCCAGCCCCTCCCCCTCATAGTGAGTGCTAGAGTACTGTTACTGGAGCTCAGCCCTGCAGCTGAGTCTGTAGAGGTAGTCACTCGATACCCTGTGTGAAGGGGGTGGCACCAACTCTCACACCTCACAGTCTGTTCCATGTGGTCTGTGCAAATTGCTATTGCCCAGACTTTGCTGCAGTTGGGTGTAAGTCGTTTTTACAGGAAATTGAGTGCTTGGCGGGCAGTGGCGATGACTCAGTCCTGGCTTCCTCCCACTGCTGAATATGTGTACGTGTTTTGTGTGTGTGTGTGTGTGTGTGTGTGTTCTTGTGTGTTTGTTTTTGTGTGCGTTTGTGAGTGCATGTTTCACCCCTGCAAAAACAAGGTCTGTCACAAATCCAGGCTTCTACTCCTGCACTCTCCCAACCTGTGTGTGTGTGTGTGTGTGTGTGTGTGTGTGTGTGTGTGTGGGTGTGTGGGTGGAAGGTCAGTATCTACACAGACAACTTGTTACAGTCCTTCTCGTGTCCGTGGTAACAGATTCCTCCATGTTGTCCGCATTCCAAATCTGCAGCTTGACACTTGCGCACTTGCCTCCCAAGTGAGTCCTCGGCCAAACGAGTGAATAGAAGGTGCATTAATGTTCAAATATGCTAAATCCGATCCGAGAGAAACTGGGGTGACATAAAGGCATGTTAGGATATATTTGGGCTCGAGTTTTTCACCCCCTCCCCCAGCCAGTCTCAGTTTCGTTTATGGCGGCCTCCTCTTGGGAACACACTGCACACTTGAGTCGTGCTGGTGTCCCGGATTAACGCAGGTCACTTTGGGGTGAGGGTCGTTTGAGTTCGGTGAGCAAGTGGCTGTGAAAGGAGGGGATTGTGCAGGCGGTGCCCGCAGGAACGAGCGGCTCTCCGGGTGGATAAGAGAGGAAGGGAAACCAGACGAGCTCGAATAAGGCTGTGCGTTAACACGCATACCAGCGGTAGACAGGACGGGTAAAAATTGGATCAACTAACCTCTAATCAATTGTTAAAGATTAACCGAATAATCAGTCGGTTACGCATCTGTCCCTGGCGAAATGTGCAGCAAACAATCGCGCTGCAAGTGTGCTGTGCCTATTTCTCACTTTTTTTCAGAGCGTGCGTGTGGTTTTAATTTTTTTATATCTTACCAATAAGGTAGGAAATCAGATGTATTATTCTTCATTTAGCCGCTTATAAATGCCAGTGCAGAGCCAACGTTTCAGCAAGGCCTACTCAAGGGAGTGCTCTGCTCTGTGTTATTATGGCTGCTTGTTTTATTGGTTTGTTCACTCCTCTTTGGCTACGGTTACACGAGTCACTTCACGCGACTTCTGGTATCGGGATTCCGACATTCGATCACACCGGGTCAGATGGAGTTGCGTCCATACTTCAATGCGACCTCCTGTGATCAGATCGCAGTTCGGATTGCGCTCCCCCGCGCAGTATTTAAACGCGAGCTATACTCTTCCTGGAAAATGGCATTCGCTGTTCGTGAGGTCGTGCCTCTTTACATTTTGTTCAGATTGTGTAGTCGAGGTAGGCCCTGGACAAAGGCGTACACTGTTCAGGAGGCAGCAGCAGACGCGTGCTATTAAGGCGAGCGTTGCGTTTCTGGGTGCAACGCAGCCTTGCGATATCGGATGCCAGAAGTCGCATTGAAGTGACTAGTGTAACTGTAGCCTTTGCCGTTTGCTTTTGATTGTTTATTTCTTAAACTTATACATAAGTATCCTAAATTGGAGTAAAAAATTGGTCAGTTGTCAGTCTTTTTTTTTTTTTTTTTTTTGATAGATTGCTCCGGTTTGAATTTAATCAGTCAGTGACTTTATCTGTCTTTCTATTCTTTGCTCAAAGAAAGACACTTGAACACAGTCGCTGATGTCCAATCCCCCTGAAATTTAAGCCTACAAACTCAAACCCCTGTGTGACATTATTTTTCATTGTAAATCCAGCTGAGTATGTGTAATGTTGCCACAATTGCCTCACTGAAGTTAATGCAATTTTGCAAGCACAGGCCTTTGGTAGATATTTTGCCAACTCTTGAAGCTGACAAGCTGATTAGACAGTTGCCAATTTAGGCTGTTCGTTTAGTTAATTGAGCCAGTTTAAGCTAGCGTTTTGTACTGTCAGCTTCTCTCTCACACATCTTTTGACATGGCAAGCTTTAAAAAGGGCGCACAATCCCAAATTTCGGTTAGTTTTAGGTTGCAGTTCATTTTCTCTGTATCTGTGGTGTGCACACATTGTTATCAATTGCAAAAGGCAGCACATTTCCGCAACGTTAAGAACAGGGCTGTAACAAGGTTTCAGAATTCATGTGACTCTGCAGGAATGTAATCCAGAATCAGAAGCCATCTGACAGAACATCCACAATTTCCAAGAATGGAAATTTTGAAAGAAAATGGAGGTAAAAGTCTGTTAAACCCCTTGACTGGGTAATGCTCCTGGTAGTTCTTAGCTTGCAAGCTTACTGTAAGTCTGCTACAATTTCAAAAAGCCCTAACAGTCAACCTACGAATATCTTGGACTCCTGCCACATTGAGTCTTGGACCTCTTTGCTTTGCTGTATGCCTTCAAGTCAAATCAAACGCAGATTAATATAGCAAACGCTGTTTATGTAGCAAACTGACATTTCCTTGAAAGTGTTGGCTGTTGTCATCTAGTTTGCAATGCCAGTTTATTTGCCCCTCACACACTGGTTGTCTCACAAACACAAGAACTAAACTGGAAACTAGAACTAAACTAAACTAGGCGGCAGTGTAGTATAATGGTTAAGGAACTGGCCTTGTAACTGCAAGGTTGCAGGTTCGATTCCCAGGTAGGACACTGCCGTTGTACCCTTGAGCAAGGTACCTAACCTGAATCGCTTCAGTATATATCCAGCTGTATAAATGGATAATATGTAAAAAATGCTAAAAAGTTGTGTAAGTCGCTCTGGATAAGAGCGTCTGCTAAATGCCTATAATGTAAATGTAATGTAATGGAAGAATGTCAGGTGACACAGTGGTTAGCACTGTTGTCTCGCAAGAAGGAGGTTCCGAGTTGGAGTCCAGCTGGCCTGGATCCTCTCTGCGTGGAGTTTGCATGTTCTCCTTGTGTTCTTGTGGGTTTCCTCTGGGTACTCCAGTTTCCTCCAAAGACATGTAGGGACACAGGATGTCATTGTAAATAAGAATTTATTCTCAATTGACCCTTCTGTTTACATAGTCAGCCAGTTTTATTTATTTTTATGTATTTATTACATATGCACGCACAGAAGCACACAAATGCATGAATACAAGCACACACGCTAACATACTCATGCATGCACATGCATACAAACATGCCCATACAAAATTGTACACAGACACACAAACAGTTTGTGCACGCATGTGCGTGTTTTTGCCCATGTGTGTGTGTACACAAAAACGTGCATGTACACGCATACTCGCGCGCAAACATAGATGCATAACAGCTATGTAAGGGACAAGTGGGTTGATTTATTAGTGGGCTCAGCCAGTCCAAATACACAACCTGACTCAAACTGTGGGGGAAGGTGGGTTATTTTTGTTATTGTGACCTTCCGGTCTGTACTGGAGTAAAACGGGAGAGAGGGGTCTGCACTGGGACCACGTCTAAGAATACTCTCTGTGAATGCCTCTTCCACAACCTCTGAACCACTTACCCTGCAGGAGGAGCAGGGGGGTTTACAGAATATTTTCCAGCCCCCACCCCCCCCCTTACGTAGGAATAGCTAAGCCCGTCAGCTATTGGAGGGGGCTGTAGACCCCCCTCGCTCACCTAAAACAGCTGTGATTATGAAGGAAAGTGCATTTGCCATGCACTACAGTCACCCATACAGGCTTATGTTCCAAAACTCTCATTGCTGCTTCAGAGTTCAATTGCATATGATTTAGAGTTCCGTTTATGCTTCAGAGTTCAATTGCATATTCTTCAGAATTTATTGCATATGCTTCAGAGTTCATTTACATGTGCCTCTGAGTTTAATTGTGTACGATTTAGAGTTCCAGAGCTTAATTGCTTAATTGCTTCAGGGTTTGGCTTCCAATCATTCCAGCGCTGCGCCTTCATTTGACACATTCACCCCAGCCATTCCTCCCCACAACATTCCGCTGGTGACAGGCTGGGCCAAATGGTTTAGGGCCGGGGAGGACCTGCTGTCAAACCAGTTTCAGCTAATTGAGCACGGCGTCGCTGTCATGCTTGCAGTCACAATGCGGTCTGCCACACCGCTATGGGACAAGAGGTGTGGTGGGACTCTGCATGGCAGGCGGTTGAAATGGCTATTTAAAACACTAATCCAAATAGATTGCAAGAACCAATAGATTGACAGATGGGATCTGGTGCTTGCTAGGAATGGCGACTGTGGACGGGGACATGTCTGGTGGTTATCTTTGGAGCGTGCTTACAAGCGACTTAAACTTGAACTTAAACTTATCCGTCCAAATCAAGTACTCACGCTGTAAATTCAGTATTGGTCACCCCTGGTATATGCATGGAGAACGGCCAGAATACTGCACGTCTCCTGTTGATTCCCAAGAAAACTTTAATGAGTGTGTTTAAAATACCATCCGTTTAAACCAATTAGACCCATTTGCACTTGATCGCCAAAGACTCCCGGAATCATTTCTGAGAGATGCACAGATGTCTTCTTTTCTTTCCGTTCCGCTCTGTCATGCACATTGTCTATTGTGCGTTACACTGCTCGTACACCTTCAGTGTTTGATCTAGGCTACGCCGTTGGCCTTCTAAAAATCATAAATGACCCCTAGAAATTGATGCGTGGGCACAATTGACCCCCTCCCAGATTGACTGGGAGAAAGTATAGTACTGTTTGCATTGTAACTTAGCGTAAAGTTAGAATCACGTCACCAGCCAAAGCTGTAGCATTACGAAATGTTGCATGTTAGTCAATATAGGTGACATTATCCATTTAAAAAATGTTATACATTCATATTGTAATTAATCAATAACGTTGACATTATGTCTTGCATTAATATAACTTCTCTATTTGGCGAAGTGAGCTCTGTATTCTTACAATAAAAAGTTATTTCAAATTTACTTCCTGGGTGTTTCTGTTTTAAAATTTTTAATACATTTTTTTATTGACCCCTGACATTTGACAATGGCCCCCTAAAAATAAATATTAAATAAATGAATCCTGGATCAAACACTGCACATTTTGCATGTGAATAAATCCTTGGTGTTCCAGTGTTATTGTGTGAGGGAGCGGATTCACCGCCCACTTTAGTGGCACATCTTATCAGAGAGCAGAGAATCCTGCTAACAAACAGAAAATGGCGCTTATGCATTTCAAGGGAAGGCATTTTTCAACCGCTAACAAAAACATGCAATTATACCCCATTCTGAATGACAAATGATGCGGTTTGTTGCAGGGTTGAGAAGGATCTCTACCTTGTATCTGCCGTGTCAATGAGGCTCTTGAGTTGAGTCTGAGTGCTTTGTTTGACAGGTACCTCGTGACTCATCTGATGGGCGCGGACCTGAACAACATCGTTAAGTGCCAGAAGCTTACGGACGACCACGTGCAGTTCCTCATCTACCAGATCCTGCGGGGGTTAAAGGTCAGGGCACGCCCACATCACCATGGGAACACTTGCCCTTTCAGCTTATACCCAGTTTATGGACATAATATTACCGAATTGTTAAAATGTTATTGTTAAAAGTCGCTGGCTGTGTGCAAGCGTCGTTTCCTGGACAGAGTCCTGTAAGAGACGGGTTTCCAAACTTGCTCTAACCCAGACCCGCTTTACAAATGTTTGTTTAATCGACCTCTTTCTCTTTCTCTTGCAGTACATCCACTCTGCTGATATCATCCACAGAGTGAGTCCCATCTTATGATTATGATTATGGTTGTGTGTCCATATTGATTCCTGGGGAGAACGTGCCATAAATCACTTCCTGTGAACATTTGGGCTGAGCGCAGCGGCATTGCCGTGTTGCTTTAATGCAGTCCGCTGTTTGTTTTTATTATTAATGTCCTTTTATGGCCGTGCGGACTTTGAAGGCCACGGTGGCCAGCTTGTTCCAGACTCCCTCCCTGTGCAAACACACCGAGGAGAGACGAGGCTGGAGGAAGGAGATTTGCCTTCGTTACGCGTGTTCCGTGTTTTACCAGGCACCGCCTGACTGAGCTTTGGCCCGGTGCTGTAGTTTTATAGCCATTTATAAACAGAAAAAGCAGAGGGCGGCGGCTGATATATCCTGCCCCCCCTCCCTTCCCCATAGAACCTGCGGTAAGGGAACTGGGTTTCATATGTGGCCAGAAAGATGTGGGGCCAGATCGGGCCTGCCATAGATGTCCTCTTGTCCCTTTGATCATTAAGAAGCAAATAAACGTAATATTCACATGCATTAAAAGATTGACGATGTCCAGATCAGCAGTCTAATAGCTTTGTATGTTTTAAGAAGGCACCTACTTTGTTTACACACACATGCACTATGTGTTCTGCTCACACACATTGCTTTATTAGTTTGTGGAAAATGTTTGGCCCATATGCACCATTTATAAATTAAAAAAAATTGGCCCCCAAGAGGAAGTGGTTGAAGAACATGCTGTATCCTAGGCTTGTACCCTGCGTTGGGCGCTGCTTCACTGAATTAAGGAACTGTGCATGCTTCTGTAATAAGGGGATGTCGCAGCAGAGAAGTTGCATTATTTTCCCTGAGATCGTAGATCGTGCTTTGCGAATTACAGTAATGTAATGAAACATCACATTGTGCCCACTGCAGGACCTGAAACCCAGCAACTTGGCTGTGAATGAAGACTGTGAGCTGAAGGTGAGGGGAAAACTGTCAAACTGGAGAATTAAGAATGCACTTGTTGCAAAATTGCTTCAACCAAGATTGCTGTTTCTTGCCATTTCCTGAATGCAGCTGAAGGTGAAGTCAGATGCACAATGACTTCGTTCCCGCCCCCCCCCCCCAAAAAAAAGGACAGGCAGTACGAGTGACTGGGAACGTCATAATTGTTCTGTACGTTTCCGCTGATGATTAAAGTTCACGTTCAGATAAGAAGAGAGCTGAAAAATGTTGTTCCCCCACATTGGAAGTCTTGCAACACAAGAAAACGGTTACAACATACGCGGAAATGCACAACAGGGATTTAATCTGAAGAGCCCCGATAATGACTCGTAAAATGATTGATGTTTGACATCTTTTTCCAGTATCCACTAGGGTGCAGTTCCATGGCTACAGTAACTATTGTGTCAAAGCAATCAGATTTCTCCGAGATATTGAGCCATTTAGTACTGTGTAAATATTTTCAAAGTATATTACAGGGTTTCCCCCAGGAAAATAGTTAGCGGAGGGGGAAGTGCCTCAGAGAAAGCGGCGAGTTGTCGTACTCGCGTGCTATAGCCGACACCTGGTGAAAACGTGATTTGTTAAATGGCACACATTTATTGAATGGTTCAACATAAGATTATGGCCGTCTGACGGCTGAGTGAGCTTTTATAGACTTTTGTGTTTGCGCTCGTGAATTCAGCGCCCCGCCTCCGCTAAAAATACGTAGGGGAAACCCTGTATTGCATTACATTCAAACGCCAAATTAGGTAATCTATGAAATATGGAAATGTCAACAAAATATGTTATAAATGCGGAAAACACTTCCATTTTCCCTTAACTTCAGCTTGGGGAACCTGTTCAGTAATATTTGAGCATCCTGTACAGACACATTCACTGTGTCGTGCTGGTGTGAGCATGGAAAGCAACACCGCTCCAGGATAACGGTGTTGCCTAAATCCTGTCAGTCTTTTCAGGGTGCCTTCTGTCTCCCACCCTCTCCGTTTCAGATCCTGGACTTTGGGCTGGCCCGGCACACTGATGATGAGATGACGGGCTATGTCGCGACCCGGTGGTACCGCGCTCCAGAGATCATGTTGAACTGGATGCACTACAACATGACAGGTGTGTGTGTGTGTCCGTGTGTGTGTGTGTGTGCGTGTGCGTGCGTACGCGCATGTGCGAGCGCATATGTGCGTACACATGCACTGGCAGGGGAGAATATACATCATGCACATAGGCACACAGTGCACACGGAAGATGATAAACGGGAAGTCTCACAGAAGGAGTAAGAAAATACAACACACGTGCACCAGTGGGAAGATTTACCAGGGCCCACTCACCATTTACAAACCTTCTGTGTGTAGACCAAATTTCATTGCCTCGTCACACTGATGATTTTCCAGTCTGCATGAAATACTGTTAAAAACCCTTCTCAAGCACCACCTTTTTTGAACACAAACCTGAAAATAAAGTGGTTACTGTTCCCCCTTTGACTACATGCATAATCCTAGTATCTTCTGTAAGGTAACCCTTCGGAGTTTGTTTCTGAAGAGTCAGAATTGTATTACTGAAACAAAGTAACAGAAGCTTAACCACAGTGGAAGTGAAAAAAAAATTCTCTCAGCTAATTTTTTTGCAGGGATAAGGATACTGGGCCTCATTTATAATTCAGGCGTACGTTCAAATCTAATCATAAAGTTTGGATTTAACCCAATGAACGTCGGGACGGTAAAATGATATCTCACGACAGCTCTTGACCGTGCGTATGCTTTTCCCAGTGGCGAGGCAGCGACATTGCATGCAATGAACAGCGAGGGAACAATAGTTGTGCAGCCTAAAATGAAAACAAATAACTTTTGTTCATAGCACTGCAGAGTCAACAGGTGATGAAAAAGGTGCTCTTTTGAGAACATAGATTGTGAGCTGTAAAATCAGAAGTTCGCCTTAAATGAGAAGCTCATCATAAAAATTGCTAAATAACGTCCAAGTCATTCCATTTATGAAAATATTAAAAGCAGTTAATGCATCGGGCAATATTTAAAAATACACTTGACCTACTTGACCTTTCTCATCACGTGCAGCCTAAATGGAATGAAGCGGAAGCCAGTTAACACTATAACCGCCAAGTGCCACGCCAATTGGAAAAAAAATTTAAATTTAGAATGATTTAATCCATGTTTATGGCATGTTTCTGTCCTGCCCTGACTTTTCCTAAATGGTTATACTGCAAATGTCTACGTTGTTATAATTCAAAAATTCAAATTAGAAAACTGAGTTAGATGAGTTTTTCTTGATTTTTATTTATTTTTTTACCTCAAAGACTATTTGGCGTTGGTACCCAAGTGTCAATCACTACTTTTCTCCTCCGGGAGTCGCATTGACTGCATTTGCATAATGACCACATTAGCGTTCTGAGACAATGATCATATAAACTGTTATTTTATATAGTCTACCCAAAATAAAAAATATTTAAATTGATTGAAATGTTTTATTTTCCGAGAGGAAATACTTTAGACTCTAACAGTAGTTGGATAGTTTTAGCCTATATACGCTAGCCTATTGTTTACAGTTCCAAACAGCAGCACAATTTTGGAAACAAATTTAAATTTAAATTCCGTTCTGTGGAATATATATATTTTTTTGGGTAGACTATATAAAATAACAGTTTATATGAAAAGTCTAGTTCTTTTTGTAAATGAGACAGACAAAGATTGTACTGCGAAGAATTGTTGTCAACTCATTAGATTCAATCTCAATTTAGTCCGCTGTGCTTATATTTGTGTGACTATCCGCAGTCCAAGCCTTCATAAGTTAGCTCATTGCAGGGCCATTTCTAGCAATAAATGATTAATAATTTGAGTTCAGTGTGTTTGCACTTCTACAGTAAAGAAATATGACACAACTAGTCTATTTGGCATCGGTCTCTGCAATGCTAGTGACTGAATTAACCAAAAGTACTGGGAACAAAACATGTGCACAAAACAAGTATTGGCTACATTCCCTTTTTATTTTATCCAAAGACGTTTTACTGAAGCTCTTCTGATGACGTACTTTGCTCAAGGGTACAATTGCAGTGCCCCAGCTGGGAATCAAAATTTAGAGTTGCTTGCCCAGTTCCCATAACCATTATATGATGCTGCACCGCAATAATAATAAAAACAAAATTTTAGCAACTTGTAATACATATAATAATAAAGTAATAAAATAGGTTTTCCATCTTTTGTTAATGTTGAAGGTTTCGAGAATCTTACTCCATGCTTTGTGTTTGTTACAGTGGACATTTGGTCTGTGGGCTGCATCATGGCCGAGCTTCTCACTGGACGGGCACTGTTCCCCGGGACCGACCGTATCCTTCTTCCTCTTTGCCTCTGTTATGACAGTCTCTTCCCCCTCCCACCTGTGGAGAAGTGCCACGGTCCCCGTGGCATGAAGACTCCCTGGTATGCTCGCTCAGAACAGTGAGGGCGCGATCCCGTCGCGGGCCCCTTGCTTTAAGGGCCCCTCTCATTGCCTGCGGTCGCGGCCGCTCTCTCCCTACGCGGCGCGTGCCCTGGTTTCACAGCCGCCGGGTTTCTGGTCACCTGATCCGGACCTGCCTCTGTTTCCCCCTCCCTGCCCCCTCCTGGCCCCTCCGCACAGCGGACACCGCCAGGGCTGGATTATCACACGTTTCGGTTTAGAACGTGAGGCGCGGCCTGTTGTTGTGTGAGAGCGGATGGAATGCCTCGTAGGCTTTGACGTGCTCGCAGCCCCCCCCACCCCACCCGCCACTCTGAGCACTCCTGTGAATTCAGGAAACCGGTCTCAATTCACTCCCTGAACAACAAAAAAAAACAACTTCAAAAGAACATTATGGGTCTTATTCAGTTTGTGAGTTGCCCCCCCCCCCCCCCCCCCCCCCCCCCCCCAGCCCTGATTTGGAACAAAAACCCCCTCCTTTCCCAAGTCTTTTGCTTTGTCGTTTTCACCGAGTAACCTTGTAGAAGAGGGATGTCAGAGTATAGAGTGGTGTGTGCGTATGGTCTCTCTGATTTGGCTGGGTGTCTGTGAGCGGTTGGGAATGGGGGTGGGTGTTTGTTTCCTGTGCCTCCTCTTCACCAAAGCTCTGCGCCAGATATCATCTTGAGGTTAACCGTGCCGGCAGCAATTCTGCGTCTCCGTAGCACAGGGCCGTGATCAAGATGAAGATCGCAGCGAACATTGCGCTGCATTGGTGAAAGTGCAGATATCGGCACTAAAGTAAAGAGTTTGTTTTCGCTCGATTGTCTGCGTATTCAGAAAGCGTTTCTCGGGCCTCCGTGGAGCCTGCGTGCTGCGTTGGTAAAAACGCAGAGCTTTGGTGATTTCAGGCATCTAATTACATACCTTTTTGTTGCATAATATTCATTTCAGACTATTTTTTCCCCCCCTTTACAGTTCAGGGATTACCCATCTGAATAACTGTCCTACTTTATGTTTCAGAATGTTTTAGCACATTGATTGTGTTATATAGTGAATGACACTATGGTCACTGCACTGCAGATTGCTTCTTTCTTGGCTGCTGAATGTTATAACTTACCTGTACAGGAAATGGGACAGATTTTCTCTGCTTAAAAGGCCAGGGAGAATCCATATATCTGGCTTTAGCTCTTTATGTATGTGTTTTAATTTTATTGTTTTTAAACTAGTGAGTGTTCCTGTTTTTCTGCTATTTATTTGTTTTATTTTTTTAATACTTGAGTGACTGCATTGGGCAATTGAGAAGTATGCATACCTGAAGGTTTTGCGGATGCCCTTGTGTGATATGGGTGTATGTGCTGTCTGAACTCTGCAGGTGATTGCTTCTGGCTTGCAATGTATAATATATGTATGAGCCAGGGATGTTGGCTTGGGGGCGGGGGGGGGGGGGGGGGGGGGGGGGGCTGCATGCAAGGCCTTCTGGTGAACAATCGCCACCAGTGTCTTCTCTCTCCTGCTACTTTTTGTACTTGCTCGGTAGCATTGACCGCCCTGGTTACCTTCCAAGCTGGCTCTCCGACTTTGCTTGCTAACCAGTTAACCACATTTACTTACAAAGCTTGTTTCATTCTCTTCTCAGGCACGCTTCAAATCTGCACAAGGACATGCATTTGTGATGGATTTAACAGAGTAATTATAGATGCTTTATCTTTTATAAGATGCATATTCACCTTTTTAGATTGCTCTTGACTTTGCTTTCAGCATGTGCTAAAAAGGTTCCTGCACAATCACTTTTTTTTTTTTTTCAAAATTCCGGTCCAGAGTTGGATTTTATCAATCTGCATTTTTTTTTTATGTGAAAGACTGCAAACTGCATCGATGCCAAAAGCATGCCGAAATTTGAGTAATTAACCATAAAATTACCATTGGTTGTTCCACCTTCTCTGATTTGTCACTGATTTCATCAGAGCCAATCAGAGGTTGAGAGACTTTTCTGTATCACGTCACCAGAGTGACCTCACCACAGAGTGTTTTTGCACAGGCTATTTCTTGGACGGCATGTTGCTATTTGTTATGACAAAATCACAAATTACCCAGATATAAATTAGCTGTACCCATGTAAGTGCCTCACATTCTGTAGCCAAGCAGGGTTTTTTTTTACATATCTGGGTCAAGTAATTATCTGAAATACTTTCACCCTTTACACACCTGTAGAATTCCACCAACAATTACTGTGGCAGCATACCAATGGCAAAAATCGCGTGGGAAAATAAAATCTACCCGCGTAGGGAAATTGAGGAGCCGTGTGCACAGCCCGAAACTCGGTGCATGCAAATTGTTTTGCGTTGTGTTTTTATGCAACTTGCGCGTGAGTAAAGTCCGTATTTGAGTGCAGTTTTGTGGCCTTTGAGGAGAAATCCAGGCTTTGAGCGCGCACATAACCCGAACGGGCACACAAAACTGTACGGCCGGAAACATACCGCAAGCAAAGCGCACGTGGAAACGTGACCTCTTTACTTCGGCGTTTTGCACGCTCGTTGACGTTATGTGCGCGCTGAAAGCCTGGATTTCTCCTCAAAGGCCACAATATTGCGCTCAAATACGGACTTTACTCGCATAAATCGAGTTTTGTAAAAGCACACGGCAAAACAATTTGCATGCACGAATTTCGGGCTGTGCACACGGCTCCTCGATTTCCACCCGTAGATTTTATCTTGCAAAGGCCGCCATAAATTTCCAGAGATGCCTGTGTTCACCAATATTCAGAACAAAATGTTCTCTAAAAAGTTTTTTCTTTGCACATCTTGGTTAGCAAACATGTTTTCTAGATAATTCTCTGGGATTTGCTGGTGTATTTTCAAATTTTAGCAGCACCTAAAGTGTAAACGGCACTATTTTTTAAGTAGCAGTATGTATTTCAAATACTTTAAATCTCTGGATGTTGGTAAAAATTCTTCAAATGCTCCTGCAGCTCCCTGATCATTTTCAAAGAAAACATGTTGCAAACCAAAATGTGACATCATACCAAAAAAAAACTTGTTTTCAAAATGGTTTAATTTAAAAATTGTTAGTTGTCTGCAGTGATTTTACTGGTGTCTACAAGGAAAAAGTAGTTAAAATAATTGTTAGGCTCAGGCCGGTTTATAACAAGTCTAGATGTTGAAGAGCCAGTCAGGACTGTTGGGGTAATCCTGTGTGGAGCTGCAGGCATGGAAGAGTTTTGTGGGCATGCAGATTTCTGTGATTCATAGGTCAATGGCACCGATTTCACAATTTCACAATCCACCCACTCTAAATGATTATTAAATAACTCTTACTGGCTTGTTCAGTTGTCAGTCACACGGACAGGCATTTACTTTATTTTGTGTAGTCGGTCAACAGTAATTTCACAATTTGTGCAATGAGCTCTGAAACTGAGAACTGCATATCAGCTGAACTCCATAATCCTTGAGAGCTACCACTTCCTGTACAGCTTGGCACCAATATTAAGAGGATGTAGGAAGAGAAGTAAGAGGAAGTAGGTTTTGGTGTTCTTTTTCAGTTCATTGTTTCTCTTTGTCTAGTCCTCTGTTTACGTCAGTGGTGTTCACTCTTGCCTTTGGAGAGCTGCAAGGTGTGCAGGTTTCTGCTGTTGCTCTAAATTTACAAATTGTAAAGCGGTTTGCACGGTTAACTCACTGCACCTGGTTTCTTGGTTCTGAATTATACGCAGATTTTAAAGGTTAAAACAAAAACCAGCCACCGTCTGGCTCTTCCAAGGGCAAGAGTGAATACTCTTGGTGTAAGTAATCTTAAACTCGGGTCTTCTGCGCTGCGTCGCCACATGTGCCGACTCTATTCTAATATGAAGCCATTGCAGTGACCATGTGTTTGCGGTCCACCTGGACCCGCCCACCCTCTACAGTGGCCCCCCCTCCCTGCCGTTTTCCTTTATATTGGGCTAATAGATATTGATCAATTGAAGCTAATAATGCTGCTCGTCGGAACCCCAGAGCCCGAGCTCTTGATGAAAATATCTTCAGAGTCTGTGAGTTTTCAGTTTTCCCTGATCTTTTTCATTTGTTTCTTTGTCCTTTCTCCCTTACACTAAGACGAGACCTGGTAGTTTTCCCAACTTCCATCTAGGGTTGTGTGTTTTACGTAAGCAACAGATAACTTGTGTGTGCTTATACAGCTCATTCCTTTATTTTGGGTTGGGTTTGTTTGTTGGTGGAGATGGGTGGGGCAGGCATTCGGCGGGGGGGGCTACCCGGAGGAACGGAGTCAAAGGTGAAACCAAAGAAGTGGTTTCCTTGGTTTCTGGTGTGATGTCATAATGGGGAAGAATTCCGGGCAGAATGTGAATGTAACCTTGACATTTGGGGATTCGGTCAGAGAGGGAAGTAAATCACTAACTTGCATATCTTTTCATAGCTGTGTGGCGCTCTTAATCGGTGGGCTAAACCTTGCTTTCCCTAACTGATTGCTTTGTTTTTCCTCAGTGTTTGCACTCTTCTGTGTGCTCTCCTTTTTTACTCAGCTAAAACTGAAGCATGTTTGTATTCTCTGTAACACACACAGTTCTAACCTTGCATGCTTGGCTTGAATTTCTTTTCTTCTTCCATTTCCCTCTTTCTTTCCCAACACCCCCCACCCCCCAAAAAAAAACAAAAAAACCTTAGAGATTATAACACCCCCCCCCCCCCCTCCCCGTTTACAGGACCTCACATCTGTTTGGATGTTGAGGGATCGACACGTGGATCACTAGCGGAAGGTGTTTTTATTTTTGTTTTAAACCATTGCTTGTGTAACTTGTGTGCTGAAACCCCCTTGACCCGAGTTCCAAAGATATAAACCAGCTTCAGAAGATAATGCGCCTCACGGGAACACCACCCGCCTCGCTAATAAGCAGGATGCCCAGCCACGAGGTGAGCAGGACCGCTGGTGCTGTATGAAAACTCTATCTCTCATTTGGGGGGGTCGTCACATCAACTCTCCATGCCTAGAAAGAAAGAGGAAAACAAAAAAGAAAATAACTCCCGACTGAAATATTATTTACGTCCTATTTCTCCCTGGGTTCCCACTCCTGACTGCTCTTCTAAAATGTGTTTTTGAGTGACAGCCAGCGTTGTACGTCTAAACCCACACAGTTAAGGGGTCCTTTCTGTGCTCAGACCTGTGGTTTACTGACTTTATCATCTGTGGGGAGCTGAACTGGAGAGCCCCTATTGGTGCCCAACGGCAGGCAGAGCTCGGCCATGGGGCGGCCCCAGAGCGAGCCGTTTTAAAAGGGAACGAGGAAAATGAGGCGTAGATTTATTTTTACTCTCTTCCAGATTTGAAATGCTTTTGAAAGACCAGTTTGCACAGTACTTTTTTGGCAAATGGGAAAAAGAGTGAAATCACTTTAAAAATGTTTTTTTTTTCCCCCCTTCCCAGTCGTAGACACGTGGATCAATGAAAGGAGTCCTGTTTTTCCCTTCAGTATAATGCGACACGTAGGTCCCTGTCCCCATAGTTTGCCATGATTTTTAATGTGAGCACTTGTGTCGTTATCTGACCCCCCCCCCCCCCCCCCCAAAAAAAACTCACTTTCCTTCCATCCCCCATCCCCCTTCTGTAGTGCCTGAGCCCTATCTGAGCTTTGTGGCATCTCTTCTAACCTCCCCACAATGCACTGCAAAAACCTGCTTGGTAATGCAAGCAGTCCGCAAACAACACTAAGTGCTCGTCTAGCCTTTTTTATTGTTTTTGTGCTGAAGTGGCAGTGTGCAGCCGCTAACTCAAACAGGGGAGCCCGTTAACAGGTTGAAGTGAAGTTTCCACAGCCACATGAAGGCTGCACAGCACTGATGACGATGATGACCAAAGAGGCCTTCTTAACTGCATGCATCACTGACCGCCAGGCTCCTCAAAGCGGCCGGAGCCTTAGCTTCCGTCTCTCAGCCTTATCTGATGATGGTCACGCCCCGGACACGCCCCGGAGAGAGATTCTGCCGTCTTCATGATCGGAGCTTCGGGGCTTTACTCTGTGGAATTTGCAGCCCATGAGATCCACCCTCTTTCCTCCTCCTCCTCCTCCTCCTCCTCCTCTGCTCTTGTCTGTCTCGCTCTGTCTCTGATCAGCATCTCTCTCGGGAGCGCTGGTCCGGCCTGCAGGCCGCACGCACGCAATCGGCGTAGTTTGTAGGAGCGGCAATAACTTGAGTTATTGCATTTCAGCTAATGAGTCCCCCCCCCCCCCCCCCCAAGTGATCTCATTGCGATTGTTGCTCTTGTTTGTATTGCAACTGAGTAACCCCCTCGGGAGAAAATATGTGGCCTGCCTGTGGTTCTTCATGAGTCTGTCCCTCAAATTAGAGCCTCTAAATGCTAAACTGGTGTTGACTTGATCTCCACAGGCTCGGAACTACATCAACTCACTGCCACAGATGCCCAAGAGGAACTTTACCGACGTGTTCATTGGAGCGAACCCAATGGGTAAGAGGAGTCATGTGAGCCTCCTCTGTTCGTACAGTGTCTGGTTTGGAGAGAGTAGTGGAGGAAGGGGCAGGATGTGTGTGGGTGGGGGGCACTGATACAGTGGAACTGTCTGTTTCTGTGTCTCTTAGTCAGCTCAGGGTGCGGTCTGCTCACTATTAATGTGTATACGGTATTTGCTCTAGTGATGACAGGGTAGTTTTATACAATGCAGCACAGTATTATTTTATTCATCCCTCTTGTAGCAATTTCATTTTGATCCAGGAGAGGGAGTACATTCGCAGTCACATGAATTCAACATTCACATTTAACATATGTTATTGCAATAGAGTTGACCGTAGCCTTGGAGTTATCCAATTTTGTTTAACATTTTCTTCAGGGATTTAAGTATCGATCAGTCAGTTGTGACGTTTTCATTTATAATTTGTTGCAAATGCACAACTAAGTGCATCAGTTGAGAAAATGTCATTAATCACTCATTTATTACTAACTAGCGCTCACCCACTTCAAATGTAATGAATAATATTTCCTTGGTTTTTCCTGTTTTTATTTTTTTAATCCAAAGAACGGTAATATTACTTAACCGGTTCATGTGCACAAGAGTGTTGGGTTTGCATAGTTTGTGGGTGGGCTCGTTCGCTCCCTTTTCACGTTCTCGCACCTATACTCCAGAACACAGCATTCCATTGTTAATGGGAAACTTGCATCATGTCTGAGCGGGAAACATTTTGGAAGTTTATATTCCCTTGGGAAGAGGGGGTTTTGTTAGTCTAGGTACAGTAAACCTCAGAGATATGACCTCACTGGGAAAAGACGCTGTTGAAATGTTCTTTGAATATTAACATTCCTGTAGATTGTTTTGAGCTACCCTCATGGGACACACTGTATGTGGAACACTCTGAACTCATTTTTGCTTAATGCTTGCATTTTTTATATCAGTGACGATAAGTAGCTTGATAAGACGCAGCAATGTTGCTTGTGCTTCCGGATGGGAGTAGTGTGTGGGTAAAGTATGTAAGTATGTTGCTTGTGCTTCCGGATGGGAGTAGTGTGTGGGTAAAGTATGTAAGTATGTTGCTTGTGCTTCCGGATGGGAGTAGTGTGTGGGTAAAGTATGTAAGTATGTTGCTTGTGCTTCCGGATGGGAGTAGTGTGTGGGTAAAGTATGTAAGTATGTTGCTTGTGCTTCCGGATGGGAGTAGTGTGTGGGTAAAGTATGTAAGTATGAGTAAAGTGTGAGTTAGCAGGCCGCCTCTGATTAGAACGGTTTCCTTGGCAGCGGTGGACCTGCTGGAGAAGATGCTGGTCCTGGACACGGACAAGCGGATAACGGCGGCTCAGGCACTGGCCCACCCCTACTTCACCCAGTACCACGACCCGGATGACGAGCCTGAGGCTGACCCGTACGACCAGAGCTTCGAGAGCCGCGAGCTGGAGATCGAAGAGTGGAAACGTGAGTCCTGTAACCGTCCCTGGGGGGGGGGGGGAGCATGTCTTTGCACTACTGTGAGGCTATAAGTAGCGTCTCATTGGCCTTCATCTCCCAACAGGACTGACCTATGAGGAGATTATCAGCTTCGAGCCGCAAGTGTATGACGGCGACGAGATGGAGTCCTGAGGCGTGGCGGCTGAGATGGTTTTACCCTTCACACTTACCCCCCGACACACTGTGAGGATGCGCGTCTCACTGGACCTTCTGGAAAAACAAAGTCATTCAAGTGCCTGCCATCGTTTAAGGCTGGTTCCTATGTGGGTTCAAAGGGCAAAGGCCACTCTGATATTCCCCCACCTCCACTTGCAGCGTGATGCTGTCGGTAACACACATTGCCCCAGTGTCACATCTTAAATTGAAGGTATACTGTATTAGTTTGCACCATTTTATCAAGATTCCTAAATTTTTACTTTGTTATTCTTGTACTGCAAATGGGAAGAGCAAAGATCAGCAAACAGCAAACAAATCACAAATTTTTCGGTATAGGGATTTAAAAGGCTGGGCTTTGGCTGATTGTTTCCATATTTGAATGTATTTAAAATAATCACCAAATTACATGTTGCCGTTATTTTGTCTTTGGCATATATTTACATTGAACTACTTTGGGCAGACAAATATTGTCACCACTTTGATATTTGAATCCTGGAAATGAGGCTTGTAACGGTTGAAGAGATTTAACAGGGTTTCATGAGCACCAGTACTGCCAAGGAGACTTATTAGAAGGACTAAAAGTTTCACTTTCTAGCTCGGTCCTCTGGTTGTGGCGGACTTTGAGCAACGCTGAAAGTGACTGGCAGACACTACACACGATCCTCCACTTCCTCACTGTCGCCATAACGAAAATCTGTTCTTAAATTTGAATCCCATGGGGAAAAATTGTGGGTTTAAGTGAAGAATGTTTCAGAAGGTCTTGTTTGGTTTATTCTGCAGTCCCTCCATCAATCAGAGGTACCCAGGGTTGTGTGACAGGGCGGGGAGGAGGGAGGGGGGGGGGGGGCGTTTTATTGCTGTAGTTCCTTAAAAATTAGGTACCAAACCGTGACAATTCGCTGCATGGCTGGCCCCAATATGCGCGATTGAACCGGGTACTTAAAACACCTGCGGAATGCCTGAAAATGTGGACCAGAAATGATTCCCAACTCATCCTTAGGGAGACAAAGACAAGACCGCCTTTTATTATTGCAAGTTCTTTTTGCAAGTTGTTGCTTTCAGCAGTTTGCTTATGAGATATTATATCCAGATTGCCTCTGTCCTTTATTTATTATCTGGGTTTGTTCTTTCATTATTAAAAAAAAAAAGAAAAAAAAGAAAAGAAAATGCTGCGCTGTGAGCTTCTCACTCTATTTTCTGTTCCAGGCCTTCACCAGCCCTTGTAAGTTGCTATATTGTCTGCCTTAACATTTTCCCGTACTGCATGCCTACCTGTGTTGGAGGGCTGGGGAGAAGCATCTTGCTCCAGATCTTCTGTGTAGCTTTCTCCTTCCTGCGTATAATCAGTTCAGGAGAAGGAGGAAGTACTAGGGCTGCACACAGTCTTCTTTATAACCAGCCTCCCCCGTTGTAAAGTTCCTGTCAGGATGCTGGGACTTGTGAAGAGTGTTAAAGAATGTGATTTTTTAAATCCGGTAAATTAATTAACAATGTGATCTTAGTTAAAAGTTTACAGGCAAACTGAACCCAAATTAGATGCTTACGAATCCCTCCACTGTTCAGAGATTTAAAAGAAGGAACACAAAATCTAAGTTGTGGTTGTCTAGTTATTTTACGTGCCATGTACTTCGTCCACAACACACCTATTTGACTCCGACTCGTCGCCGCTACATTGAGAGTGGGTGTGGCTGCCCCAGTGACACGAAACGTCTCACCTGGGCCCAGTTTTCCAGGATAGGACACCTGTGACCTTTATAAAATAGCTTTTTTTTTTTAAATTTTTTTTTTTAAACCTATCAGTGGACAGCTCAGATAATCAAAAATATATTTGCTGCTTAAGTTCCCCATTTAAAGGGCTTTCATTGCTAAACTGTATGCCGCAGACGTCTGTTCATGTGACCCTATTCTGCTTGGGTGGGTTTTCGTGTACTGTTAAAATAAGAGATGTGGGATTAAACCACACCTGGTGACAGATCCACCTGTATCTGAGCCACTGTCCACTGTGCTGAAAGAGCCATCCGGATGCTTCTCCTTTGTCCTCAATGAGATGCTCAAACCAGCAAAATACCCTTAGAATATGTTTTATAAATGTCATAATGTTGACTTCAGGATGTATATAACAATATCAGTTACAGTTGCTTTTTTATTATTTTATCTTCATGACTGTGTTTCCGTGATATAGTATTACTTGATTCCAAAAAGCAATATCTATATCAAGCATGTTTTTCGGTGTGTGTGTGTGTGAATGAATGAATGCGTGTTTATAGGAGTTTGAAGGGCCATGTTGAAATCATGTATTGTAATATCCTAAGGAACATAAAGATTAAAATAGATTGAGATATTTATAACCTGGCAAAGCAAATGATGTCTAGAGTGTAGATTTTTTTTTTTCCTGAGCAGAGAGTACGCTTCCATTATTCGGATGGAAAGAAGGTCTTCATTATTTTGTGTAAGCAATTCATCATATTGGAATGTGAAAACAGAGTAACCAGTAAGTACCACTGTTTAAAAAAATAAAGGCAATTATTTTTGAAATGCTTGCATCTAATTTTTTTTCTATGTTCCTGTTTTTGACACCATTAGTTTAATTGAATTTTTAAGAACATTGATTGATTTGATTGCGTCTTTCCCTGAAGTTAATTCTAATGTGATTTGGTATACAGTATGAGAAAATTTGTATTTTCTATGTGGAACAGTTATAATCAGCTCAGCTGTAACAAACATACCAGGGCTGCATTCGGAACTGAACACATTCCCTTACCTTGCTCTCTTCCCTCGAGTGAGCTATCTCGTGATGTAATTTGCTACATGCAGCAAGCAAACTTAACATTTGCTCTGCAAGGGAGGATACATGAGAAACAAACAAAACGGATCTGAATGGCCCTCGCAACCGATATAGGAATGCTACGTCATAGAGTCGAGACGTGACCTCACACTTGTGTGGAGCTTTGCATTGTGAGGGAACTGAGGTAATATAATTAGCTTACTAATTATATTTATATAATTACTCCCCTTAAATTGGAAACGGATCCCACTTGGTGTGGCTGCCGTATTTCATCCTGGCATTTTCGGGATTCCCCCCTTGAAGCAAGGTAAGAGAACGACAGGAAGAAAGGATACATTAAAACATAATACCTATAATAGGTAATATATTTTTTAAATAATTAGTTAAGTTAATAGGTTATCCACTCAAATAGAATTTTTGAATTTTGGGTGGTAATAGAATCGCACTATCAAATCTAATTTGGAAGAAAAAACCAGGTGCTGGGCCTGCTAAACTTTGTACTTCTGAAGTGGGATTTCTGTTTTTCTGGTAAGATGATAATTGTGGAAAAACTTTTGCATTCAATGAAGTGCTGCTCTCGCAGATGAGTGATATCAACCCTCTCTTCCCTAGGTTAGATGGTATGCCTGTATTGGCCAATCAGTGTTTGGACTGCTCACTAAACTTGCACTCTGTCAGCCTTGATTTGTTTTTACCACTGATCACCTAATATGTAGCTGTATATTGTATTTTATGGCTTTCTGGCAGTCTCTTCTTTTTGTCTCTTAAGAATATTTTGGTAGGATTCCAAAAAACGTGTTGGCACATTTAAGGTGCTGGCAAGCTCCAAATGACCCAAGATGTCAGATGTTTCTATTTGAATTGGGAAGAAACCGGCAAAGGCCTCCAAAGTGCCACCGTATGTTAGGTGACTGTCTTTGCTGGCTAGGGCGTTGCAACTGAACATCACTCAAATGTCATGTTGAGCAAACATTTTAAGGTTATTTTTAATCCTAAATGGATGTCATTTAATTTTTTCCCTAAATATGTAATTTTAATCTAGGCCCTTTCCTAAATATTACTTTATGGCATTTGTACCCAAGCCCAGTACATCAAACATGTTTTTTTTATTGTAGTTAATAAACCAATACCATTTGTGAGTCACAGAGAATGTTTGTGTCCACATCATTTGTATGTGCTACACATTTGTGAAGGGAGAAGACCAAATATAGGCAACAAATAGTGAAATATTGCTCAGTCCTGTGCAAAATGTATGATACATTCTACAGCAGAAAGTTGTGTGCCAATTAACTTTAACACACTTCTGGACTTCCACGGAAAAGGGGTACATCCCAATATTCTTCACTCCCCACCTCCTTTCCTCCACTCCCCCACTACCACTCCTCTTCTACCCGGAAGTATGCAAAACTGCCTGAACGCTTCCAGTACACGTATTTACATGTACAGTGTGCAATGTACCTGACATTGTGGTTTGCATCGAGACATTAATATGTAACCGTTAATACGTAATTAAGATGTAATCCGCAACATTAGATTCAAACGCGAAGATCCGTTTCCAGGGCAAGGAGGACAGGAGGTGGTAGTGGAGGAAGGGAGGGTGCATTTTTCGAGTATTGGGACGCACCCAAGGGGTTCCGCAGATGCATTCAAAAAGGAGACGCATGTAAATGAAAGGAGTGTCTAATGAGTGAAGTTTTGAGACCTTAAACAAAATTATTAATGGATGAACTGGAAGCAAGAGCGTAATTAATGGGGGGTGGCGGGGGGGCGGGATCGCGACCCCTCCAATATCACAAACAGGCCAATAAGACCTAAGACGGTTGGTGTTCTCGGGGTCTATGCATCTCAACCCCCTCAATGTTCAAACCAAAGTTACGCCCTTGGCTGGAAGGGTGCCTAAACTTTTGCACGTGCCACATTTACAGATTAATTTTTTTCAAACTTTTAAATTCAACAAATTAATAGTAATTGTGAATTAAAATTTGCTGAAATATGTCATGTTAAATGTGTTCCCTGCAGCGGTTGTGTGAACTTCTTTTCACTTAGAGATTCAACAAAAGATGCAATTTGGCCAGGGGCGCCACACTTTTGCATACCGCTGTATGGTATGTGTCATTGAATACTAACGTACAATGTAAATGAATGAGTATCGGAAACCACTGACAAATTTCCAACACTGCATGGTCCACAGGCATTAAATGTTTCATTTTGGACACACTGCCATCTCTAAATAATTTAATAATATGGGGTTATTATTAAATATGGATGGATATATGACGAGTATAATAGTCTTGTGCCATCTCCACTCTTCATAATTAGAGGTAAAATGTCTGTAATGTAATTATTTGGGGAAGTATATCCATTACAATATTCCTAAATCAACCACATACATGGATATTAATTCAGAAAAGTATCTGAGCAGCCAGTTCAGAACCGAGTAGATTACCTGACTTTTTCATTTTTAATTTTTTTTACATTCTACTGGCTTTGCAGGCTGCCAATCACTCAACTTATGAGACCTGAATTTTTAGAGATGGATGTGGGACAAAACATAAGAGGTGTATAAATCAAACACCCAAGATAAATTTTTCAATGGTTCAAAATTGTTCAATGGTAAACAAACTTTTAGGATTTACAGGGTGATTTGATGGTGTCACATACCTTCCATAAACTAGAATGGGAGGTATGTGCCAGAGCATCAAATCACTCAAGTCTTAACTATGGACCTCTCCATCTCCATCAATAACACGACTGTGACTCCTGACCAGACCGCCGGGAATCTTGGTGTGACTCTCGACAATGAACTGTCTTACAAGGCCAACTTTGCTGCTGCCATAACATGATCCTGCAGGTTTGCACTTTACAACATACGAATCGGACCCTTCCTCGCCAGGGATACTGCCCAGTTCCTGGTAAAAGCTCTAACTATGGTTTTGGCATACAGGCTGCTAAGTGAACTCCGGCCCCCTTTATCTTCAGGCCATGGTCCAGTCCTACAGCCCAACCCGTGCTCCACGCTCTGCCTTCACCGGGCACCTAGTTCTCACCTCCCAGCAGTGAATTGGTTACTGCTCCTCCCAGCCTCGACTCTTCTCCCTCCCGGTTCCCCAATGGTGGAATAATCTGCCCATCAGTCAGGACAGCGGAGTCCCACCATCGGCGTAACCTGACGACTCATCTGTTAGGAAATACCTCTCCCCCCTTCTCTACCCTGATTCCCATTCCCCTCTTCCACGTCATCTCCTATATTTCCTTACCCAAAAAGGAAAACCTCTCCCCTTCTCCATGAATTCTAGGGCGGCAGTGTAGTATAATGGTTAAGGAACTGGACTTGTAACCGAAAGGTTGCAGGTTCGATTCCCAGGTAGGACACTGCCGTTGTACCCTTGAGCAAGGTACTTAACCTGAATTTCTTCAGTATATATCCAGCTGTATAAATGGATAAATGTAATAAGAAGTTGTGTAAGTCGCTCTGGATAAGAGCGTCTGCTAAATGCCTGTAATGTAATGTAGTGACAAAGGATTACCTGTCGTGTTATAGCCATTGCACAGTCATTAATTGGTACTTGAAAGCTACTGGGAATGTTGGATATTTTTGAACCTAGACCTTTTATTTGTGCACTCATTCCTTTTGAATTCACTTTGAACTTTAAAGAGTCATCTACAGCTAATTCACATCCCTCAGTTGTAAACTATACACATCTTTTTTAAATCTGGATGTGGTTAATAATTTGATGTTTGATCTTAACATGTTAACAGGTCTTAAGAAATATTCACAGACAAAGATCTGGACAATGGATTAGACAAGATCTTGAACTACATCTTTATCAAGCTGCTTGCTGAAAGGTGCTGTATCTAACCTTTCCTTAGAGCCACCACTCTCCAGAACCTGGGCCCTGTTTCACAAAGCAGGATTACTGAGTTAGCTGGATAACTGCACTGAGTAAAATTCGGAACAGCTCTTTTTACTTCAGTCCATGTTCCAGATTTGGGAGGGTTTTGGGTTTTACTCCGTGCAGTTATCCAGCTAACACAGTAATACTGTTTTGTGAAACTCCAGTTGAAAACACAATTAAAATGAAAGGGAATTTGTGGAAATGTACATGTATTCTGTTACATAGCCACTAGATGGAGCCACGTACCTTTCTTAGGTCCATCAAGTCGAACTATTTTGACGAAGGAAAGTAAGGCACATAGGCTATCACAGAACAAGACGATTCAAATACAATAGAATATACACCCCCCAATTTCCAGAGAGAATCAGTCCCACCCCCCAATTCTCATAGAGATACATTTAAATGCAAAGGAGTTATAGTATCGCTTGTAGGAGTACCAGAAAATAAGATATCAAGAGTCTTTTGATATTGTTGGGTCACAGACACCAGGAAGTCCTGGCATGCAAAGAATATGCGACCAAATATTAAAAATGATTTCTTTATTCTACATTATGTTAAACTGTCCAATATTTTTTATGCCCAAAAATGGGGGGACTATGTACAAAAGGTTCTATAATTTCTAAACGGTTCATCCGATATGGATGAAAATACCCTCAAATTAAAACTGACAGTCTGCACTTCAACCTCATTATCAGTGTATCCTTTCAAACTCAAAGTGCTAGAGTACAGAACCAAAATAACAACGAGATAATCAATGTTATTCACTTCACCTGTCAGTGGTTTTAATGTTGTGGCTGATCGGTGTAGTTCTGTGAGTAAAACTAAATAATCGGCAGTATGTGCAGTGCTCTCGTCACGCCGCTAGATGGTAGTAAAATTTTACGTAAACGAGAGAGGCGGACCCGAAAAGGCAGAAGGGGCGTGGACAGAGGTTTGGGTAAGTGCAAGTTTCCAGCGTTACGCATGTGCAAGAGTAGAAACCGTTCAAGAGGTATTCCATGAGTTGCCGGTCCAACATGGAGAGAAAAGGTAATCCGATCAAAGACATTATGCTATTGATCACTCAGCCAAAAAGGACATGTATAAAGGCGAAAACTAACCTTCCTTATACAGTAACATTGGCAACCTAACGTTAGATATTGTCGGCGAAATATCTGCGTGAAGTCATTGTGGAAAATATTAAAAATTCATTGTTCGACATTCAAGCCGCCCAGAAGCTACCTAGCTAGCGAGCGCTAACATTGTAGCGTCAGAAACCAGCGTTCCATCTATCACCGTTAGCCCGGCAATAAGCTTGATACTAGCATTACTTAGCTAGATAATTACAGCGTTTGTTTAGCTAACGTTAGCTTGCCATTTTAGTTAACTGTATATCAGTGAGTGTTAAAACTAGCTAACGTTGGTGCTATTTATCTAGTGATCAAAATAGCTGGTGTAACGTTAGTTTACAGTAACTTAACGTTAACTTATTTAAGCTTGCTAACGTTAGATAAATAACAAAACTTTGGTCGCTAGCAAGATAGCTAAGTTAACTAGTAACGTTAGCTAGCTAAACTGGCTTTAGCTAAGCAAGAAGTTTAGAACTCACATTGCTAGCCAGCAAGCCATGATACACGTTAGCTACTTCCAATGGATTAGCAATCTATTGGCTGCTAAGCTAACGTTATCGAAACAACAAAGAACCACAATTATCATTGTCCTGTGCTGCTATGCATAATTTACGTTACTAACTCTAGATTAGTTTTTTTTTAACGAGTTAGATGGTTGATTGGTCAGTGGTAGTTATGGAAGATTTTCTATTAGCTAGCTAGGGTAACGTTAGCTAGCTAACTTTATAGTTTGTACTGTAACGTTCGTGATCTCCTTTGACCCACCAGTGTGTTACTAACAGACATACAGTATAACGTTAGCTTGATCATTGTTGTACAAGTTTGTTTATTTTTGTCTTTTGTGCCCGCAGTACTAGCGCTTCAGGCAAGGAAGAAAAGGGCCAACAAGGCGAAAAAATCTACCAAGAAGTGAGTATAGGAAGCCGTTTCTCCATCTTTCAAGGACTGCGCTACCTGGAGTGAACGTTATGCGTAGTGACTACAACTAGGCCGCTCCCCCATGGGCTTAGTGTGTGTTAGCCGTCAGCGAGATACGCTAACGTTACTAGCTATAGCTATGTTGTGCTTTTCTTTTAACGTTTAATGTTACACATAAATGATACATCAATGCATGTCCTGTTAGAATACCGTTAATGTTGCAAGCCAGCGGGGACGGATTGAACAGTAAATGTCAGATACAGATATATAGGTTCACCAACGTCAGCTAGCCAGCAAGCTAACGTTAAAAAACGTGCCAATACGAATTCCCGCTGTCGTTCCTCCACACGTGTCTTTTCCCAGATACGTGGTTGTGGACAGAGAGCCAGCTGGGTGCATGATTGTCTGTACATTGAGGGCGATGGGCTACGGTTCCTCTCTACGTCAACACTGACAAACACCCTAATGTTTTGGTGTAATTTAGCTAGCTAATGCGAAGCATTTCTTGATGAGTTTTCTTGTGGACCATTTACACATTGACGCGGAGGATTATGGTATTATAGGGATATATAATTACATATTTATTTCATCCCCCACAAACTCCCAACAGTCGTGTTTTTAATTTATCATTTCATTTTTTTTTGCTAAATTAGCGTTAAAACTGTTGTATGGCCATTGAAGATTGATTTTTGGATTATGTCAATGTCAATCTCTTGTTCAGGGATGAGCAAACTCAACCCTGTCCCTGGGTGTAAGCAGGTTTGCTTGTCAACCACAATTGCAACTCCTTAATTCCAATGAGATATTCTTATTGTAGTCTTTGTGTGTATTGAAGGATGATTTGCCCTCACGTGGTCTCATTATGTTTTAAATAGCTATGAATGCCTTTCAATAGCTATGAAGGATAGAATAGAATAGAATAACTTTTATTTTCCCGTTAGGGAACTTCAGTTGTAGTTTTAGTACTGACTGGCTCATGTCCAAATTCCTGAGTTTCCGGAGGAAATACAGCCTTGACTGACACTTTGCATGCACTCGATGACAGTTTGCCTCATAGGTCAGTTTATTATCAATGATGGTACCCAAATATCTGCACTCCTCCACTCTTTCAACTGTTTTGGCTCCGATGGTAAGGGGCCTCAGCGGGGACGGCTCACGCCGGAAGTCGATGACGATTTCTTTACTCTTCTCCATATTCAAGTCCAAGAAATTGACTTCACACCACTGTTGGAACTGGCTGACAGCAGATTGAAGCTTGTCATCAGAGTTGGATGAGTCCACAATTACTGTATCATCTGAGTACCTGATGAACGTACATGAAGGATACATATGAACTAATGCTTCAGTTTTCTGTAATGTGCAGTATATAGCACAAGATTTGCAAAGAAGTTTGATTTGCAAAAAATAAATAAAAATAAAAAATTAAATTATGGGCTGACCGGTGAAAACTACTCTGTGTGGGGGAACGTAAGCACATTTTCACAACCTTATTTGATCAAGATCAAGCTGTAACAACCAATCTCTAGCATGCACAGAGGGGCCCAGAGTTTGAAAATGCCTGCTGTTGGTAGTTCCTAATTCTTTCCAGCAGAAAGTATTTGTTTGGGATCCTTTCCAGTCACTGGCATGTTGACCTTTGTGGTCGGGTGTTATTTCTGTGGTTGGTTCCTTGTTTTATCGGTTACAACTGTTGAATATTAATGTCCTCTGTAGGTCTTATTTTGGCCGCTAAATGGTTTTGCATAATATTTTGTTTGCGTTCCCATATTTTTCTCATATTTGGTATAGGTCAATCACCAGCCATGCTTAATTACTGGCTGTGTATTTTGGCTTATAACCAGCCATCAAACTAGAAAACCTTGTGCTTGCAATGCGATTTCAAGTATCTTATTGTCAGAAAGATGTATTGGAATGCACCAAATGCATGGTAGAATAACAGAATCTAGTTCAATCCACTCCCATAACTGGTTGTTTAGTGGCATCCTGCATTCAAATGCTAGAGGTCATTCAGGTGTCCTGCTGCATTACTAAAAGTACTGCCAGCGCGAAAGTCCATAGTGCAGTGACAAATCCAACAGTCTCTTATCCTGACCGTACCCATTCCTTCCCTGGATGGGATTCATCTACCGCTGCACATTGTTTTCTGTTGTTTTGCCCGGCGAGTTTAGTGGGCAAGTTTGCCCAGCCTCATAGTGCGGTAGTACATCCTCTGATCCAGTGGTTGGCTCTGCCTGAAGCATGTGAATTGCAGCCCTTTGATAAAATGACTGTGGAGCCCAGCTGGTGGGCTGCAGACAAAAAAGGGACCGCTAGTCTTCGATTTTCTGGTTGGTGGAATAGCAATTTCACATTCACATTTTAGGCATTTAACAGACGTTCTTTTCCAGAGCAGCCGCCCAATTTGCCGCTCCCTCAAGGCGCCGGCCACACTCGGATCTGGCAGGGCCGGGGCGTGTACCCGGATCCTCGGTGTGCAACTGCATGTTACTAGGTGTTACTGCTGCGCCACCCCGGCACTCTTCTGTGGCTGCTTTTGCCACGTTGTATTTAAAAGCACATTGTGTTAACGCATTTTTTTTTAATGTAACCGTTTAGCAATTTTTGCCCATCCTGACTAGAACCTGTTGATGGGGGATGGGGGGGTCGGCGGTTAATGGGCAGCTGTTGAAGATCAGTTGAGGCCGCGTGGAAAGGTGACAAGGTCACCGGAGTTCGGGGAGGCCTAGGCGCCGGGTGGCAGCAGAGCGTAGAGCACAGTTTGGGGTGTTGGACTGGGCCCATGGCCTGGAGGTATGGGGACACAGCTCCTTTAGCAGCGTTGAATGCAGTTTTGATTCTTGAAGAGATTAGTCTCAGGCCTTTTAGTCCTGGGGCAAGACCACATTTCACTACCTCCTGAGGTGACAAATTCTAGTCAAAGATTGTGAAATGGTACATGTCTGTAGGTGATATTTCTGTCTGCTAACAATTGCTGAGTGATAGTTTTGTCACAGTTACAGTCAAGCCGGAAAGTCTGCACACCTTCTCCACGTTTTATTACGTTACAGACATATTCTACAATAGATTGAGTTCATTTTTTGTCTCAAAATTCTACACAAAATAGCCCATAATGACAAAGTGAAAACAGGTTTTTAGACATTTGTGCTAATGTATTAAAAATCAAAATGTAAAATATCATTATACATATATATTGATATGACACCCAAAAGTGAGCTGAGGTGCATTTTGTTTCCACTGATACTGCTTGAGATGTTTCTACAACTTAATTGGAATCCACCTGTGATAAATTCAATTGATTGGACATGATTGGGGATTGCCAACACCTGCCTATATAATTTTATTTTGAAAATTCGACTGAAAAATACTTATATCATGTTCAGACCCATCAGTGAAACAATTTTGATCATCCAAGTGAAGGACTAACCCTTTCCCTTGCTCCTGAACATAACTTTAAATTTGCCTCAAGCCTAACACTTAGGGCCAGTTTCCCAGACAAGGACGAAACCTAGTCTTGGACTAAAAACATTTCACCAGTGGCGATACCCACTGAAAAAGTGGCTTAATCCTCGATTGGGAAACCAGCCCTTATTGTTTTCCTAACCCTAATTCTATGGCCATTGTGTTAGGCCTCAATAGTGAAAACGATTTGTTTGGCCAAATCAAATACTAAACCTTGTGCTAACCTTTCCATCACTCCTAAAATGACCCTAAACCTTCCTCGACCCTAACACTTAGTGTTTTCTTAACTATAAACCTTAACTATAACCTTCTAAGACTAATCCTAATTATAGGCATGGGTGTAATCTTAAATCTGGAATGTTTTTCTATTCAAATGACAGTAGGAACTGACAATAGGAAAACTTAATTCTAGTTAGTTTTGCACCCCGCCCTCCCTTGAACGAAACGAAACTGGTACAAGTTACGCGCCAGCTTCTCGTGTTTTTGGAGAATCGAAAGTGATCCAACCCAAAATTGTTGAATTTTTGAAGCCAGGAAAGCGTTGCATACAGCTTGACTGAAATGAGTCTGAAGACAGAATTAATCTACCTCAATTAGCAAGTTACGCAATATTTTTAAATCGGCTTTCATAAGTATCTAATTATTGTACATATTGCACATAAAACTGTCCATCACTGGGCCATAGTCACCTATACTTAAAAGTGATTGGCCATTAGCTAGCCTTTTTGTTTGTATTTATTAAATGAGTGCTTCCCATAATCCAGCATTTATCATATCAGCTTGATCGCATTTCAAGGGGTCCGGGAATAATTTCAAATTAGATAATTATTATAATTAAATAAGATATTTTTTCCCCCAAAATATTTTTTTTTCTGTCCCCCCCCCCCCCCCCTCCCTCCTTATTGATTTTGGAAAATATCCATTGTAAATCCAGTTTTACAAACCGTTTGTAAACGGTGTTGTACAAAATACTGATACTGATTGATTGGTTGGTTGAAAAATGCATTTAAAAAGCAAATACGTATATGTATTACTCTCTGCAAATGTCGATAAGAATAAACCGCATAAGGCTATAATTACTCTAATGCTAATAGTCATATAAGAGAAAATATTACCCAATTCTAATAAAAAGCTCCATAACAACGTGAGGTCCAGTCCCAGAAAAAGACACAGGAACCATTATGTAAATGCAAATAATCTGGGAAAGGGTACAAATAAATAAACATTAACACAAATATACATGTTAAATATTTAGAAACCAGAGCCCTATTTATAATTAAAATGTATTGCTTCTTTTGTAAAACAAATGAAATACTACACTTAAGACTTCCCTTAAGTACTTCAAATGTGAATAGACTATTGCTTTCCTGTGCAAAATTATTTTTGACTATGACTAAATTCCCAACTACAATGATTTATAAACAAGATGATACCTTGAGTGCATTACAGGCCATGTTAGTGCATGCTGACAGTAGGAACGGAAAACTTCATTCTAGTTAGTTTTGCACCCCGCCCTCTCTTGAACGAAACAAAACAGGTACAAGAAGTTACGCGCCAGCTTCTCGTGTTTTCGGAGAATCGAAAGTGATCCAACCCATAATTGTTGCATTTTTAAAGCCAGGAAAGCGTTGCATACAGCTTGACTGAAATGAGTCTGAAGACAGAATTAATCTACCTCAATTAGCAAGTTACGCAACATTTTTAAATCGGCTTTCATAAATAGCTATAATTACTGTACATATTGCACATAAAACTGGCCATCACTGGGCCATAGTCACCTATACTTAAAAGTGATTGGCCATTAGCTAGCCTTTTTGTTTGCATTTATTAAATGAGTGCTTCTTCCCATAATCCAGCATTTATCATATCAGCTTGATCGCATTTCAAGGGGTCAGGGAATAATTACATTTCAAATTAGATTATTATAATTAAATAAGCTATTTTTTTCTGATATTATTCTTTTCCCCAAATTTTTTTTTTCTGTTTTCCACCCCTTATTGCCTTTGTAAAATATCCATTGTGAATCCACTGTTTTACAAACCGTTTGTAAATGGTGTACAAAATACTGGTACTGATTGATTGGTTGGTTGAAAAATGCATTTAAAAACCAAATACGTATATGTATTACTATCTGCAAATGTCAATAAGAATAAACCGCATAAGGCTATAATTAACATTAATGCTAATAGTCATATAAGAGAGAATATTACCCACCAGTATCGATGACCAAACAAGGGAACTGTCAAGTACAAGCAGGCAGCTGATATTCAATATAAATTTAGTTTCTTGTAATATCTCTAGCACCACTCTCTCTCACTCTGTATCTCTCCCTCTGTCTTTTCTAACAAAGCTTTTGAAAAGCTGAATGAAAAAAGCCTGAATTAATTTAATTCCCAACATTGTTTTTTTATGATTTGAGATACAAAAGGTTTCAATTAAATGTTTATTTTTTCAGATAATATGCCATAATGCTATATTACTAGTCTACAAAGCGTATGCAACTTATATTAATATTCAACCTTTTTTTATTTAATTAATTGGTTATATTATATATTGGTTTAGCTCAACCCACTGCGTAAGCCATCTGAGAATGCACTGAAAAGATGTGTTACACAGCTTTATAGAGTTATGTAAGGTCCTGGAAGTACAGCTCCACGTACTGCAGGATGTGTTGGACTGCGCAGAGCAGCAGGGTGTTTGTGTGCTCATCCACATCCAGTTCAGATGAGTAGTTCTTCACTGGGACGATGTAGGATATGGACATGCCCAGCAGAGCTGCAGCCTTTTCCATCTGAAGAGACAGAGTAAGAGCTGAGTATGACTGGAACACATCAGCCCCATATACTCTGGTATGTTTTAGTAACATCGCCATTAGCGACTAGTAACCTGTACAAAAATGGAATATACTGCAGTATATTGAAATAAAATATATTATCATGATATTGCAACACTTAATACATGAGAAAATATACAAATTATTGCCATTTTCAGATATTTCAATACAGTTTTTAAATGTATTGCAGTTTAATAAATTTCTGTAAGGGAATTGTAAATATACAACATACTGAACCATTGATCATGCACTGATCATAAGCAATATAAGGTGTGTAAGAAACAGTATTATAGTGTACAAGAGAGAAATAAAATCAGGTCGATTCAGTGTACCGTTTGCTTCACTCGCCAGCTTCTGTACACGTTGGTGATGTCACGAGCTGTTTCCAGGCACACCTGGTCCACGTGCGTCAGCAATGCAACCTGGTGCACTCCTGGACAAAGGGCAGATATTCCATTTGACCAGAGATAGTGCACATATTCTGTTCTTAATCGCAGTCTTCCTCCAGCCTTTCACCTGCAATCTATGCTGTATTTGTACCCACACAACTGATACACAACATTCTTGCTCTGATATAAATCCTTTGTAAGTTACTCTAGGGCCTCAAACACATGATCAACAGCGGGGGTCCTTAGGGTTCATGTTGTTTCTCCAGTGCTTGGCCTTGGCCTTGAGTAGTTCCAATTCTCAGGCTTACCTAGGTCACTGATATGTTCTCTGAGCTGCTGGAAGGTGGAGCCCATGCCTTTGCCATAGGAGTCAATGTTTGTGGCATCTACCACAAAGGCCACACAGTGTATCCTCTCTCTGGCAGATGGCTTCTTCACATAGCCCACCGTTTCTGCCCTCAGCGGCTGATCAGGGCTGAACTACCACGGAAAAAGAGCAGACATATTCTCAAAGCCTGCATGTTGGTGGTGAACAGCCAAGATAAGCAACACCTTGTAAAGGTGCACAGTTCCACTGACTGTTAAAGTTCTCTTCTCTCCTCTCTGCTTCAGTCATCTCATAACTGTGGCTGACAACCTTGGAGGTAGAAATGCCTCCAAGAAAAATTAACAAGAGTAAGAACTGAGTTTGGGAGCCTTGGTCCTAGAATAACATTTTGTTTTAACAAAATTGTTTTAACTGTAGGTATTATTTGCTCTTATTATGTATCATCAGTGTGTTATTGTCCCATTTTCTGTTGTTTTCTATTGTCCAAGAGGAATTTAGAACTGTCCTCTTGGCTAGATTGACCTTGTCCAAGAGATTCTGTATCTCGATGGGAATTGCTGGCTAAATAAAGGTTAAATAAAATATAAATATTATATTCCATTGTTTTGCAAGAGGATTCCAGCACTGGTGTCCTCTCACTCCAGTGTACCTTGTGTCCCTCAGGTGCATGGCCCTTGATTATGGCCAGAACATCATGGAGGGTTAAGCCAGTCATCTCACCCTCCCCCAGACCCATGGCATCGCACAGAACTAGGGCAGTTGGCTGATCACCACTCTCTCCACGTGTCCGAATAGTGTAGGATCGGAGCTGGGGAGAGAGAAGTTAAAAAGAGTGAAGGTTGAAAGCCATAGGCGGAGGGTGTGTAAAGCTGGGGAAGGCTTAAAATAATAATTATGTAGGCTATAAAATAGAAATATAAATGCTAGCGCTAGAGGATTCGAGTTAGCTCACTCAATCCACGAGGCTACTGCTTACTGCGGAGGAGGTAACTAAGCTGGCTGGCTGCGTGTAGCCGATTGCTGCATGGTTAGACTACCTACTAACGCATGGTTAGTTAGCTAGCTAGCAAGTCTCATCCATCAATGCGTTGTCCTGTCAGTGAAGTGGCAGTCAATGTCATGGTTTTTAACCCTGTTTCCCTATGCAGTCGTTTTCCTCAGTGGCCACGCGAGGGCGCTGCCCTTTTGGTAGGTGCTTGCTCCGCCCTGCTGAGTTTGCGTAGCTTCTGTTAGCGTTTACACCTGTGCGTGGTCACTGAGAGCTATTTAAGCCTTCCGTTTCCTTCTATCGGGGCTTCTATATTGATTGTTTGTTGTGGTGTATTGTGCTGTTTTGTGTATGGTGTTATTCTGCCCTTTGTATGTTTAAAATCAGTATTAGTTTGGTCTAGGTTTTTAAGGAGACCGTTTTGCTCCGTTGTGCTTCATTGGAGTTATGCGGGACTCGCCTATGTGGAAGTAGCTATTAGGACTCGTCCCCCCTGGCTTACCTGCCTATGTGGATGTAGTTATTCGGACTCTTCCCTCCTGGCTCTTTTCGGTCCTCGCTTCCTGTTTTTTTTTCCTTGTTAGTCCGTTGCCTAGATTTTTGCCTTTCTATGTCTCTTTCTCCTCTCTCTGTCTGCTTTCTTCTGTGAAGGCGAGAGGAGTCACTATTTGTTTGCATACATCTGTATAGTAGGTTCTTACTAAGAGACAGGGCATTTTTATCGTACTGACTTTAGGGCTTTATTTATTTGGTGTGAGTTATTCGTACCATTTGGGCTACTCGCCTATTTTATCGTCTCATTGCTGAGGCAGGGCTTATTTCTTGCTGGCTCTTTAGTTACTTATCTCGTGAGCCAGTTAGTAGCTTCGGTACGTTTGTTCCCTGTTTTGTCTCCTTATCATGGACTAGCCTACGTTCCCCTTTGTTGGGATTCAGGGTTTTCTTTATTATATTGAGAGGCAGTGCGTGCTATTAAATTTGCGTTGGTCTTTTGTGGCAGCTGTCCTGTTCGCCCTTTTACCTGCGGGACGATTTTGTTCGGAACTTGTTCTGTTCGTTCTCCGGGTGTGTCTCCTTATATGGAGCTTGGGCGATGTTGTGGACATGTTTGTGTGTGACTGCGTGTTTCTGAAAATAGCCTCGGAACGTTAGCTCTGTTCCTTCGCCTTGTTACATATTTCTTTACTGAGAGGCTAGGGCGTGTGTTTTCAATTAAGCTTGCGTTAGTCATTTTGGATAGTAAAGTTATGGGACGACGGTGCTCCGTCGGCTCACCTGTAAAATGTTTCTCTCTCCTGGGAGATCGGGTGTTTACCCCTTTGTTTTCTACATTTCACTGCGAGCCTATTAAACTAGCCATGGAACGTTAAATCTCTGTTCGCCTCGTTATATTCCTCATAGAGAAGCAGGGCGTGTATTTTCAACTAATCTCGTTTTGGTCCTTAGCCGGTAAATGTCCGGTGCAGCCTGTCCTGTTCGTTCCTTTCGGTACCTTTCTCCTTACATGGAATTTTTGACGATTTTGTTTGGAACTGCTGTTCTGTTTCGTCTTTCGGTGCATGTCTTCCTATAGGGAAGATTGGGCGATGTTGTGGACATGTTTGTGTGTGACCGCGAGTCTGAGAGTAGCCTTGGAACGTTGGATCTGTTCCTTTCGCCTCCAGAAATACTATCATATTATTTTTGCAGTGTTTGTTGACTGTTTTATGTTTGCCTTTACGCTACTCGCCCGTTCTTATGTGTCTCGTTACCGAGACAGGGCGCGTATTATTTCTGGCTATTCAGAAACCTGTCCTTGCGCTTTTACCTATTGGCGTGTGACAGTGAGCCGGTTAGTAGCGTTTGTAGGCGTGTTCGTTGTCTTGTCTCCTCCCTTAACTGCAGTCTGCGGGGTATCCCACCTTAGTGGCCTTAGGGCTTAAAGAATCCCCTTGCTGCGTTTGGCTCCTCCCACCTCACACGTCACGCCCCATTACAGTCAAGCTCAAGGATTATAACTGACTCACGGAGCATTTGTGGACACACTGTCACACTCTCTGTTAATGTAAATTAAAAATGTTAGAAATTATGTGTGTGTTGACTGCCATGCTGATAGAAAAAACAAATCATGCATATGCTGCATCTTGCAGTGGAGTCGCTTAAATAATTAGCCTATCAATATGACGTGAAAATGTGATCGTATCTAAATAACTCACATTTTCTGGAGTGTTATTTTGTATGGGGTGTCAGGGTTGTTACATAGTTACATACAATTCTTTGGCGGCCGCCAAAATGTTTTCACGGACCGCCAAAGGAAAATCACGACCGTCAAAATTAGAATAATTGCGAAAACTTTTTGAAGCCCTAAAAAGGTAAAAGCCCTCTGAAAAGGTAAAACCTTTAACAAGTTCATGCAATGTTTTAACAGATATTGATAGTAGATTGTTGTTTCACCATCTTTACTGAAGGGATAAACTGTCTGCTGACTACTTTACCTCAGCAACACTATAGGCTACTATCTAACAGTATTTTACCTCAGCAACACTATAGGCTACTATCTAACAGTATTTTACCTCAGCAACACGGCTACTATCTAACAGTATTTTACCTCAGCAACACTATAGGCTACTATCTAACAGTATTTTACCTCAGCAACACGACTACTGTCTAACAGTATTTTACCTCAGCAACACTATAGGCTACTATCTAACAGTATTTTACCTCTGCGACATTTAACACTAGTTTACCTCACTGACATTTTGTACCACTGCTCAATGACATTATTTGGAACACTTATCTTGCACACTTATTTTTTAATTCTGTTTTAGAGTGTTGTTTATTTTTCTATTTGTGTACTATTAAAATAAATGGTGTAATATCCAAGTGTTCCAAAAGCTTCAAGGACCTTTGATTTGTAAACCCTAACCTAAACGCAATCCTTGTTACGATCCTGATACGGGACGAACCCAAGTGCAACGACCAGGAGACAGATTACAGAAAGTGGAACTTTATTAAGCGTTGGGGTGGTCCCAAAGCTGTACACGGGAGCAAAACAGGTTAGTTAGTTAACACAGGATAGCGTCCAACTGAGGACTGCTCCAAGCCGGAGCTGGACTTGAGGAAACACGGAACTGTTCCAAGCCGGAACTGGACTTGAACGGAGGTGTCTAAAACACCGGAACTGGACTGGAACTGGACTGGAACTGGACTGGAAACTGGATCGGAACTGGACTGGAAACTGGACCGGAAGGTCCACTCAGGAAACGGGAACGGCACGGAACTTGTTCCAAGCCGGAACTGGACTTGAACGGAGGTGTATAAAACACCGGAACTGGACTGGAACTGGACTGGGAACTGGACTGGAAACTGGACCGGGAGATCCACTCAGGAAACGGGAACGGCACGGAACTTGTTCCAAGCCGGAACTGGACTTGAACGGAGGTGTATGAAACACCGGAACTGGACTGGAACTGGACTGGAAGCTGGACCGGAAGGTCCACTCAGGAACACAGGGGACGGCACGGAACTTGTTCCAAGCCGGAACTGGACTAGAACGGAGGTGTCTAAAACACCGGAACTGGACTGGAACTGGACTGGAAACTGGACTGGAGCTGGACTGGAAACTGGATCGGAACTGGGCTGGAACAGGACTGGAAACTGGACCGGGTAGCTTGAGTAACCGGGCAGAAAGCAGAGGTTAAAGGCAGGGTGTTGTGACAGGACTGTAGCTGGTGAATGCACCGCCGAGTTGGAAGGTGCGGCGTAGCTCGGGCAATACTGGCGTAAGCCGGCTGGCATGCAGAGGTCCTGGTACTGCAACACGAGTACGGGAGGTACGTAACACGGGGAGGACAAACACAGCTGCGGGAAGACTGGAACTGCGGCGTCTGGAGGTTTTGAAGGGAAACAGGTAAATGCATGCAGCAGCGAAAGATTAGCAGAGATAGCTACCAGTCAGGAAACCAGGCGAACAGGTATGAACCAGCAGGTTCACAAACACTGGACCAGAAACGGGATACGAAACAAACACGGTAGGTTAGTCAACGAACTGGCGCTGAATAGCAGCCAGCCAGGGGTTTAAATGGTGCAGGAAGTGAAGGAGAAAACGAGAAACAGGTGTGATGTTAAATCAGGAGTGATTGCCGAAGCACAGCAGTGAGGAATGTGAGTAACGAGAGGGGCGAGTGATAGGCGGAAGCTAAAGTGGAAAATGAAACCAAAAGTACCCGAGGGAGACGCCCAGTCCACAGCCAGGAGGGAAACACGGACAAGGGATCCAACATGACACGGAAGGAAACAAGGAAAACATGGAAAACGGACAGGACGGGAACGGAACGTTACAGTACCCCCCCCTCAATGTACGCCACCTGGCGTACCCGGAGGCCTGGTCTTGTCAGGGAACTGTTCGTGGAAGTCTTGGATTACTGAATGGTCCAAGATCAGGCTCTTGTGGAGCCACGACCTCTCCTCAGGACCGTACCCCTCCCAGTCGACGAGGTATTGGAAACCCCGGCCCCTGCGGCGGATATCAATAACACGGTTCACCGTGTAGGCCGGGGCGTTGTCAACAACTCGGACGGGAGGAGGCGGGATGGTAGGGGTACTGAGGGGGCTGGAGGAGACAGGCTTAACCTGGGACACATGAAACACCGGGTAAACTTTGAGGGAGGCGGGGAGGGAAAGTTTAACAGACACCGGGTTAACTAGACAAATGATGGGGAAGGGACCAATAAAACGGGGCTGAAGCTTTCTGGATGAAGAGGGAAGGGAGATGTTTGCAGTGGAGAGCCAGACCTGCTGACCGGCCCTATACTGTGGGGCTGCGGTCCTGTGAAGGTCCGCCAGACGTTGGGAGCGGGAATTGGCGTGAAGGAGTGCGGTGCGTGTGAGTCTCCAAATGTTTTTACAACGAAGGACATGGGCCCTAACAGAGGGGACAGCTATCTCGGCCTCCTGGGTCGACAGAAGAGGGGGTTGATAGCCTAAAGCACACTCAAACGGGGATAGGCCAGTAGAGGCACTCTTAAGGGAGTTATGTGCGTACTCGACCCAGGGGAGAAAACGGCTCCAAGAGGCAGGATTGCGCACTGTAACGCACCGCAGGGCGGCCCCCAGGTCCTGGTTCGCCCTCTCTGCCTGACCATTAGACTGGGGATGGAAACCCGAGGAAAGACTAGGAGAGGCACCCAGGGCTGCACAGAACGCCCTCCAAACTCGGGAGGAGAACTGGGGCCCACGGTCTGACACGATGTCAGAGGGGATCCCGTGCAGCCTGACCACGTGTAGCACCAAGAGCTCAGCGGTTTCAAGGGCGGACGGGAGCTTGGGGAGGGGAACAAAGTGAACCGCCTTGGAGAACCGGTCCACTATTGTCAGAATGACGGTGTTACCTTCTGACAACGGCAGACCGGTTACGAAGTCCACACCAATGTGACTCCAAGGACGGCCAGGGACGGGGAGGGAAAGGAGAAGACCGGAGGGAGGCTGGTGGGAAGCCTTGCTCCTGGCGCACACCGAGCAGGCCAGGACGAAGGCACGGGTATCCCCTTTAAGGGTAGGCCACCAGAAACTCCTTCTGACGAGGGCGATAGTTCTGGCGACACCTGGGTGACATGCCAGGCACGAGGCGTGAACCCATTCGAGGACCTGGGAGCGGACGGAATCGGGGACAAAAAGACAGGAGTTAGGGTTATTGCGGGGGTCCGGTTGGGAAGTCTGGGCGGCCTTCACAATGCCCTCAATCTCCCAGGAGACCGCAGCCACCACACAGGAGGCCGGCAAAATGGGCTCCGGATCAGCAGGACTGGAGGGAGGGGAAAAAATGCGGGACAGGGCATCTGCTTTAATATTACGGGAACCAGGGCGGAAAGAAACAGAGAAATTAAAGCGTGCAAAAAATAACGACCATCTAGCCTGACGAGAATTGAGCCTCTTGGCAGATCTTAAATAAATGAGGTTTTGATGGTCGGTAAAAACAAGAAAAGGGGTACCTGCCCCCTCCAGCCAGTGGCGCCACTCCTCAAGAGCCAGTTTTATCGCCAGCAGTTCCCGATCCCCGACATCGTAGTTCCTCTCGGCGGAGGACAGCCTCCGGGAGAAGAATGCGCAGGGATGGAGCTTGCTATCAGAGGCGGACCGTTGAGACAGAATGGCCCCCACGCCGGTGTCGGAGGCATCCACCTCAACGACAAACTGCCGAGAAGTGTCAGGGTGAAGGAGGATAGGTGCTGAGGAAAACCGAGCCTTGAGTAGCTCGAAAGCTCGCTGGGCATCGGAATTCCAACAGTAAGGCAGGGCAACGGAAGTGAGTTTAGTCAGGGGAGCAGCAATGGAACTGTAATTGCGAATAAAGCGGCGGTAGAAATTTGCAAACCCCAGGAACTGTTGAAGGTGCTTGCGGGAGGTGGGTTGGGGCCATTCTGTCACCGCCTTGATTTTCACAGGGTCCGCCCGGATACTGCCCTCCTCGATAATGAAGCCGAGGAACGGGACCGTGGAAGCGTGGAAGGAACATTTCTCAGCCTTAACAAACAGCTGATTCTCCAACAGCCGCTGGAGAACCTCTCGAACGTGACGGACATGCTCCTGCGGGGATTGAGAAAAAATTAAAATATCATCGATATAAACAAAAACGCTCCTCCCTAGGAGGTCCCGCAGGACGTCGTTCACCATGCTCTGGAAGACTGCTGGGGCGTTAGTAAGGCCGAAAGGGACCACCAGGTATTCGTAGTGGCCCAACGGGGTATTAAAAGCAGTCTTCCACTCGTCCCCCTCACGGATACGCACCAAGTGATACGCATTCCGGAGGTCGAGCTTGGTGAACGTCACAGCTGGAGAGAGGGCTTCAAAGGCGGTGTTAATGAGGGGAAGAGGGTATTTGTTACGGATGGTGACCTGGTTGAGGCCCCGGTAGTCGATGCAGGGTCGCAGGGAGCCATCCTTCTTCCCAACGAAGAAGAACCCTGCACCGACTGGGGATGAAGAGGGACGGATAATACCCGAAGCGAGGGAGTCGTGGATGTATTCCTCCATGGCTAGTTTCTCCGGTCCAGACAGACTGTAGAGGCGTCCCGATGGCAGTTTAGCTCCAGCCAGTAGGTCAATGGCGCAGTCATACGGCCTGTGAGGAGGTAAGGACAGAGCACGTGATTTAGAAAATACTTGCGCGAGGTCGTGATACTCGCTGGGAACATTCGTTAAATCCGGTATAGGTTGCATGGAACAGGGTTTACTGGGCCCCGGAGGGGGTAGTGCAGAACGGAGACAGCTGGCTAGACAGTGGGCACTCCACGCCAGGATGCGACCGGCTTTCCAGTCAATATGGGGATTGTGGAGGCGAAGCCAGGTCTGACCTAAAACCAGAGCAGATTGTTGGGAGTTAATCAGTAATAGCTGAATGGACTCCCGATGATTGCCAGATAGAACTAATTGGATAGGAACGGTGGAGTGGGTAACTAACCCCAAACTCCTGCCGTCCAGAGCTAGAGCTGAAATGGGTGAAGTGAGACGTTCCGTGGGAATGCCGGCCCTCCTGGCGAAGGTGATATCCATGAAGCTGGCGTCAGCTCCGGAGTCAATTAGGGCCGAAGAAGATAGGGTCTTGTCCCTCCAAAGGAGAGTAGCCTTGAACATGAGGCGGTCCTGGGCAGCATGGTTGGGAACGATGGGGCTCGTCAGTACGCCCAGTCTTACTGGCGAGCCCCTTCTTTTGGGCGAATGGGACAGGAGGCGATCTGATGGCCAGGCTTGCCGCAATAGAAACAGGATCTGGTGCGCTGACGGCGCTGACGCTCCTCGGGATTGACCGCAACTCTGCCCAGTTGCATGGGCTCTTCCTCGGACCCGGCCGTAGGCGCCCGAGATCCAGTGATGGAGTGTGAATGAACATTAGAGACGACGGAGGGCGAATGACGCCCGGAACTTCCTCCCCGCTCCCGGGCCCGGATGCGGAGACGATTATCGATGGCTATAGCGAGGCTGATGAGGCTATTAAGGGAGTTGGATTCCTCCCGAGTGGCAAGCTGGTCCTTGAGTTCCTCGCTGAGAGCTTGGCGGAAAGCCCCCTGGAGGGAGGCGTCATTCCATCCTGACTCCGCGGCGAGGGTACGAAACTGAATGGCCATTTCTGCGACACTGCGGTTGCCTTGGCGAACTTGAAGCAGACGCTGGGTAGCGTCACGTCCACAGGTCGGGTGTTCAAACACACGTCGCATCTCTGCCGTAAAGGCTGCGAAGTTGCTGCATAACGGAGCCTGGCTGTCCCAGATGGATGTAGCCCACTCCAGGGCGCTCCCTCCCAGGCTGCTCATAATGAACGCGATCTTGCTGGAGTCAGAGGCGAAGGAGGAGGGCTGCATCCGAAACACTATGTCACATTTAAGTAGAAATTCACGACATCTCCCCAACCCCCCGCGATATAACTCGGGGTGTTGTACACGGGGCTCACGGCTGGAAGTGGGAGCCGGTGCCTCCGGATGGGGTTCGGGAGAGGAAGGAGTAGGGTTGGCTGGAATCCGTAGTAGCGGTTGGTGGAGCGAAAGTTGGGATACTTGCTCCGTGATGCCCCTAACTACTTCCAGCACATCATCCAAACGGCGACCCTGTTGGTCGCTGATCGCAGTTTGGCAGGAGAAGGCGTGGCGAATCTGTTCCAGATCGGCTGGGTCCATATTGTTGGCCAGTTCGTTCTGTTACGATCCTGATACGGGACGAACCCAAGTGCAACGACCAGGAGACAGATTACAGAAAGTGGAACTTTATTAAGCGTTGGGGTGGTCCCAAAGCTGTACACGGGAGCAAAACAGGTTAGTTAGTTAACACAGGATAGCGTCCAACTGAGGACTGCTCCAAGCCGGAGCTGGACTTGAGGAAACACGGAACTGTTCCAAGCCGGAACTGGACTTGAACGGAGGTGTCTAAAACACCGGAACTGGACTGGAACTGGACTGGAACTGGACTGGAAACTGGATCGGAACTGGACTGGAAACTGGACCGGAAGGTCCACTCAGGAAACGGGAACGGCACGGAACTTGTTCCAAGCCGGAACTGGACTTGAACGGAGGTGTATAAAACACCGGAACTGGACTGGAACTGGACTGGGAACTGGACTGGAAACTGGACCGGGAGATCCACTCAGGAAACGGGAACGGCACGGAACTTGTTCCAAGCCGGAACTGGACTTGAACGGAGGTGTATGAAACACCGGAACTGGACTGGAACTGGACTGGAAGCTGGACCGGAAGGTCCACTCAGGAACACAGGGGACGGCACGGAACTTGTTCCAAGCCGGAACTGGACTAGAACGGAGGTGTCTAAAACACCGGAACTGGACTGGAACTGGACTGGAAACTGGACTGGAGCTGGACTGGAAACTGGATCGGAACTGGGCTGGAACAGGACTGGAAACTGGACCGGGTAGCTTGAGTAACCGGGCAGAAAGCAGAGGTTAAAGGCAGGGTGTTGTGACAGGACTGTAGCTGGTGAATGCACCGCCGAGTTGGAAGGTGCGGCGTAGCTCGGGCAATACTGGCGTAAGCCGGCTGGCATGCAGAGGTCCTGGTACTGCAACACGAGTACGGGAGGTACGTAACACGGGGAGGACAAACACAGCTGCGGGAAGACTGGAACTGCGGCGTCTGGAGGTTTTGAAGGGAAACAGGTAAATGCATGCAGCAGCGAAAGATTAGCAGAGATAGCTACCAGTCAGGAAACCAGGCGAACAGGTATGAACCAGCAGGTTCACAAACACTGGACCAGAAACGGGATACGAAACAAACACGGTAGGTTAGTCAACGAACTGGCGCTGAATAGCAGCCAGCCAGGGGTTTAAATGGTGCAGGAAGTGAAGGAGAAAACGAGAAACAGGTGTGATGTTAAATCAGGAGTGATTGCCGAAGCACAGCAGTGAGGAATGTGAGTAACGAGAGGGGCGAGTGATAGGCGGAAGCTAAAGTGGAAAATGAAACCAAAAGTACCCGAGGGAGACGCCCAGTCCACAGCCAGGAGGGAAACACGGACAAGGGATCCAACATGACACGGAAGGAAACAAGGAAAACATGGAAAACGGACAGGACGGGAACGGAACGTTACAATCCTACTGGTACTTTACAACCAAAGTCTACATGGGCTCTTGTACTCAAAAAACTGTATTTACGGTTGCACGAGGGCGTACACCTCCCCGTCCCCATCCTAGCCTTACCCTGCAGTTGGTTGACCCTCCGCCTATGTTGAAATCAGGGAGAAAAAGAGAGACTTGTGTTTCAGGAAAAAGCATCATGTGCATTATTGTGCTTCTTTGTGATATCTGGGGCTTCATTTATAAAAAGTAACCTACTTTAGATCAAATTTTATCTTACCCTTGCGTATAGAAAATCACGACAAAGTGATTTATAAAAAAGTAGTGATTTATAAAATTTCAACATGACTCAATTTGACCGTGGAAACGGTCGTAGCTCCATGTCCGATCTTCACTTGACGTACGCATGTTACCTGCTGGTTATGCCGACGTATTACAGGCTTGAGAGCTGCACATCAATGCTTATTGGTGTTGAAAATTATCGGTGGTTATCAGCCTACAAAATGAGTTTAATTCAAAATTTCAAAGAAAACTAATAGGCTTATTTTAGAATTTTAAGTCTTCCTTACATATATTGTATGACAATACATATAATGTATGAAATTTGCTCATTAAAGACAGGCTAATGTATCCTATAAATAGTCTACCTAATAAAAGCTACCTAAAGTGACACAAAATTATATGCAAAACGCGAACTGAGATCCCAAAGTAACCCCTCTAGGGCACGGAGGAGAGGAGGTGGTAATGAAGGAAAGAAGGATGCATTTTTCGAGTATTGGGATTTGGGACGCACCCATACTGTTACTTCATTGGAAGATTCACTGTATACAGTTGACTCTAGTCTGTCCTGAACTCTATGGTTAATTTATTTTAAATTTTTTTCACGACCTGGTAGCTGAGCATGTGCAGCATCATCAAAAAACAGCATGTGCGGAGGTACGGAGAACTTGTAGAAACTTGCTCATTAAAGACAGGCTAATGTATCCTATAAATAGTCTACTGTAAGCAAACAATTAACACTCAACCATGGCTGCGCTAGCTTTATTGAGTGGCTCAAGAGCAACTTCCTCCAAATCCTCCGGGGGGATCCCTCGGCGATCCCAGGCCAGCTGGGAGATATAATCCCTCCAGCGAGTCCTGGGTCTACCCCGGAGTCTCCTCCCAGCTGAACGTGCCTGGTGGTACACCTCCATAGGGAGACGCCCAGGGGACATCCTTACCAGATGTCCGAACCACCTCAACTGACTCCTCTCAATGCAGAGGTGCAGCGGCTCTACTCCGAGATCCTCCCAGATGATTGAGCTCCTCACCCTGTCCAGGAGAGTAAGCCCTGCCACGCTACGGAGAAAGCCCATTTTGGCCGATTGTATTCTCGATCTCACTCTTTTGGTCACTACCCAAAGCTCGTGACCATAGGTGAGAGTAGGAACGAAGATTGAATGGTAAATCGAGAGCTTTGCTTTTTGGCTTCTTTTTTTCTTTTTCTTTTTTTTTTTTACCTTCTTCACCACCACCGTCTGATACAATGCCCGCAATACTGTCGCTGCAGCACCTAAACGACAGTCAATCTCCTGTTCCCTTTTACCCAACTCGTGAATAAGACCCAGAGATACTTGAACTCCTCCACCTGGGGCAGTTGTTCCCCCCTCACCTGAAGAGGACAAACTTCAGTACCTATTACTAAGCGATGTGCACTCACTCACATGTCTTGCATTGTTCTGCTGCGCTACCTTTTGCGTGAAGCTTGTAGAAGAAGTTCCAACCATGGCCCGGTTGGTGACCCTCCCAGAGAAGACAGAATGAACAGAACTGATGAAACTGGACTTGCCCGCCCCAACCGGGCCTAGCAGTAGAACCCGGGCCTGAGATACAGAATCACAGCTGGGCTTGTAGGAGATGACATGATTGACCAAAGTGTCCCTGTTGCTAGGGAACACATGACATTGTGTAAACATCTAAGGCTTCGGTACCACATCAATTTATAACATGCTTCAGAGGAACACACTAACGTTAGCTGGAATGATAAGAAACAGCATGAGGGTAATTAGACAGGATACTCACTCCACTGAAAAGTCCACCTTCCTCCATGGAGACTCAAACAATCCAAACTCAAGCAATCCCAACCCAACTGAAAGAGACACAGATTATAAACATCCACTACAGGTTTTTAGTGCTACACACTAAAACCTGGCTGAGTAGGTCAGAAAGTTCGGTCAATAGGAACAAACAAACAAATAAATGGCAACTACTCTCAAGTCCAGCATCGAGACGTGGCTTTAATAAAAGTGCACTCAGTGCCAGTGTCATGACAAATCGGGTCCCTCCCTACCAATCGGGTTTGTGGGTTCCTCTGGATCTCAGTTCCGCATGTTTTGCATATCATTGTGCGTTACTGTAGGTAGCTTTTGGCTCTGCCAGTGTAAAATACCATAATGTGAACTTAGCTAGCTGGCTAGATAATGTCAAAATAAATAGCAATTCAGTGCGCGGCACAGTTTCTGATGATGCATGAACCATGCTAAATTTAATTATTTCTCAGTGCACACATATGCTAACAATCCTGAAATAATTAAATGTAGAAATAAATAATTAAATGTGGAAACAAAGTTAACATTAAACATTATTTATGTTGACATTTCACTTTTTATTTATGTAGGCTATCAAATCATTTATTTATTTTATTATATGTTTATTTATTCAATTGATTGATATTGGCAAGATTTTCCTCCATAGCTAGCTAGTCCAAACACAATTTGCTATTTATTTTTCCATTATCTAATCTGCTAGCCAATGGCTCATAAGACAAGCATCTACACCACTCTGCCCCGCACTGAATTGCAATTTATTTCAGCGTTATCTAATGAGCTAGCTGAGTTCACATTATGGTATATTATTACACTAGCAGAGCAAAAAGCTACCTAAAGTGACACAAAATGATGTGCAAAACGCGAACTGAGATCCCAAAGTAACCCCTCCAGGGCATGGAGGAGAGGAGGTGGTAATGAAGGAGTATTGGGATTTGGGACGCACCCATACTGTTACTTCATTGGAAGAGTCACTGCATACAGTTGACTCTAGTCTGTCCTGAACTCTATGGTTAACTTTTTTTTAAATATTATTTTCGCAGCCTGGTAGCTGAGCATGTGCAGCACCATCAAAAAACAGCATGTGCGGAGGTGCGGAGTTACAGGATTGAGAGTTAAACTAGATTTACAGTCAAAGGGATTCTTTCATTCTATACTCTTTGTCTGAACTGAACTCTATGGTCCAAGTTTAAGGCTGCGGTCCAACCGTAGACTGTATACAAATAGGGTCCAATCCATTAAAGCATAACTGAACTTTGGTAGAACTTTGGGTTGTGTAGTTACCTGGCCATGATATGAGTTCAAATGGTGGCAAAATATGTCCGTTAGTTGCTCTGTGCTCCCCTGGGGTGATAGGGTATTTGTCGCTCTCCAGGCAGCTAAAACGGTGTCAAAATGACACTTCTAGCACGTATACAAACTAGAACGAAGTGGATTCTGTCAATACAAACAATAACCCATCCTCGTACGTATTTGTTTGTTTTTAATTAAATGGCCCTTTCCCAATAAAATACAAAAAAGCCAGGAAAGGGCCATTTAATTAAAAACAAACAAATATGTACGAGGACTGATTATTGTTTGTATTGACAGAATCCACTTCGTTCTAGTTTGTATACGTGCAAGAAGTGTCATTTTGTGTATTTTGTGTCATTTTGCAAAAACTATGTTGTTAGCAAGCTAGCAGAAGCTAGCAAAAAAGACTAGCAAAATATCGGCAGGTCGGTTTGTTTACCATAGATATCTACTACTACCAGGAACGCTTGCTTCCGTGGAAATTCGGACCAATGAGTGGTTTCTGACGCATTGGTGCATTAACGCTGTTTCTGACGCAAGAATTACCTACCGGATCTATACGTTCAAAATACAATCTTTTTGACAAGATTTTTAATTGACCAGGGTCAAACTGGAGTAAATAACTACATCTTAATAATGAAATAATGAAACCTGACCCCAAAAACTTTCACTATTGACAGCTTTGCACAATAAATTAGCCATTTTAGCTAAAATATAAATTAAAAAAATACTCACGTTTTAACTTTTGCATGTTTATCGTCATCTTCTTTTCATCTTTTCCTCCACTGTGCCCCAGATGGTGTTTGTCTTTGACATGTTTTTTCAAACCTTAAATATTTTAATGCCACTCTCAACAAGTATACCTATACAAACGCAAGTATGCCAAATACAACGCTATGCCTCTGTACATGAATGTACAGAACCGGGATTGGCTGTTTGAAGGAAAAAAATGCCCCATTGAGAAAACGTTTAGCTAAAACAGGTGAACAATCTGCACTTCGAGCGCTCGTTTTCTCCAAAGGGCCAAAACCAACGGCGCTGAAATTAGCTCCAGATTCGCAGCTCCTGATTCGTAATTGCCGGTCCACCTTAAAATCAGTCATGTAAGAGGTAGAGGAGGACTTCTTCCCGCATGTCCAAGTGTCAAAAGTTTGAGATCTTCTAAATTTGGCAAGAAATTCCTATTCAAAATTTCACCTTTTTCAGTAGATTGGATTGGATTACATTGAAAGTTTGGAGTGGGAATATTTGAAAACACAAAGTGCTTCACAGGGAATAAATTAAACAGATAATTAAAAAGATACCATTGAAATGCATTAAAAAGAAATTAAAATATGTATGCCTCTAAACCTATGTACGGGATTAAATTGCGCGCACAATTTATACTTCATAAACACGATTTACATTAGGCTAATTCCTGAGCACGATTAAGAGGATTGTTCGCTCATTATATGTAAACGTTCCCTTGATGGGGCTTTTTTCTTTGTCTTCAGACGCCCAATCCTGGGCTCCGTATCAGTGAGCAGAAATTTTCTTTTTTTCGACTTTTGTGCGCCCCCCACAGGCTCTTATATGACCTATGCCAGGGGCCTGGCTCTGTGCACATTTCATATATCAGGAAAAAAACAACGTAGGATTGTGGATTCAATAGAGAAGGTATAGGCTATTTAACAAAAAATGCATAGGCTACCCACAATAAAGCCCATCAGATAAAACAGTTACTAATTCAAGCTTGAATATACAAGCAGCAGGCTCACGCTTTTTCTTCTCACCTGTTTCACCTTCACTGACACTGGGGACTGCTGCCTCTACTGGTGCAGGTGCTACGGGTCCAAATGAAAATGACATTGGTGCCGATGATGGATTGCTCATTTATTTTTCAACCACGACCCTGTCAAAAGGCCAATATACAATTACATCATGTAAAATAGTAGCTACAAACTTATCTACAAGTAACTGCAATACACATTTCAATAAGTAGGCAACGCTTATTTAACCCTTGTCTTCATATTATTCAAGTTCAATTCAATAAAATTGTATTTGTATGCCGCTTTTTACAGAGAACTGTCATAAAGACGCTTTACAGAGATGCACCCCCTGTCCGCATGGTCAAAACTGACCCACCCTCACCAGACCCCTTGTGATAAAGCTTCTTCTTTGAGTTTTAAAACCTAATGGAGAAACACCCCCTCATCATCGATAATTGGTGAATAACTGTGCCAGCCAGCCCTGGAGTACAAAGTACAATGATGGGTTAGTGCTTTACAGTTTGTTATAAATCTCAGGGCACTGTGATATGCAGCATCTAACATGTGCAGGTAATAGGCAGGAGCATTCATGTACAACAGATCACCATAATCAAGTACCGGTAAAAAGGTTGCAGAGACCAGTCTTTTTCTGGCCTCAAAGGAGAAACAGGACTTGTTTCTGAAATAAAACTCTAACTTCAATCTCAATTTTTTAAGAAGATTATTAACCTGTGGTTTAAAAGAAAGGCAGTCATCAAGCCAGATACCAAGATATTTATAACAGGAGACAACTTCTAATTTCTTTCCCTGAGCAGTAATAATATCCAAGGTGTTATCTGGCTTCTTCCTAACATTTGAGAACTGCATTACCTTAGTTTTATCAGCATTTAAAAGCAGCTTTAGTTGTGAGAGCTGAGTCTGAATAATATTAAAGACAACCTGCAAATTGGCAAGCGCCTATATAATATAATAACTTTAGTTGCTAAGCTAACTGAAAACACTACTGCGCATGCATGATCACTTCCCCTTGTGCGGACGAAAAATCCAATGGGGAAAAGCGCCAGTTGCGTATCTAAAGAGCAGTCTAAAAAGCTTTGGTTAAAGAGAAACGAAAGTGAACTGCTCGTGCTCGCATGGAGCATGGAACCTCAGTAAAACGGCCTGACGCATACCTACACGATATTCCCAGACGCAACAGTATTATAAATAAAAGTAATTCACGGGTAATATTTTGTGCAGGCTCGAGGAAGTTCAAATTTATGAGTCATCCGTAAAATGTAGCAGACATGTAGCTAGGAAGTGCTTCACTTTTACAGTTAGGCTCTAATAATATGTGAACATGCTTTTTGAAGCTGAACATAATAATCACACAGCATTAGCCTATTGGGAAGATGATGGTTTCAAGAAAGAAAAGAAGAAATTCCAGAAATTTTGATCAGCCCAACATCATTTTCTTATTGTGGAGCCTCGGAATAGGCATATTTCAGTGCATGCTACCTTAAAATAGCCTATGTATGCCCAGTTGTGGTCTATCAAACATTGTGACCGAGGATCACTTTTTCTTTTTTAATTTTAAAATGCATGGTTTATTCGGGTTAGTAAACCGGCTCCTAGATGAGCACGCAAGAGCAACTTCTGACTGGATCAATTAATCACCAACACAAGGAAATGTTCGTACACGTTTTGTTCTTAAATTCGGAGGATGTTACAGTAGAGAATGCTTACATGCATTTATGAGTTAAGATGGACTGCTGCTTACTTACCCCTTTTCGACTTTATAAAACAATATAATTCCGGGATTAGACTCTGATCTGGTCTCTGGTCATCGGCTCTGATTCGACAGTATACTAACTTGATACCTGTCCAGTGTTCTGTTCCCCCACGAATTCACGTTCCCCCTAGCGTTGCAGCGCAATTATTTACCGCGGTCAAGTGAGCAGCCAGTTGAGAGCCGCAAACAACATTGAACTTGGTTATGCATGTATCTTCTAAGAAGTACGGTAATAAAGCAAATCCCGTGCTAGTAGGGCATTTTACAGGCATTGAACAGAGTAACTTACATTGCAGTTATACAGCTAACTCTGTAATCCTGCTTCGTGAAATACCCCCCTGGATGGTGGCTCCTCCTTTTAAACTACTGATTCAGTGCATGGACATGCCACATCCAGTGTCAGTGCTTAGAGAGAAATGCAAAATTGGCATTGACTCTATTTGGGGAGGTGCTTCACCAATATTAATTTGGTGAATGTGAGGCCTTCCTTTCTTCAGAAACATAGGGGGAACGGTATCTGATGGGGCTAAATTCAGCCGTCAGATAATGTTTCCCCCTAGGGAAGGTGATAGACTCAACCTTAAAAGGTTGGTATACTATACATAAAGGTATACTATGGTATACTATGTAGTTTCAGAACACTAGATGGTGATATTGAGCATGTAGGAGAAAAGGGCTCCCCGAAAATTGCTTATCACGTGTTCTTCTCAGACGCGCACGACGACGCACGAGCATTGTGGTGACGTTTCACACATATTTTCTCTAACCGTGGACTCAATTCAATTCGCTTTATTGGCATGACAAGACATTGAATCTGTATTGTCAAAGCATACTGCATTAAAACAGTCGAAGACATAGCCTACATCTAACTCTGAACAATACAAAACAGCAAAGACTAGAAACGAATGAACAGTAACCATACATGAAAACAAGAACTTTTCTTTGATTATGGATTTAGAAATAACAATAATGTAAAATAATAAAGTACAATTAAAAATAATAATAATTATCAATAGAAATTATAATAATGATGATGAGAACGACACATATGATCTTATAAAGTGAATATAATAAATCTAAAAAATTTTAATTGGTTTATAATGATCTTTGTCACTCACTGTCCCTAAGACGATGGCAGGCAGGTATATATTGTACTGCCAGTTCACAGCACGTCCTCTCCTCTCCTAAGAGGATGGGGAGTTTTTGGATGTCTGTAAACATTTTTAATTGAGGGTATCTCTGATTTATTTTGGGAAAATATTTATATATAAATATTAGGGGTGTAACGGTACACAAAAGTCACGGTTCGGTACGTAGCCTACTTCGGTTTTGAAGTCACGCTTCGGTAACAGAGTGTATAATTGCTGCGTTGTGGATCGTCTAGGCTACACTTGGACTCAGATAAGCGTATCTTTTTTCATTGCTTTCAGCTGTTGTTAGTTAATTGAATAGATTGGAGTCACTCGGTAACTTAGTTTATTTTGAATTGTTTGCAGTTAGTCCGTAGCTTGCTCGCTGTAGTTGGGCCAGCTACCCGTCTTTTGTGTTGCTAATTTAGTTGGAACCAGTTTCACCTGTGTGTATATTAAGCGTGTTTGCAGCTCATCACCACAGAGTGTGTTCTAATTCAACTAGTTCTAATTAGCAACACAAAAGACAGGTAACTGGCCCAATTACAGCGAGCAAGATACGGACTACCTGCAAAGAATTCAAAATAAACTAAGCTACCGAGTGACTCCAATCTGTTCAATTAACTAACACCGCTTTTAGTACCACACCACCTCCTATACTAGCTATTAGTAGGAATAATTATGATAATAGTACTACTACTACTACTACTACTAATAATAATAATAATAGTAATCATTATTCATTAACTTTGTAGGCCTATATAGCGTTTTTCACACACACACACACACACACACACACACACACACACACACACACACACACACACACACACACACACACACACACACACACATATATATACTGTGTATGTATATATATATATATATACACACACACATATATATACTGTATATATATATACACACACACACACATATCAAATGCTAAAATATACTCATTCCAGATAAAAATATAACCGTAGCATCACGTAAAACTTACGTTACTACTATTCGTAATACCACCCAGCCCCGGTTCTAGACTGCTGTGGGGGGGCAGACAGAAATTTAGGGGGGGGGGCACCTTTTTATTTAGGGCACTGTGTGTGCCATACAGTTCCCAGGCTTTTTCCTCTCGTTTGCATATATTTGTGTGTGTGTGTGTGTGTGTGTGTGTGTGTGTGTGTGTGTGTGTGTGTGTGTGTGTGTGTGTGTGTGTGTGTGTGTGTGTGTATCCTTGCAACCACACGCACGTGTGTCTAGATGGGAGCAAGGCCTATGATATTATATACTTAGACTTCCAAATGCATTTCAGAGTGGGTTCGGAACTGGTTACGGGATAGAACACAAAGGGTAGTAGTAGGAGGGATCTTATCTGAGCAGGGTAAATTGGGAAGTGGAGTTCCACAGGGTTCGGTTCTAGGTCCACTGCTCTTCCTCATTTACATAAATGACCTAGATACGGATATTGAAAGTACATTAGTTAAATTTGCGGATGTTACAAAACTGGGAGGTTTAGCCAACTGTCTGGAAGCTACTAAGGTAATCCAAGAAGATTTTAAAAAATTCCAGAAGTGGACAGAAACCTGGCAAATGAAATTCAATATAACTATATGTAACGTTCTACATGTGGGGAATAAAAACATAGGGCAGGATTACTTTATGCGGGGTACAAAACTAGAATGTGCACATGCAGAAAAAGACTTGGGAGTAATAGTCGATCAAAGCCTATCAGGGTCTGGTCAATGTGCTGTAGCGGTAAAAAAAAAAGCTAACAGGATGCTGGGATACATAGCCAGGAGTATTGAGTATAAATATAAGGAGATCATACTCACACTATACAATGCCCTTGTCAGACCACACTTAGAGTACTGTCTGCAGTTCTGGGGACCTTATTACAAGAAAGATATAGAGGCGCTGGAAAAGGTCCAAAGAAGGGCAACCAGATTGATCCCGGGTATAAAAGATAAGTTTTATGAGGAAAGGCTTGAAATGCTAGGACTTTTCAAGCTTAGTAAAAAGAGACTTAGGGGGGATTTGATTGAGACGTTTAAATTTATTAAAGGGATCAACAAAGTGAACTACAGGAAATTATTCAAGTTGAGCTTGGTTAGCAGAACGAGGGGGCATAAATGGAAACTGGCAAAGAATACATTTCTCACAGACACTAGGAAATATTTTTTCACACAGAGAGTGGTCAATACGTGGAATAGCCTGAACATGTGGTGGAGGCAGAAACACTGGGGGTGTTCAAGGCCCGGCTTGATTCAGTGTTAGACACTATTAGAACAGTTTAGAGGTAAGAATAGACAAACATTGCTGGGCTGAATGGCCTGTTCTCGTCTTTCCTTGTTATGTTATGCTATGTTATGTGTGTAGGGGTGTTCAGAGAGGCCACTATTTGTATTTCTTGAGGCCTAATTATGCATGTTTGTATTCAGATAAAAATGAAGTTAGCACAGTTTGCAGCTCTGCAACAAAAAAAGAAGGAAACTTGGCAGACAATACTGTTTTTTGGCACTGACATTCCTATTGTTGGAATATTAAATCATTTAACTCACTTTTCTATAATAGCCTAACATAATATTTGAAGTATAACAACAGTCTTACATGTTATGCAAAAGTAGAAGGCTAACAGCAGAGCTAACTATTGTATACCACCCTGGCAAATGACAGCTGCTTTATGCAAATAAAATGGGGTAAGCTCCACAAAATGAATTATGTTGTACCAAAGTGAAATAAGGTTATCCCTTTAAATAAAAGCTGAGTGTGCTCTTTAGCTAAATCAAGAAAAAAAAAGTATTTGTCCCAAACATGGAGCTTACAGTTGCCTACATCACCCATTCAGTGATTACGCTGAACTACCACTACACCGAATCTCAGGACTGTTTTCAAGAAATAAAGCAGCAAGCACTTTACAAAGGTAATGTCAAAAAAAAAAAAAAGATTTGTAGGCTATGGTTTCTCTTAAAACTGTTGGAGATTTCTAACAATATGGTTAAAAGAAAAAAGAAGGCCTAGCTATTCCCACTGCAAAACACAAAGTAATTGCCTCAAAGCATGAGTCTTCTGTTTGTTTTCATAAAAGCCCTAACAAACTCATCCAAATCAATACTCTTGGTTATTAATTTTTCATGTGCCAGAATCACCAAATTCCTTTTTCTCTCATGCAGCATTGTGCGGCGGAAGGGTGTTAGGACACGTGTCAGAGTGGAGAAAGAACTCTCACATGATGCTGAGGATACTCCAATCACCAGTGCAGTTGCATACAACCTCTGGAAAGGCTTCCTTATAGCCCTGTATATGTCGACACACTATTGACAGGTCTGTGTCAGTGGAGAACTTCTTGAGCAACATGGATTTTGCCACATCAATTTCATTTTTCAGACTATTGGTTGTTGCATCAGTACCGGCAAATAGCTGCAGCGGTTTCAATAGGGCCAACTCTAGAAAAGACGTAGACTGGGGAACAAGACAGCTTACTGCCCTCATCAGGTCAATATTTCTCCTCAAAAACCTGTCCTCAATCTCTGCAATAGCTCTGGCCAAGATGTTTAGGAGGGCTCTTCTCTTCTCAAAGACTGGCTGGGAGTGTTGGAGGAATCGGACTCAGTGTGACCAACGGTGGAGAGAACAAAACTGTCTATGAGCTGTTTGCTCATTGTTCTCCTTCTTTTTGTAGCAGTGGGGCTGTCTAATATTTCAAAATTATCCCATGAATCATCTTCTCGGATATCTTTTAAAGCTTGCAGTAAGGCACTGATAACCTCCCCAGCACTGCAAAGATCCACAGCCTTAGCCTGCAGAATAGAATTTGCTGGCTTCAAGACACCAAAAATTTTGATGAGGAATTTACCAATTTCAAAAAAATGATGCTTCCTGAGTTGTACTAGGAGCCCTGATGCCTCTGTGCATGAAGCCATTGCTGCCACACTATCTTCAGAAATCGCTGACAAAATGTTCAAGATGGCATCCTCATTGTCTACCAGACATTTTGTTACATCATAATGACTAGTCCACCGTATCTCGAGTAACCTTTTAAGAGAGGGTGCATTATAGTTCTGGGCTACATAATGATGGCGAACGAAGGAATGTAGTGAGCCGGAGAGTTCAAAGAATGTTTTGGCTCATGGCTCTTCCTGACTGGCATGCACCACTGCTAGGTGCAGCTGATGGTTGTAGCAATGTACATAAGGAATGAGCCTGCCAAGCTTCTGTTGCAACAATGCTTGAACCCCACCCCTGATCCCACTCATGACTGATGCGCCATCATAACATTGGCTGATTATATTATCAGCACTGTAACCTTCATTGGACAGGTGTTTGAGCATTTCTGTTATATATTCTGCATCCAACCCACTCAAGTCCAGTAAACCAATCAAATGCTCCTCAGGAACCGAATTACAGACAAAGGCTGTATCCCAAACCGCATACTTCCATGCTCCGCCCTACCGTGCTCCCGAGTGCGCACTCAAGGTTTGGGAGTTCGCACTCTGGAGCATGGAAGTACGGTTGCAGTTTTGCACAGTCGTGAACGCACTTCGTGGCGACCTATAACCTTTAACCTTTCCCGTAGCTATCGGGGAAATGCGGACGAGTAAGTAGGGTAAACCTGAGAGGCATAACGTCGTTCGCTGGCATTGTACTGTATCGGCTGTTATTATATTATATATTTGTGATATAACCAGCAATATCCGCTACAGTTGAATTATCCTTTTTGCTAGCGTTCTTATTCCAGAAAAGTCCGTGGAAAGCAACGATGGCTAGGAAGACAGCCTATTCATTACATCATTGGATACTTTTAAGTAAACAATCAACCCCATAATAAAATAGTTTTCGCATTGTAAGCAATCGTCTGTGTTTTGATTATTTTCGCGCTGTTTACCAGAGCGTGAACAACTGGGTACGCAGTTAGTAGAAATGGAGCCATGTTTGTGGCGGTGGTGTTGCTTCTGGGGTGGTTTTCCATTGAAACGGAGAAAAGACGGGCTGCTGCCAGAATAAGACGGCGGATCATTATTTAAAACGGCATCCGACGAAAGCAAGTCATCCGGAGAGCTGGGGTGAAGAGGAGGGCTTCTCTTCGTAGAACAATTGCGCTTGTCAGCACCGACGTAGGTTGTCTTATACAGCCGACTAGCTAGCTACACTGGTTAACATTACATATCATTAAACTTAAATGTATATGAAAAAAATGATTATTTTACATCGCATATTGTGCTGTTCATTCACATTGTAGCACTTTATTCATTTACAAACTCCTAATGTAGTTTTCCCCCGTTTAAGTTTCCAATCTGTACCACTAGGTGTCAATACTACACAAATAGACAGACGCACTGAAGTTAGGCAGAGTATATTTATTAACTTGGGAAATTTGTCTCTAGGGAGAGAGCCTTGCAACCTATGGCAGGATCATTGTCAATGTGCCCATCCTTGCCAAATATTTTGATGACGACCAGGATCTCCAGCCAGTCTTCCGCTTCTCCCGACGGGCAATCCGTGCACTCGTTGGGATGCTCCCCAACAAGAGGGACCATGGCTGGGGCTACACACGTAACGTTATGTCCCTAGTGTCACAAATGGAAAACCAGAAAATATAATGCATCAATACCAAATATTAACATGAGCTAGCATTAAACACAAGTGATGTTAGTGTTATAGCGAAGTTAACTAACGGTAACTAGTGCGACGCTAGCTAGTCAGTGGGTTGATATCCAGCTAGCTAGCAAGTCAGTTATAGCATATGGGAATAAATTCGAATACGAATATTAAATAATGCTTCGTAATAGCTATATCTACGACTAACGCCATTATCTGGCTAATATAGATATTACGTTAGTACTGTCATTTAATGTTAGCGAACGTTACCTAGCTAGCTAGCTGTTACCGAGCAAATTGCATTGCAATTTACATAACGAAAGCTAGCTAGCTGGAAATAGAAGTTATCTTAATTATTGAGCTAGCTCAGTATTAAAACACTAACAGAAATAGTGCTGTGCCAGATGTTTTCAAACTTGTGAAAATGTTCATATAAAAATGTTGAAATGACTTACATTTGTAGAAAGCCTGGGGAGAGGCACCGTCAATATTCTCATCCTCCATTACGATAGTAAATTTTTGGGTCTTGAGTCTCTTGACCTTTTTCTCGAAAGGAATGATGGGATGTTTTTCTGGTCGGAGCACGCATACTTCGAATTTTGACCAAACGGAGCACGCATCCGGGTATTTTATCCGTGCTCCGTGCTCCGGCACTTTTTGGACTCACACTCCAAGATGGGTGCGTGCTCGCTATGCGTGCTCGGAGCATGGAAGTATGCGGTTTGGGATACAGCCAAACCGAATCACAAGATTCTCAACATTGCACCTGTCTCTGGTTCCATCACATTTGATGCAGAACCCTACTGTATCTGCATTATCATATTTTCTTTTCACCTCATGCAACACCATACTGGCTAGAGTGTTAATTATCTCATTTTGAATGCCTTTTGATGTGTACTTTGCATTCTGAGGGATGTTTTTTGCTATTTCAGCAAGTTTGGAATCCTTAGCCAGAGTGTACTCAAACAATTTCAGGAACAGCCCAGCAGAGATATCACTGTCATCGCTTATTTCGGACTGACTTTCAGTGCTTCCATGAAAAGCAAGTTCGTTCACAGCCAGAAACTGCACCACTTCCCCTATGCTTCTGATGTAGTTTCGGTGTTTCTCAACCTGTGTTTTTCCCAAGAGACATGATATAGTGTCACCAGTTTCCACTCTCGTGTCCAGTTCTGTCCATGATCGTGCAGCATTCAAATGGCTATGGCTAGATGCATGCGTGTATAATCCCCTGTCCTTTTCTAATGCCGTTTTCCAGTTAATAAACCCCGTCTTTGTAAAAACTAGATCTCTGTCATTTGTGCTTGAAAACTTGCGACAGGGGAAGCAGAAACATGCATCTAGTTTCACTGAATATTCTAGCCATGATCGTGACTGATACCAGCTTGGGTTGAAAGAACGAGCCTTTTTGCCAAACTCCCATTTGGGAAATACTTTTAGAACTGGCTGAGATGGTGTGCTATCATTTAAATCGTGGCCGAGATCCACGGAAGCACCCCCGACTGCCTTTTCTTACGAACTGGGACCGGGCACAGGATCCGATACTGAGCATGAAGATTCTGAACTACCGGTATGTACAACTAGAGCTGCATTTGTTACTGTGCTTTGGTTTAGTAATCAAAAATCGATGCATAATGATTTAGGCTAATATCATATAAGCAAGTAGGGTCACCAAAAGGAAAGAAGAACCGTGGAGCACAGAGAATAAGAAAAGAAAGAAAAACACATTAGCGACCTAACCGTTAGTTAGCTTTAGCTATAACGGTGACAATTAGCTAGCTAACAGTTAACGTTACCTAGCTAGGTTAGCTAGTCTAACGTAAACTAGTACTGTAGCTAGCTAGCTAACGTTGTGTAAAACCACCACCACTAAGCCCCTCAGACAGTAATAACACTAAACCACTAAAATGAAACAACAAGACAAGACTCAAAATACACAGGCTTAATTATAAACTTTTAAACAGAATAACTTTCAGACCTATATTATTTTTATTTATTTTTGCTGTGGGCAAACGTTAACCTCTTCAAGTGACAGACAAACACCGACAAATGTAGAGAGTGACAGCAGATCGGTCCGTCTCCCAGTTTTAAACTGCCAAACCAACGAATCAGAAATACATTGCCAAGTTGTTGTTTTTTGATATTTTGAATAGAACATTATGATTGGCTAAGTCTCCTGAACTGAGAAAGAATGCAAAATATTGGTTAAAAAAAATTATAATAACTTGGATTTTTTCTAGGGATCGATCAAAGCAATTGATTATTTTAAGTCAATGGTCAAAGTTTTGGGGGGGCACAGCAAAAAATAGGGGGGGCACGGCCCCCTCTGGCCCCCCGCCTAGATCCGGCCCTGATACCACCACCATTAGGGATAGTTCGGAATTTCGTATCCCAAACCGCATACTTCCATGCTCCGAGCACGCATAGCGAGCACGCATCCATCTTGGAGTGTGAGTCCAAAAACTGTGGTAGGCTAGTACGGAGCACGGATGCGTGCTCCATTTGTTCAAAATTCAAAGTATGCGAGGCAAGGATGGTGACATTGACAATGATCCTGCCATAGGTTGCAAGGCTCTCTCCCTAGAGACAAATTTCCCAAGTTAATAAATATACTCTGCCTAACTTCAGTGCGTCTGTCTATTTGTGTAGTATTGCCACCTAGTGGTTCAGATTGAAAACTTAAACGGGGAAAACTACATTAGGAGTTTGTAAATGAATAAAGTGCTACAATGTGAATGAACAGCACAATATGCGATGTAAAATAATAATTTTTTTCGTATACATTTAAGTTTAATGATATGTAATGTTAACCAGTGTAGCTAGCTAGTCGGCTGTATAAGACAACCTACGTCGGTGCTGACAAGCGCAATTGTTCTACGAAGAGAAGCCGTCCTCTTCACCCCAGCTCTCCGGATGGCTTGCTTTCGTCGGATGCCGTTTTCAATAATGATCCGCCGTCTTATTCTGGCAGCAGCCCGTCTTTTCTCCGTTTCAATGGAAAACCACCCCAGAAGCAACAGCACCGCCACAAACATGGCTCCATTTCTACTGCATACCCAGTTGTTCACGCTCTGGTAAACAGCGCGAAAATAATCAAAACACAGACGATTGCTTACAATGCGAAGACAATTTTATTATGGAGTTGATTGTTTACTTAAAGGTATCCAATGATGTAATGAATAGGCTGTCTTCCTAGCCATCGTTGCCTTCCACTGACTTTTCTGGAATAAGAACGCTAGAAAAAAGGATAGTTCAACTGTTGCGGATATTGCTGGTTATATCAGAATGTTTCATTAACAGCCGATACAGTAGCCTACAATGCCAGCGAACGTACGCCTCTCAGGTTTAGCCTACTTACTCGTCGGCATTTCCCCGATAATTACAGGAAAGGTTAAAGGTTATAGGTCAGATGTCGCCACGAAGTGCGTCCCACGACTGAGCAAAACCTTCCGTGCTACCGTACTTCCATGCTCCCGAGTGCGAGCTCCCAAGCCTTGAGTGCGTACACGGGAGCACGGTAGTGCGGAGCATGGAAGTATGCGGTTTGGGATACAGCCACTGTCTCAATTACGACTTACACATGATGTAGCTGATTGATGGAAACCATTTTCAGCTAATTCCATGCTGTCCCTTCTTTTGGACATACACACGTTGCTAATCCTAGCGCAACTCTAAGGTAACCGGTAGCATCCACTACTAAACGCACTTAAACACTCCACAGTGCACCCAAAGCACTTATTTTGAGTGTTTATACCATCGTTTTTGAAGTCAAACTATCGTTGAATCCTTTACTTTGTGCTGACCTATATTCTCTGTGGGAGTACGGCGGTGGAGCGAACATGGCCATTGCAACTTGTTGCTCTTCTTTGTTGTTGTAGTCGACCAGTGCCGGCAGTACATTCGTAGGTAACGTAAAGTATCGCTCCCCAGATAGACTGTCGTCGTATTGTATTTGCTTTGGGTGCACTGTGGAGTGTTTAAGTGGGTTTGGTAGTGGATGCTACCGGTTACCTTAGAGTTGCGCTAGCATTAGCAACGTGTGTATGTCCAAAAGAAGGGACAGCATGGAATTAGCTGAAAATGGTTTCCATCAATCAACTACATCATGGGTAAGTCGTAATTGAAATTATGTCCAAAATTCCGAACTATCCCTTTAACACACCACCTCCTCTTCTACTTGTAATAATAGTTACTGATAGTAATAGTAACTCAGGCAAGGTCAAAATAACTGTAGCATGACGTTTATTTTCTATCTTACTCATAAATAGTCTGATCATGTTCATTGGGCTTCATATATATTTCAAACAGTAAAATAAGTTGTCGGTTATGTAATGACGTTACAAGACAACATTAATTAATGTTTTAACTAACAAAGTCACTGACACCATACAATCTGATGACAAATCCACCAGAACACTGCTTTTATGAAAGTATTAACCGTTTTACGTATAGGCTGACCTGCATAGCGCGGCTGATCTTAAGATTTCCTTGTCGGAAACGGACAAATGGCTTAAAACGTTGTATACACAAACTGAGATTCACGCCAATGGCACGAGCTGATTTCAAAACGCGCGCCCATTACGCTATTTCCCGAAATAATCAATAATTGCGCAGCAACGCTAGGGTGAACGTGATTTTGTGGGGGAACAGAATTCGACACAACACCGTAACATCTTTCAGATTGCTGGTGATGTCATCAGGCAAGCCTAGCTCCTGGACCCTCCCCCAATCCCACGATGTCACAGAGAACAATCGGTCGTGGTTTCATCCACTGGAATAACACAATTGGATCATAGTTTTGATACAGGTGTTTACATGAGCTATATGTAACATTGACACAGAGCGTTTAAAATGGGTACTGCAATCCAAATTCACAATATTGGAGAGAGTCGAGACACTGAACGAACACGAGCGCAAGACGAGCGGAGCGCAACATTATATTTTGACAATGACAAGCGACGAGTCCTACACTGTAAATTGATCAGCTAATGTATACGTTTGCAATTTGTTTATTATTTATTGTTTGCAAATTATAAACCAGCTCAGGTGGATTTTTTTATAACTCTGTCAATGTTAGCTAGATGCATGGCTGGCTATGTTTACGGTCACACACATATAAGCTAACGTAAGTGGTATGTAGCGAGTAACTATATACATATATATATATTTAAATCTTTAGCTAGCTAGCTAAATGGAAACGATGTTGAACTTAGCTTAGGCATTCGTAAATCGGCTGTCGGAGTGCCGGAGTACATCTGGTTGTTCGTAATGGGCAGTGGACTCGGAGTCACCTCAGAGAATAGTGAATCACACAGGCCAAAACAAATACAGACGTTCCGACCCGGAATGGAAATTTCAAAGGAGAACATACTGGCTGTAGCATTGTTGTCGGAGAAGCCAGTATTTCGACTTAGCATGTTTCCTTAATCTCTGATGACATATCATGGTCATTTTATGATTTAGTACAGTAAATTTGTTACATATAGCTCCTTTAACTGGGTAGTCTCAGGTTTAAAAGTTGTTTCAGGTTTTCCCAACACTAAAGGAATTAAACTTAAGATAATACCTACAGTCATGTGAAAAAGTAAGTACATCTTCAAACAGCTGTTTTTTTGACATTTATTTTATTTTAATTTCAACCATATTGATTGATTAAGGTAAACTAATTCAACAAATGATGCTAAAAAAGTAGACTTTGGAATCACTTAAGCAATTTAAATGAACATAAATGCAAATCCCTCATGAGGAAAAAGTAAACCCCTACCTCAAAAATAGTGATTAAAATTGAGGTATGTCTGGTGCACAAAACAGGTGTAAATGATTGTCCAATTATTAGATAATAATTTGGAAGTTTGGAAGACTTTTGATATCTTATTTTCAGGTACTCTAACAAGCGATACTATAACTCTCTGAATTTTAACGGATCTCGATGGGAATTGGTGGGTGGGACTAGATTAAGCAGTAAATTACACATGAATAGTATGGAACCCATGGTTGGCTAAATGGCTGTAAGTCATCAAGGGTCTGAGGTATCAAACGAGCCTCAAACCATCACTTTGCTGCGCTGCCAGATATGCAGTAGATATGGATGGATCACTTTAAGGGTTGTTTCTCCTGACTCATTTTACTATTGAACTCTATGGAAGAATAGGCGAAGTCAGGGGAAAACAACCCTTCATTACCCTAATTACTTACAAACCTTTATGTACATTAAATGCTTTCAGCACCCTTACCCCTAAAGGCCATGATTATTCTCTCAATACCTTCATGCCAACGTGTAGTCTGATGAAGTTCTTTTTTATTGACAGTAGAATAAACTCATCCTGTCCTTCTGTATTTTTTGTCCTGCTAATTTCTCCAGATGATGAGCTGCTGACCTACCAATGTTAGTCAGTTCTATGTGTGCACACAACAAAAAAGGCAGAATCTATTTGCACAAAGTGGAAATATTTTGTTGGTTATGGCAAAACCTTTTCTTTTAAAAGCACCTTACATATGCAGGTCATCACTTTGTCAAAATAAAAAATCGTATAACATTAAAGGACAAACATGTACAAGGGGAACCTTTACTTGTTTCCCCCCTTTTCCCTTTTTCTTTATTAAAATACATGCATAACAATCAACACACAGAAGTAAACAATCATGTATAAAGGGGACATCACATGCAAAAATTATACACAAAAAATTAAAAATAAGTTCATTTGTCACTTTCTCGGGTGGGCTGTAGCTTTTCTTGAGGGCTTTTCCCTGTCACTTCTAGATGATCACTTCTTACCAGTGGTCGACCCCCCATTCTCTTTTGCCAGAGATTTGTTTTTTTGTAAAGTCCACCATGACGCCGTCCGGGAGGAGGTTTTGGATCCTCCTCCAGAGAGTGATCAGGTAGGTACAGTTTTTTGGCAGACCTTGATGTTCCTCGCCTCCCACGGGACCTGCCTGACGGTGTTGACAATCCTCCACTAACGCCGGAGTTTAGGGTTCTTACAGCCTCCAGATGGACCGTAGAGGACGCTCTCAGCAGTCAGGGAGGACTTCAGCAGCAACCTGCTTTGGGAGAGAAAGGAAACAAGTCCCCAGACCCGTCTGGCTACGGAGCACTTCCAAAACAGATGGTAGACGTGTTCTGAGTCAGTGCATCCGTGGGGGCAGCACTCGGTCAGGGCCTAGGTGCCACTTGTACATGAAGGACCTGGTGAGGAGACACATATGAACGAAGTGGAAATAGCAGGCCAAAACTATTAGCACCAAGTACAAATAGCAGGTCAATGACTGTGGCTGGTAGCTCCAGGTCGAAGCGAAATTAGGCTACAGGAGGGTTCAGTTGGTTAGGGATCTGCGTTCATCGCTACCCATTTGCCAAAACTCGTACAACAGAAAATATTACCCACCTGTATCGATGTTGCGATCAGTGAAGAGAACTTCCAGGTACGAGCAGGAGGCGATATTAAATATAAATTGAGTCTCTTGCATCTCTAGCCTCCCATTCACTCCCACTGTCCCACTGTTTTTCTTTCTAACGCGGCTTTTGAAGAGTGGATTCATTGATTATTGAAAAAAAGCCTGAATTGATGTAATTTCCAACATTTTTAAATGACGATTTCAGACCAAAAAAGTTTCAATTAAATGTTTATTTTTCAGAGAATACGCAATGACACCATATTACTAGTCGATGTACGTATATACACACACACACATCATCTCAACTTTTTATACTTTCTTTAAAAATAACTTTTGGGTCCATATTCTATGTTTTACCTCAACCGACTGACGTGGTTCTGCTCAAGGCATCTGAGAATGCACTGCAAAGGTGTGTTACACAACTCTGAGCTCTGTAAGGTCCTGGAAGTACAGCTCCACGTACTGCAGGATGTGTTGGACTGCGCAGAGCAGCAGGGTGTTTGTGTGTTCATCCACATCCAGCTCAGATGAGTAGTTCTTCACTGGGACGATGTAGGATGTGGACATGCCCAGCAGAGCTGCAGCCTTTTCCATCTGAAGAGACAGAGTAAGAGCTGAGTATGACTGGAACACATCAGCCCCATATACTCTGGTATGTTTTAGTAACATCGCCATTAGCGACTAGTAACCTGTACAAAAATTGAATATACTGCAGTATATTGAAATAAAATCTATTATGATATTGCAACACTTAATACATGAGAAAATATAAATTATTGCCACTATCAGATAGCGATATACAGTACATATATTTTTAAAGTACATTGCTATGTAATAAAATAAAAAGTTTACATATTTTAAATGTATTGAGGTTACTAAATTTCTGTAAGGGAATTGTAAATATACAACATACTGAAAAAATTGATCATGCACAGATCATAAGCAATTTAAGGTGTGTAAGACACAGTACTATAGTATGTACAAGAAAGAAATAAAATCAGGTGGACTCAAGTGTACCGTTTGCTTCACTAGCCGGCTTCTGTACACGTTGGTGATGTCACGAGCTGTGTCCTGGCACACCTGGTCCACGTGCGTCAGCAATGCAACCTGGTGCACTCCTGGACAAAGGGCAGATATTCTGAGTCCATTTGACCAGAGTGCACATATTCTGTTCCTAATCGCAGCCTTCCTCCAGCCTTTTGCCTGCAATCTATGCTGTATTTGTACCCACACAGCCGTGACACACAGCATACTTGCTCTAGGGCCTCAAACACATGATCAACAGCAGGGGTCCTTAGGGTTAATGTTGTTTCTCCAGTGCTTGGCCTTGGCCTTGACAAGTTCCAATTCTCAGGCTTACCTAGGTCACTGATATGTTCTCTGAGCAGCTGGAAGGTGGAGCCCATGCCTTTTCTATAGGAGTCCATTTTTGTGGCATCTATCACAAAGGCCACACAGTGTATCCTCTCTCTGGCAGATGGCTTCTTCACATAGCCCACCGTTTCTGCCCTCAGCGGCTGATCAGGGCTGAACTACCACAGAAAAAGAGCAGAGACATATTCTCAAAGCCTGCATGTTGGTGGTGAACAGCCAAGATAAGCAACACCTTGCAAAGGAGCACAGTTCCACTGACTGTTAAAGTTCTCTTCTCACCTCTCTGCTTCAGTCATCTCATAACTGTGGCTGACAACCTTGGAGGTAGAAATGCCTCCAAGAAAAATTACCAAGAGTAAGAACTGATTAGGTAGCCTTGGTCCTCGAATATTGTTCAAAACACACTACTGTTTTAACTGTTATTTGTGCTTATTATGTATCAATGTCTGGTATTGTGCAATTTTATGTGAATTTATATACAGATCCTTTCCAAAAAATTAGAATATCATGGAAAAGTTTTTTTTTAAATATAATTCCATTCAAAAAGTGAAACTTTCATGGATTATAGATTCATTACACACAAAGTGAAATATTTCTAGCCTTTATTTGTTTCATTTTTCATAATTTTGGTGGCTTGACTCAAGGAATCCGACAGTTGTAGCCCATGTCCCGGATACGTCTGTACGTGGTGGTTTTTGAAGCACTGACTCCAGCCTCAGTCCACTCCCTCTGCATCTCCGCCAAATTTTGGAATCGTCTTTGCTTGACAATCCGCTGAAGCCTACGGTCATCTCTTTTGCTTGTGCACCTTCTCCTGCCACATTTTTCCCTTCCACTAAACTTTCTATTGATATGCTTGGACACTGCACTCTGTGAACAGCCAGCCTCCTTAGCGATGACCTTTTGTGGCTTACCCATCTTCTGGAGGGTGTCAATGATGGTCTTCTGGCCAATTGTCAAGTCTGCAGTCTTCCCCATACTGAACCAAACTGAGATAAACTTTGCAGGTGTTTTCAGTAAATTAGATGATAGTGTGACACTCAGTCTAAAACATTCATTCTCTGAAATAACTGAAGTAAATGCTGATTTTCGACACACTATTCTAATTTCTTGAAATACTGTTTTGGGGGTTTTCTGGAGCTGTAAGCCAAAACTATGAAAAATGAAACAAATAAAGGCTAGAAATATTTCACTTTGTGTGTAATGAATCTATAATCTATGAAAGTTTCACTTTTTGAATGGAATTATGGAAAAAAAAAAACTTTTCCATGATATTCAAATTTTTTGGAAAGGATCTGTATAGCTGTCCTTTTGGCTAGGTTAGCCTTGTAAAAGAGAATCTGTATGTCGAGGGAAATTTGCTGGCTAAATAAAAATCCCGTCAAATAAAGCATTATTGGCAACCTTCATGAAAACAAGCCAAAAATTATTGTATAAAATAAACCCTACACATAATGCTTCAAATGTTCTGCTCAAACATTTGGCGAAACTACAGTTGAAGTCGGAAGCTTACATACACTTAGGTTGAAGTCATTAAAACTCATTTTTAACCACTCCGCAGATTTCATGTTAGCAAACTATAGTGTTGGCAAGTCAGTTAGGACATTTACTTTGTGCATGACACAAGTAATTTTTCCAACAATTGTTTACAGACAGAATATTTCATTTTTAATTTAGTATATCACAATTCCAGTGGGTCAGAAATTTACATACACTAAGTTGACTGTGCCTTTAAACGGCTTGGAAAATTCCTGAAAATGATGTCATGGCTTCAGAAACTTCTGATAGGCTAATTGACATTATTTGAGTCAATTGGAGGTGTACACCTGTAGATGTATTTTAAGGCCTACCTTCAGACTCAGTGTCTCTTTGCTTGACATCATGGAAAAATCTAAAGAAATCAGCCAAGACCTCAGAAAGAAAATTGTGGACCTCCACAAGTCTGGTTCATCCTTGGGAGCAATTTCCAAAACGCCTGAAGTTACCATTTACACAGAAATGGTTGCGGGAACACAAATCAATGCTTTTCAATGGCCGTCTCAATCTCGGGACTTGAACTTGAAAATATGTGGTCTGAATTGAAGAGGGCAGTCCATAAGCAAAACCTAAGAATATCAAAGATCTTGAAATGTTCTGCATGAAGCAGTGGTCCAAGATCCCTCCAATAGTGTTCTCCAACCTTTTCAGATATTAAAGGAAGGGGCTGTTATCCTCTCCAGGGGAGGCTTCACCAAATTTTAAGCATAGGGGTGCTAATAATTTTGAAACATATGTTTTAAAGAAAAATTGTACTACTCAATAAAACGTTCTGTGTTTGAAAAATTACTAGTAAAATAAAAACATACAGCTCCCCTATATTTTTGGGGCCAAAATATGACTCATTCTATGTGTTGTTAATTTTCTACAGCTACCTTTGCTCATTTTTATGAAGGGCGCCAATCATTTGTGAGTTGACTGTACATACATATAATATTCCTTTGTTTTGCAAGAGGATTCCAGCACTGGTGTCCTCTCACTCCAGTGTACCTTGTGTCCCTCAGGTGCATGGCCCTTGATTACGGCCAGAACATCATGGAGGGTTAAGCCAGTCATATCACCCTCCCCCAGACCCATGGCATCGCACAGAACTAAGGCAGTTGGCTGATCACCACTCTCTCCATGTCTCCGAATAGTGTAGGATCGGAGCTGGGAAGAGATAAAGGGAAAGAGAGAGTGAAGGTTGAAAGCATATGGAGAGACGGAGAAAGAGACAGTGTGAAGAAAGAGAGAAACCGAGGGATTAGCGTTTTGGGAAAAAGCACCATCTGCATCATTGTGTTTCTTTGTGATATCTCGTCTGGTGCCCACTGATTTGCTAACTGGACATAACGGCTGAATGTGTATGTGGAAAATTAAAATGTCAAGGGAGCTTCTGTCAATCAATCAAAATACTGTATTTAGTTTGGGTTGATGCCATCGAGAAAAAATAAGTAAATAAATTTGTGAAAATAGATGGTATCTACTGCTTACATTATAAATGTGCTGCACAAACTGCAGAACAACAAACACGTACTCCAGTACCTATTACTAAGCAATGTGCACTCACTCACATGTCTTGCATTGTTCTGCTGCGCTACCTTTTGCGTGAAGCTTGTAGAAGAAGTTCCAACCATGGCCCGGTTGGTGACCTTCCCAGAGAAGACTGAATGAACAGAACTGATGAAACTGGACTTGCCCGCCCCAACCGGGCCTAGCAGTAGAACCCGGGCCTCAGATGCAGAATCACAGCTGGGCTTGAAGGAGGTGACAGAATTGACCAGTGCCTCCTTGTTGCTAGGGAACACATGACATTGTGTAAACATCTAAGGCTTCGGTACCACATCAATTTATAACATGCTTCAGAGGAACACACTAACGTTAGCTGGAATGATAAAAAACAGCATGAGGGTAATTAGACAGGATACTCACTCCACTGAAAAGTCCACCTTCCTCCATGGAGAATCCAACAATCCCCACTCAACTGAAAGATACACAGAGAAATAATATAAACATCAGAGAAATTTATCTGCTATATAAAACCTGGCAGAGCAAGTCAGAAAATAGTTGGCCAAAAAAACAAACAAATAAATGAATGGAAACAACCTCCCAACATACAGAAATGCGGCTTTAACGGTTCAAACTTTATATATCAGAAAAAAAACGTAGGATATATTGGATTCAACAGAGAAAACATCGGCTATTTTTACAAAAAAATTGAAAATGAATACCCACAATGAAAGCCCATAAGATAAAACAGTCACTCATTCAAGCTTGAATATACAAACAGCAGGCTCGCCCTTTTTCTTTTCATCTGTTTTACCTTTATTGACACTGAGAACTGCTGCCTTTACTGGTGCAGGTGCTGCGGCTTCGGCTACCGGAAACGTATCTGAGCAGGATTCTTTTTTTATGGGTACAGTTGTTGAGTTGAGCTTTCCAAATGAAAATCCACATGCTGCGTTGCTCAATGGTTGGTTGTTCATTTCTTTTTCAATCACGACCTTGTCAATAGGCCTATATAATATACAATTATATTATCATACATAGGCTACTAAAATGGTACAAACTTATCTACAAGGAACTGCAAAACATAAATCAATAAGTATGCTTAATTAAGAGAATGGTGAAACTGTACAGTAATGACCACCATGACGTCTCTTGTCAGATTACCATCACTCTTCTGTCATTGCACAGATAAGAATTGAACGGTATTAGGCCAATGCCCAAGCCCATGTGCTAAGTGTTCATCATACTATAAGTCACAAAAACATTGTAGGTAACTGTAGCTACTTACAATCTACGCGCTGACTGGAAGTGGAAAGTACCTAGCCTACTGCATAGTACTGTAGCCACAGAACTGAAGTTCTATGGGTGTGGTTTCATGTGACAGTGTGGTCGTTATAGAGAAACGAAAGTAAACTCCAAACTTTGCTCGTTCGTAAAACTTGGAACCTGACGAAAACAGGCCTATCGCATACACAATATTCACAGACGTGAGAGCTGTATTATAAATAAAATGAGTTCACGCTTAATATTTTGTGTAGGCTCGAGGAAGTTTACATTTGTAAGTCATCCGTAAGACTCACATATAGGAAGTGCCTTGTAATCACTTTTACAGATAGGCCTGTGTGAGAACATTACCGCTTTTGAAGCTGAACGCATTATTACCAGTATGCCTGTCGTGAAGACGAAGATTTCAAGAAAGAAAAGATTATGTTCTAGAAATTGAGATAGTGTCTCATCAGTCCAATCATTTTCTTATTTTGGAGCCTCGGAATAGACATTTCACCAGTCGGAGACTGCGAAAAGTAGGCTAGCTACCTTATAATGCCAGTTGTGCGCTATCAAACATTGTGATCGAGATTTTATTGTAGCCTATCCTAGATAAGCACGCCAGCGCAAATTTATCACCAACACAAGAAAATGTTTGCACAAATGTTGTTCTTGGTAAATTCGGATTCGGAGGATGTTATAGGGTGTTTAGTCTGCATGCATTCATGAGGCGATTAGGAGCTGCTGCTTACTTACCTTTTTAAACTAGCCGAAAATATAAAATTCCGGGAATGTCTATTGTGAAACGCTGTCTTACAAAATAACTAAATAAAAATATTGTTTGGTTGAAAATAATTTGTTCAAAAATGATTATATGAATTGCTACCCAAATATGTTGATAGTAAACGGCACAAGGGGACAATTAGCCTAGTCTAATGCCAAAACTCGTACAATAGAAAATATTACCCACCAGTATCTATGAACAGCAGGGCGACTCGCACTTCCCCCCTCCCCTCCGTGTCAACGGCTCTCGCTCGTCCCGACTGCGGAGCTTTTCCACCTTAGCTCCTCAGTGGTGGAATTAACTTCCCATTCCCCTATGTTCTACTCGAACCCTGCCTGCATTCCGTCGAGGCCTGAAGACACACCTCTTCAGACTCCACCTTGACTGATGTTCTAACCTAGGAATATCAGTTCCCTATGTTTTTCCTGTCTGTTTGTTATAGTTTATAATAGTATTTAGAATAGAAGTGTAGTATAGCTGATTTACCCACAGCTTACTGTGAACTACAGTCAACGTTCATTACTAGGGATAGCTGCTACATTATGGGAAGGATGTGCTTTGTCTTGTCTGTTCTGTAGTGATCTTGATGATGTCTGTGTATGCACTTATTGTACGTCGCTTTGGATAAAAGCGTCTGCTAAATGAATGTAATGTAATGTAACAGGGAAGAGAACCGCCAGGTGTGAGCAGGCAGCGATATTGAATATAAATTCAGTCTCTTGCAAATTGCTGCAATATATCTCTAGGCCCCCGTTCTCTCCCGCTGTCTGTTTTTTCTAACACAGCTTTTGAAGAGTGGATTCATTGATTATCGAAAAAGCCTGAATTGATTTTATTCCCAACATAGTTTTTTTTAAATAATGATTTGAGATGGAAAAAGTATAAATTTAAGTTTGATTTTTTCAGATATGCAATGACGCCACAATACTTAGTCTACAGAGTTACAAAGAGCATGCAAGTTATATATACACACACTTCAACTTTTTACATTTAAATTTTTTTTTAAACTTTTGGCTTCATATTCTTTGTTTTAGCTCAACTTGCTGATGTGGTATCTGCAGAAGACATCTGAGAATGCACTGCAAAGATGTGTTACACAACTCTGAGCTCTGTAAGGTCCTGGAAGTACAGCTCCACGTACTGCAGGATGTGTTGGACTGCGCAGAGCAGCAGGGTGTTTGTGTGCTCATCCACATCCAGCTCAGATGAGTAGTTCTTCACTGGGACGATGTAGGATATGGACATGCCCAGCAGAGCTGCAGCCTTTTCCATCTGAAGAGACAGAGTAAGAGCTGAGTATGACTGGAACACATCAGCCCCATATACTCTGGTATGTTTTAGTAACATCACCATTAGCGACTAGTAACCTGTACAAAAATGGAATATAATACAATATATGGGAAAAAAATAAATAAATAAATAAAACAATACAAAAATATACATGTATATATATATATATATATATATATATATATTTAAAAAGTGCATTGCTATGTAATATAATAAAAAGTTAACATTTTAAATGTATTGAGGTTACTACATTTCTGTAAGGGAATTGCAACTGTACAACATACTGAACCGCTGATCATGCACAGATATAGTGTACTCTGCTAGTGTATAATGTATAGTGTACAAGACAGAAATAAAATCAGGTCGATTCAGTGTACCGTTTGCTTCACTCGCCAGCTTCTGTAAACGTTGGTGATGTCACGAGCTGTTTCCTGGCACACCTGGTCCACGTGCGTCAGCAATGCAACCTGGTGCACTCCTGGACAAAGGGCAGATATTCTGAGTCCATTTGACCAGAGATAGTGCGCATATTCTGTTCCTAATCGCAGCCTTCCTCCAGCCTTTCGACTGCAATTTATGCTGTATTTGTACCCACACAACTGATACACAACATTCTTGCTCTGATATAAATCCTTTGTAAGTTACTCTAGGGCCTCAGACACATGATCAACAGCAGGGGTCCTTAGGGTTCATGTTGTTTCTCCATTGCTTGGCCTTGGCCAAGACTAGTTTCAATTCTCAGGCTTACCTAGGTCACTGATATGTTCTCTGAGCTGCTGGAAGGTGGAGCCCTTGCCTTTGCCATAGGAGTCCACACAGTGTATCCTTTCTCTGGCAGATGGCTTTTTCACATAGCCCACTGTCTCTGCCCTCAGCGGCTGATCAGGGCTGAACTACCACAGAAAAAGACATTTCCTCTTGAGCTGTCCTTTTGGCTAGCTATGCCTAACAAAATTGATTCTGTATCTCAATGGGAATTGCTGGCTAAATAATAGTTAAATCCAGTCAAATCAAGAATTATTGGCAACCTTCATGAAAATGAGCAAAAATGATTGTATAAAGAAAATAAACAATGCACATAATGACTCAAATTTTCTGGTAAAACATTTGGGGGAAATTACCTTCACTCTAATAAAAAAAATTATTAGAAAAATAGTATTTTCTCAAAATATAGTACTTAAATTATTGGAACCCCTAAAGAATATTTAAAATTGATTTAATCTTTTTTTTTTTTTTAATTGATCTAAGTCTCCAGAAACTGTATTGCTGCCTTTCACCATTCCGGTTTCACTTGGGTATAAATGTGAGTTTAGTTTACACACATGTAAAATTCCTTTGTCATCCATTACCATGGGGAAAACCAAATAAATTACAACTCAATAGACACAGATGGTTATTGTCCTACCCAAATCAGGTAAAGGAGAGAAAAATATATAAATAGTTGTAAATACCACTAAGCACAGTCAGGGCAATAAGCAAAATTTTTCTGAAGTCTGGAACAGTTGCAAATTTGCCAGGAAAAAGGACATATTGCCCCCACGCACAGTGAGGAAGATGGTGAGGGAGGAAAAGAAGAACCCAAAGATCACAGAACTGCAGATTATTGGAATCTTGCCAGTTTCAAACTAAACTAAGACGCCACCTCCATGTCAACAAGCTCTTTGTAAGGGTTGCAGCAAATTGAAGTGCCTTTGTCAAGCATAATTGGAACTGTAGGATATCTAATATTTAGATATACGTAGGTAAACTATCCGGCTCCTCCATCTTTTTCTCTCTCCCGCTCCCTCTCCTTCTGTCTGTCTCTCACTCACTTACCCCCACAAACATCAAAGGAAATCCTCAAGTCCTTGTTATAAATGACCCCCCCTTTCTCTCACTTTAACCCAACCAGGGCTGGGATCCCCTCCCTGTGGAGTAAGATATTTATGGGGCCGCAGGAAAGAGGAAAGAAGCCTCAGTTCAGTTTGGAGTTGGTTTGGAGAAGAAGTTTTTCCTTTTTTTTCCCCAGTGATGGTTCCTGTTCAGCTTGAGGGTAAATAATATTGGAAATTTCTGGCTTATCGCTCTCTCTCTCTCTCTCTTTACTGGTATATTCAAATTAATGTCTGGTTTAATGTCTTTCTTTTTGTAAATTATAAGTAGTCAGCCTACATTCATTAGTGAATGTATGATTTTAAGTCATTATTCTAATTGAATGTTTTTCATTTAATAAAATTATTTAATCTCAAGACCTGATTTAGACTGTTTTGGCTTGTTGGTTGATTCCACCGGGTTACTGTTCGACTGACCTATCAATGAATTTGGCGATTTAATTGATGATTGTCATTTTTTATAATAATCATTAAATTAAATCACATAAAATATATTTTGAATGGAGGTTAAGTGAGGGGTTCTAGCACGCAATATCGCTTGTGTTCAGTATTCAGAGTGCTGAGCATTTTAACAAGGGCATGGACTGTTGGAACCGCTGGATTTAGAAAATACACATCCTCACTTACCCGACAGAACTTAATCTAGTCCCACCCCCCAATTCCCAGAGATCCATTCAAATGAGGTTATAGTATCGCTCATCAGAGTACCTGAAAATAAGATATCCAAATTATCTAATAATTGGACAATCATTTACGCCTGTTTTGTGCACCAGACATCAATTTTAATCAACATATTTGATAGTATAGGGGTTTAATTTTTCCTCATGAGGAATTCGCATTTATGTTCATTTCAATTGCTTAAGTGATTCCAGTGTCTACTTTTTTAAAAATCATTTGTTGAATTAGTTTACCTTAATCAATATGGTTGAAATTAAAATAAACTTGTCAAAAAAACTGACGTTTGAGGGTGTACTTACATTTTTACATGACTGTATGCTGAATCGCACGGTGTGATTTTCAACTTTTGTACTAAGCAGTTGATAAAGGCTCCAAGCTTATTTGCAGCAGTGTTGAATAGCAGCTCTCTGCCCAGTTGGTTTATTCTTCAGCTGAAGCATTCACTCTAGGATTGGTATTACAGAAAGAGTTAGAGCCATTAGCCTATTTTTTCATAAAAGCTAAGGTTTAAAAATGCTGTTTTGTGAGTGCAGATATATAAAATAGCTTACAAAACATATAGTAATAAATAATGACAACATTTATAAAAGAAGCATATTTATTGAAAAGGAAAAAACAAACCAACCAAAAATTAGTGTTTCAATACTGGATGCTCTACCATCAAACCTCTACATCATTCTCCCTTCACCTGGGACTCCTTGCTTATCCTTGTAGCAGTGCTCCCAAGAACCAGCAGAGGGCAGTCACACTGGGAAGTCCAGTAGACCATTAGGGAAAACTTTTCAACTAACGAATAACATTATGAAATATTCAAATTGGCTCAAAAACAGTATGTGACTTGATTCTGTGTTGTGTCAACTCGGCCTGTGATTACCCCTCTACAGAGGGACAGAATAAGGGTCTCGCAGGGGTGCCACCACCTCACAAGATGTGTTCACATTGGTTGTTTCACAAAACTCTTCTAAGTGCTAAAGTGATTGACCACCCTGGAATGTCAGAACACCAAACCATTGCTCCATGGACACATTTCAGTCACGCTGTCGATCCAGGAGTTGACAATCTGACTGGACCATACCTATTTTAGTGCTTGCCACAGGAGAACAGGGATAGCTCTGCTGTGGCTGCTAACGGGAGTGACAATCTAAGGTGCGAGGCTGGACAGTACAATGTATAAAGAATCTATGCCTTGTAGAGGCTCACATTAAAAGAGTTTTAAAAGAAAGCACAATCAAGGCTAAAGCAAGTCCTTTTCAGATGTTGAAAAATTTGAAACATTCTCAGGTTTTCGGCTCCAGAGACTTTGGTATGAGAGATCGGGAGTTTACAAGGTTATGTTGTACAGCCACCAGGGGGCAGGACATGCACAACAAGCCACAGCTCGTACAAAACCGAAGTAAAGCCTTACCCATGCGAATATATGGTAGCAACTAACAAGTGGGCGAAATTTGATATCTGGAAAATTACATTTAAAAGTTTGTTTGGTGAATTACACATTTCCCAAATTTTGTGAATCTCCGCTGCATTCACATGACAATAAAACTTGCTAGTCTCAAAAAAAAGAAAAGAAAAAAGAACATTCTTAGAAATGGTGGATGGATCCATCTGTCCAGAGGCACAAATATGAGCAGATTACAGATAATTATACTCGGACTACTACGGTTATCAACTATCAAGCCATGACCTGCTGGGTAGAAAAGGGGGTGACATGAACAGCCTTGAGCTAAGCAACATGACCATTAATAATACAATCTACAGATAAGTGTTATGTTAAATTACAGAACAGAAATATTAATAAAAAACCTAATAACTTAGGAATTAAAATAAATAAATCAGCCACTGAATTTTAACCAATACAATTTTGAAAATGATTGTAAATAATAAAAAATTATTGTACATGTCTCTGCTTTACCGTCGTTAGGATTTCTAGCAGACTCCACAGGCCATGTCTCTTTAAGCATCTCAACATTAAACTTCCATCTCATACTCTTTTTCTGATTGTTCGGCTGTAGAAAAAGGCTAGGAATAGTTTTATTCATTCAAATGAGATATGACTAAGAACAAACAAACAAAAACGTCAATGAATACCCATGCTCGTATAGTTCAGCATGCCTATAAACAAATTATTGACATTGTAAAAACAGTACTTTTTTCTGGATGCCTAATCAATTTTTTCCATGGAACAAAAAAAGCTTCCATTTTTTGGGAGTGAGGGAAAAGCTTACAGCTGCAGCTACTGTGACCAACAGCTGATTGGCTTCAACTTGCAGGTCACAGATCATCTCCAGACGAGGCGTGTTGGTCACAGGGGCAGACAGAGTGGGTGCGGTGGTCGGGCGGCCTAGGCATGCATTCTCAATTTTGTACGCAGTGTGGTAAAAGGCTAAATGCACCACAGTTCACAGAGAACAAGCCCTCTACATCCTACAGCTAATATTATGACACACAGAGAAAATATTACAGTGGATAATCTTTTTTTGCCCTTTTCATGTAATTTTTTTTGTTGTGTGCGCACATTTTTTAACTTTTAGGCACTAAAGGAACCGGGATTCAAGAGGGAAATCCTCAAAGGTATCCAATTAAGCAATTGCACAAATCTCAGTTCAAACTTGCCTCAGTTACAGCTCAATGATTTCACCGTTTAGTTTTTTCCAACATGTACATGTATATCATAATAATAATTTCAAGCACAACAAACAAGACAATGTGATGCACGCAGTGGTCCCATATACAGTACACATACACATTTCTGATGGCCTACTGTAAGCAACAGCTCCACTGTGACAGTTCTACCTGCTTGGAAAGGACACTGTCGGGATTTTTTGTGAATCACTGATTTAACTTTGATCCATTACAGCCTAAAAAAGGAATATTCAGCTTAGGTTGTCATGGTTTCAGCATTGTCCATTGCCGTGCATTACACCAGGGATCCATACATATTCCATCAAATTGGTTTTCTCTCCCCCAAATATGTTCATACAGGCCTGTCTTTGGTTCTCTCCAACTCTAACCATTTTTTGTATCCAAACTAGTTCAACAGTCTGGTGGCTATCTGCACACTTTGTGAGAAGACAACTTGATCATAAGTTGCAATGGGTCACAAGCACATTTCATCATCTAATTTGCTCTCTGCCATGGCCCTTAATCATTCTACGGTCGACTTACAAACCCTTCTTTATGTACATTACATGCTTTCAACTTACATACCCTTAAAGGTCATGATTGTTCACTCAATATCTCCACCCCTATGTGCAGTCTGCTAATGGGAGTTATTTTTATGTAAAATAGAAGAAACTCGTCCTGTCCTTCTGCAAGTATTTTTTGTTCCTGCTAATGTATTCAGACGATGAGCTGCTGACCTACCAACGTTAGTCAGTCCTATCAAAAGCATGCAGGGAATGCTAAAGTTGTAGTGATGCACAATCCTCAGGGTGTGACCTTTTTGAAGACCCTTCTTGATGGGAGTGCAAGACTTTCAGACCTCGCTATATCTTTTTCCCCCTTGCTGTCCCTCTGTCCTTGGACAAACTGTGCAAATGAGTAGAGACAGCATTTTTAAACCTTTGCTCCAAACTGAGGAATTATTTTGCTTGATTTTTGCAGGCCTGTCCATTATGGGCCAAGGATCTGGGACCTCAGAATGTTCCACAGACAGTTCTCTCCTCAGTTGATGCCGAAATGTCACAGAATATATGTAAGCACTGATTATGCAGTCCCCCCCCCCCCCTCCGAAACATTCATAAATTTAGAACTGAGCAGCTTCTGTAAATATTTGTGGAACCAAATTTTCAATATTATGACAATATTTTAGTGGAACCAAACCAGATTCCACCCCATTTCATTCGATATGAGGCAAAAAGGGGTAGTAGAATATTTGTTAGGGGTCTGTAACTAGCTGCAGTTCTACTGAAGGGGACGATGCAGAAGACCCCACAACCTTACAAGCACATGGTATGCCATGCCTCCTGAACCCTGGATAGGAAGTAAGGGGAGGAGGAAAAAAAAAAAAAGCAGTGAAGGGGACATGGAACTGCTTTCACAAAAACATGTGGTATGAAGGGGAATGGTGTGTGGGGGGGAGAGTCTCTGTAGGTCATAGGGGACGGGTTTCCTTGCTTCTTTCAATTTGCTCCACTCTCTCAGAACTCCACCTTGCAGGCAGGGAAGGTCTCCTCCTGCATGGCGACAGTGCTGTTGCTCCCCAGCACCGTGATGCCCAGCTCCCTCTGCCTCTCATGGGTCTCCTGGTACCACTCATGCATTGTAAGGGAGTCAAAAGTAGGGATCAGGGTCACCTGGATGAGGAAATGAGACAGAACATTATCATAGAAATAGTCACAAACCTAGAATAATGCAGAATCGTGACTATACCAGCAATACTTCTGAATTGCATCCTTTGCTAAAAATCCAAATTCAAGACATTTTTTGCTTTGTTATTATAGTAGCATACAGCACAGCTAATCTGAGGTATGTATTTATTTTGCCATCTTTTGTAACTACGAAATATGTTTCTATATAACAAGATATTAACATTAAACTAATCAATTGTAGCAGTACATGATACAAGTTTGCAAGTACAACTTTTCACATTAATTTACATTAAAAAAAATAATGTACAGCTGCAGCGTTGATGGATGGAGTGTTTCTGGACTGGAGGGGGAAGGGACTGTGTAGTATTGGAGATCTCTATATAGATAATAAATTTGCTTCATTCCCTCAGCTCCAAACTAAATATCACCTTCCGCAAACACATTTTTATCGATACCTTCAAGTTAGGCATTTTGTACGAGAGTATATTCCAAATTTCACAATCAAACCTAAGAGCTACATTTTTTATGATTCACTTCATTTACAGCCAAACTCTAAACATTTAATTTCCCGCTTTGTTACTGCCTTTGAGGGACCAGTGAATCCCGGTCATCTCAGGGAAGCCTGGGCTGAAGAACTGGGTGTTCCAGTATCAGATGAATTGTGGGAGGAGGGTCTGTCTAGTATACAAAGCTGCTCTATTAATTCTAGACATAGACTGATCCAGTTTAAAGTTCTGCACAGATTGCATTATTCTAAAACTAAACTTAGTAACATATTTGAATCAGTCTCTCCCATGTGTGATAGATGTGGTACTGCCGAAGGATCACTATCACACTTATTTTGGCACTGTCCAGTACTAGGTCATTTCTGGTGTGATATATTTAATTGGTTTTCCAAACAGTTTGAAATAAACATTCACCCCGACGGTAATTTGGCAATATTTTGTTGTTCTGACGAGACAAGGGCCCTCCCTTTCCATCAGAAACAGGCTCTTAAGGCAGGCATGGTTGCAGCTAAAAAACTAATACTAGTAAACTGGAAGTCTCCATCGTCCCCATGTTTTAAGAGGTGGCTTAATGAAATGCTCTCAATTGCTAAGATGAAACAGATCCGTTTTAGCAAGCGGAATTCACGAAACTATTTCTGGATGGTATGGAAGCCATTTTTGTCATTGCTCGACAAGACCTAACTATATAATCCATGAGCTTTGCTGCTATGTTGTATTTTTAGAAAACTTTGCCTTATCTTGTATATTGCCGGACAATTCGACAGTCTCCCACCCATGTGTGCTTTTTTTTTTTTTTTTGTTTGCTTGCCTTTGTCCTTGTTTTTTGTTATTTTGTGTAAATGTAATGTAGGTTTTTTGTTTGTTTTTTTGTTTCTCTTTTTTTTTTGTTATTGTAAAAAAGTCCAAATAAAAATATATCAACAAAAAAAATAAAAAAAATAATTTCAGGTGGCTCTTCTGGTGAAGAGTTGAAAAAGTAATACTGTAAATGAATACCAGTAATTACAGAAGGTGAACTCACCTGTACACCAGGCCATGCTGTTTTGCCCTCAAGTAGAGCATCAAGAATGGGCCTCATGACAGCCTCCTTTAGAGGCTCATCTCCACTGACAATGTAGCAGGAAGAGCGCAAGCGACGGAAGAACTCCACATCGACAGTGGCAGCTGCACAGCTCGAGGGGAGGTACGCCAGGTCCAGACATACTGGTGCTCCACCTGCTGCACCCGCCTTAGTGCCCAAAGAACCTTGTGGGCAGAGGTCAACAAGAAATACAGAACTACAATGAAACAATGGCCTTGTTTATCAGAAGCATGGAGCATATCTCATATACTATATACAATAAACACATAACTGATCTTATAAAATACAAAACCATGCTTTTAACAGCTTCTTACTTTTAACAGCTTAAAGTACCCTTGCTTACCTGCTGCAGATGACCTAACATTCCCCGTCCTGGAGCTAGTGGTGGTACCGCGAGATGGGGGTCTTGTGTCAAGGCTGGAGCTTGCCCGCAAAGAGCCACTGGAGCTTCCTAGGGTACCAAATTTTGTCTTAGCGCTTTGTAGTGAATTATTGTTAATTCCTGGCCTCTGAGTGACTCCTGTTGATTTCTTGGGTTTCACAGTTGTACTTTTTACACTCTTGGCTTGTGCTTCAGGCTCAGGGTCAGCCATACAGGCCCCAGGCTGGGGTGGTAGTGGGGGCAAATCCTTCATGGGAGCTGGAGGAGGGTCTTGAGGGGAAAAGTGTGTGCCTCTGTGAGAGGAGCGAGAGCTGGTTAGATCATGTGGCTGCTGAGGAGGGAAAATGCCAGCAGAGTCCTCATCAGAGTCCAAAGCACAATCAGCAGTGATGGACGGGCAGTCCTCTGTCCCAGGGGGAACATCTGAGTCAGAAGCTGTGGGAAGGGTCTCACTGGCAGAAGTAGGTGGGGTCTCCTGGCCTTGAGGTGAGTGCCTGTTGTTGCCCATGCAGCGCTGTGCCAGTGGTTTAGCCAGCTCCTGGGAGAGGTCACTGTCTTCTGAGAGGTCATGTGGGCTAGGGTTAGCTAACCCTGGTGAAAGTTGATGCTGCTGGTTCTCTGGAGACTTGGAATGCTTGAACTCACAGGGTGAGACAAGGCAAAGGTCAACATCATGGGGAGGAACTTCAGCAAGAAGACCCTGTGGTCCTGGGAGCCGTCCCTCTGATCCATCACCTGGCGGCCTAATATTATGAGATGTTCTCAAAGGCAGGGACATTCCCACTTTGGGGTCAGAGTCAAAGTGTCCATTTGAAAAGAGCCGGTCACCTATCTCCTCCTTTGGAGATTCACAAAGAGGTGGAAGCATCTGCTCAAAAGACACAGATAAAGATTCGTCAACTTCTGTAGAATGTGGGGACCCAACTTCTGCTGGCAAAGACGGGGTGGTAATGGTTAGGGAAACATCAGGCAGCATGTCCTTGAAGGGACTCAATGACAAGAAGCTAGAGTGCTTGTCCTGGGAGGAAGATGAATTGTTCTCCAAATTACTTTTTAGGCACCCTGATTCAGAGTTCCTACAGGATCCCATGAACCGGCTGTCTTCAAATCCAAGGCTAGACACTTTAGCACCAAGGCTGCTGTCCTCTCCAGAGCCCAGGCAATCTTCCTCAGGGGACTGGTGAAAAGGGGTATGTCCAGCACTGTTTGGGCCTGAACCTGGGGGTGAGACTAACTCCAGGGTCTTCTCATCAGAACTAGCACATGGATCTTCTTGTCCATTTCTCAACAAACTATCCTTCAAGGCTCCATCAAGCAGTCTATATTCTGTGGGTGTAAGGTCAAAATTCACGCTCCGGTCACTTTTTGGAGTCTTTGCCAGAGGGGACGATGCTCCAATAGACTTGGTAGGATTTCCAAGCATATCCATGGAGCGGAACTTCTCTGGGCTATTTAAATTCTCGGTGTCTTCTGTTCTTGCTCCATTCATCCCATTGCTTTCTTCCAATTTATCTAAGGTCTCATTCTGCACTGCTTTACTCTCAGTCTTAGCGTTCCCTTCACCTGTGCACCCGTCCTGCTGCCCTTGCTCCTCTCTCAGCTTCTCAAACTCTGCTGTCATGTCCTCTGGCGTTGACATCTTGGAGCGATCTGCATCCACTTCAGAGGCACTTGATGCCTTAAGGTTCTCTTGATCCTTTTTGCCAATCTTTGGTTTAGTTCCCTTATTCATAACTTCTTTCTTTAAGGATGCCTCTTTCTTTAAAGTCCCATTCTTTCCAGAAGTTTTCTTTTGGTCTCCAGCTGCAGATGCTGTAGCAGGCTTCTTGACCTCCTTTCCTGGAGCCTTTGTTTGTTTCTTCTCCTCACCCTTCAAGTCCTTCCTCATTTCCTTCTTCAGGTCTGGCTTAATATCTTTCTTAAATTTTGCAGCAGGAGGTTCCTTCTTCACTGGCTCTTTCTTTTTCTCTCCATTCTCCTCCTTCTTGGAAATGCCTGTTGCGGGCTTTTCTTCTTTCTTTTTGACTTCCTTCTTGTCATCCTTCATTGGTTCTTTCTTAGTTACAACTTTATCAAGTTTTGGAGGTTTTGATTTGACATCATTTTCCTTGGATTTGGGCTTTTCTTCACCTTCTTTCCCTTCCTTTGAGGCCATGTCATTCATCCCTTTGGCTTTGCCTTTGGGATCTTGCTTCTTAATGTCATTACGACCCATCTTCTCTTTCAAAAGAGCACTTCCAGGTCTAGAGTCCTTAGTTGCGGACTTCAGACTTTCCCTGCTCTCAGCACGTTTTGGTTGCTTATCAGATTTGGATGCTTCAAGATCCCTGAGGCTTACCACAGGGTGCTTAAGAAAGTCCAAGTGTTTTAGCTTCTCCAACCCCTCCAAGATTTTGCCTTGAGGTGTACACCCAGGAAAAAGAACTCTAATAATCTTTTCTTGAGGACTAGCAGGATGCCATACAAGCAGAGCACAGATGGAGACAAGGCATGGTAAGGGCATCTCTGAGCCTTTAATGTTGGAGCTATTTCCAGGCCAGTTCTGCATGAAAGCCTCATGTTCCTTGCTACCCTTAACTGGATTGAGGACATACATCTCTAGGCGACCAACTCCCATTTTCTGGAAGAGGATGACAGGCTCAATATTAGAGCTGTTGGAACGACAAAGTGGTTCTGGTGTGATCATCAGTCTATCCAAGTACTGCAAGGTGAGTGCAACCTGGTCACAGCTCCGGAGTATTTTGGGATCCCCATGAAGTGTCTTCAGCCTTTGTGGAGCATTGAGGAACACCACTCCAACTTCAGGGGAAATTAGGTTCTTCATCCAGTCCTCATTGTTTTGGGAGCCAGCAGACTGCTCCTCCTCCAGCTCTGCAGATTTCCGCTGCAGCAGACTGTTCACACCTGGCAGGTTGTCAACCCCAATGTGAGTGAGCAACACGGAATCAACCCGGTCCAAATGCCTAACCAGCTTCCAGAAGCAGGAGCGTGGGTCAGATCCACCGTTGACTAATATGTTAAAACCGTTTTACAGCAAAGAAGGCAGAGTCACCTCTCCCACCTGGGAAGATGTAGCAACACGGTCGGGAGAGCTTCAGGAAGCCTACAGTGCTGGGAGGCTCCAGCAAGTCGAAAGGAGACTGTGGCTCCAGGGACTCGGAAAGATACTCTGTGAATTCCTGCAATCCCTCCATCTCTGGCAGAACTTTGGGTGGGTTGGTCTTGATCTCAATGAAGTCCTGCAGGTTGTGTTTCTCCAGCACAGAGTTCTTCCACACACCAGAGTTGGGGCAGCTCAGGGTAAGGCTAGCTTTTTGTGTTGGGTCTGCTGAGCTCAGCAGCTCACCAATCTAGGGGAATAAACAGAGGCATTTAAAATCTGAATATCATTAAAGTAGTAAAAAAAGAACATAGACAACTATGTTCTGAAGCTTCAAAAGCACTTAGACCCAGACTGACCTCTTCATCTGCAAAGATGTGAATGAAGTCATGGAGGGAGAAGCACCCTGTCTGCAAGACCAAGTCTCCTGTCTCCTCCACACATTGTCCTGCAAGAACCAGCAATTTGTGACGAGACACATCAGAAATAAGCCTTCGCACCTAGAAAAGAAGAGGGAGAGGGATTGTTCGGTATGTTATTGCAATTCTGACAGAGGCAAGACAACCAATTACTTTTTAAGATTGAAATGGCTGAGCTATATAGGATGATGTAATGCAGGACCATTGGACAGTCACAGCGAGCACTAGAGAGACAAAGCCACAATTCTGAAATCTTATTGATGCCTGTGCATGCCAAAACCTAAATAAGAAAGTGGAAACAAAGAATTGCGCTTTAGCTGGACAGAAACCTGACTTTCAGTCAGTGGAAAATTACATCTTAGCCTGCCAGGCACTTGAGTCATTCTAACCCAACATAAATATAGCTACTTGCTCAGAGCTTAGAGACCTGAAGAATAATGAAACCATTTAATTGAGAGTTCACTTCAAGGTAATCAGAGAACACACTGAATAATGCATGGAAGAGAAGAAGAGGGAGTACACCATATACATGAAAAAAATAATTTTTTGACAGGCAGAGGTGGCATGCATCTGTCAACTGATGTAAAAAAGCTAATATATTCTACAGGAATCCTATGTGTTAAATGTTTTGTAGACAGCCAGGATAAACTAAGATGGAGTCTTTCCAACAAAAAGTTAAGCTTAAACTTAAAAATCAGTATGTCTGTCCTTCAAGCACAGACACCCTTGAAAACCAGACATCTCACATTCTAGCCTTAAAATAATTTCTACATGTCAGCCAGAAATGCCTGAGACATGCCTGGAAGACGAACAGTGTAACCCATTTCTTGGTTTTAATTTGTATAAACACTACGAGCACTGGCATTCCTAAAATGGAAATGCATGCTGATACATCTGCAGTGCATATAAAATAAGCTTCAGTGTGAAAGCATTACATTGAATAATTAACATCACTCATATTTCTGACTGTTGCTGACTGTCAGGAGCTGCTGTGGTCAGTAACAACCTAAATCGTGGTTGCAAAACATGTTGGATGGGAAGACAGCACCGCTCAAATGCTTCCCAGGAGACAGGGCTAGTCTCAGTCCGAGCAGAGCCAGAGTGGAACGGATATTTTGGGAACAAATATTTACATAGCCAAATTCCCAGAGACCTGAAGAAAACAACATGATCTGTACAACAAATACTTGAACTGAGACCTGCTTTCCGAAAGACATGAACAGGAGGAGATTAAGGATAATACATCAATGATATCATATGCATATCCAAATTAACAGCACATTAAGCTTGCTTCTAGAGTAGGTTATGTCGACAGTAAATTAGATTATACTAATAAGTAAAGTAGATTATTTTGGTTAAACTAAATCTATTATATGGACTTTTAAAAAATCCAGGAATTTGATTTTCAAGGTCAACAATGACAGTTGGCAGGGAAATGGGATTATCTTGCATGAAAAATCCAATTTAAGTGCTCAATTTAATAATTCAGGAATCAATACAGAAAATGCATCCATCATCAAATCCACTACTTACTTATTTATGTTAGTTGCATTAAAGAAGTTCTTGACAATAAGATGGGCAGTATACCGATGGCACAAAAATTACACTATTTCAGAGCAATAAATTATATACAGAATTAACAGTTGAAAGCTGAATGCGTGGTAGAAAGAGAATTTCTATTTTTCCTTTGTAGGATACTGTTTACTGTGATATGTAACGGCAGCAGCTTGCCTCATCCTACTGCGCAGCAGGTTTTCTGGTCAGATAACTACGCATCCATGCCTGTCAGTGATCAATGGATAGGAGTGCTCTTTATGGCAAAGCAATGTTGTTTTAATGCACTTGTTCCAAGTTTGAAAATGCACTATTGTACGTCGCTCTGGATAAGAGCGTCTGCCAAATGACTAAAATGTAAAATGTAATGTAATCAAAGTCGCTCTCATTTGAGTGTCCCCCTTTGGTCTCTTATCAACAACCTACAGCTAGCTGGACATGCCTCAATTGCTCTAATCTAAATTAAATATCCAGTTTGTTTGTAGTCCTACAGTGTCCCACAGATGTCTACTGATGCCAATGAGCTGTGTCACACAAAACGGTGATGAGCAAAGAAAATCTTTACGAATAAAAGGAGTACTCACTGTGAGTTTAATAATGTACACTCTATGGCTACATACACACAAATGGAGTGTTGGACAGAAGTGGAGAGGTAGAGGTGATCTGGGCCAGTCTCACCTCCGTGCACACGCACAGGTGGGAGGGGTTCACACCACCACCTGAGTCTCCAGAACATCTCCACTATGCTGCAGCGTCCTCTGACCTAGGGGGGAAGAGGTAAATACAGAGGTAAGAAACCTGCGAGTGAGAGAGTGAGAGAGAGAGAGAGAGAGGGGGGGGGGGGGGCAGGAGGGAAAATAAAAATATCCTCATTCCTATAAATGCTCATTTTTGCCACGTGCAAGTGGTTTTGCTTAGGTTTCTCTACCAGAAGCTGCTACTTCTTGAAAAACAGTACTAAAGAAAAACATATTCCAATCTATAGGCCGAGATTTCGTGAAAGTTGAATTTGCATAAATCTATTAATTAATTTGCATACGCATTTCCATGTTGATTGGTTTTCCACTGCACATTTTAGGTTTAGTTCTGTAGAACTGTGAAAATACTGCACTATAAATAGAATGTAAATGATACATTCAAATTAAGGTAATTTTGTGGTTCTTCACCAATGTTCACCACTAGAGGGCAGGCTCTTCTTTTTAGACACAAAATGGGTGAGGCATTCATATTTTGGGGGGTTTAGGCTGGGTTTTTCTGTGAAGCGTATTGTGACAACTAGTTGTGAAATGCGATATATATAAATAAATATTGATTTGATTTGGCCAGAACTTTCAACAACATGAACACCAAGAGAACATTCAGTGTTGTGCCCACTAGCAACCGTGCCTCAGTGTGGAATGGTGCAGCTGTGAAGCAGCAAAGTTCAAGGTTTGAGGTTCTATACCCTAAAATAAAAACGTCTTAAAGGAAGTAAAAATGACCTCTAAGCTAAGAGCATTGCCCATTTCTCATTTCTGTAATGGCATGGGCCACGACAACAGGAACATTCAACAAGCGGCAAGAAGGAAATTGGCCTAGGAGTGTACTTGTTCCCTTCATTAAATTTATTCAACAGTTGTTTGTTTACAATGTTAAAGACATTGTAGACACTATGTTATTGTTAAGCCATCAACGTAAAAGAAAAGACAGGGAATACATTGTGTTTTAAGTGACCTCAATCTGAAGCAGCAAACTCAACTTTCATTGTTAATGAGTTAACTGAACGCTGGTTAGCATTTTAAAATGGGACAGCGAACAACCATTTACATCCCTACAGCCAACACTTTATGAACTGTCACATGGAAACGCAAGCAGCAGACGTACACAACATGGGAACTATGAAAGCCGTTCTGACAAAGAAAGCTTGTTTGTCCTCCCCACTCAGACCAAACAGAATGATAAGCCCTTCATGGTTGCCATGTCATCTTCAAACACAAGATCTTATTGAGTTTGAGTCTGAACAAAGGGCCTGTGCAATACCCGGTACAGAATCACATGCCGGTGAGCGCATGAACTGCTTACTCATGCGCTACATGGCACAGCCAGCATTCCGCGTTAAGCCACGTCCTGGAGCGATGCACCAAAATCATACTGGAGAGAAGGCAGGGCTGTGATAGGGGGGACGCACATTTTACTAGGATTTCCATTTTACACTAGGCAGGCATTGGGAGAAGAACCAAAGGAAACCATATTGGGGGGGGGGGAGTCTGCTTAGTGTCATATAGCAAGGATTGAAAATCAGCACACACTTCTTCCGCTATCAGGACTGAGGGAGGAGTGAAAGAGATGAAGAAAAAAGAGGAGGGAGAAGAGAGAGAGGGCAGACCGGCAGAGACAGAGGAGATAAGAGAAAGAGCGAGCCACAGACCGAGATAAGAGGAAGCGTGGATAAGAGAATCGCACGCATAGCTGGCTCATGAGGGTGTCATTCCTGCAACGCGAATAATAGCGGATAAAATCAGAGATCAGCAGAGATCAGCACGGGCTAAAGACACTTCCGGGTGCCCGGGTGAAATGCACTTCGATCTCTTAGCGAGCTCCTGTGAGCGTGCGAGTGCCGGGGTCCCTGCCCTGGGGTGCCCTGACGGGACGTGGGACTGTTGCTGCTGCTGCTACATGCACTGGGAGCATCCGAGCACATTATTGGATTAGCATCCCATTAAGGAAGTGGCCAGTGCATCCTGGCACAGGGGCAAGATAGCACTCAGCCTCTAATCTATCAGAACGCTATCCGCCATGTCAGTCCCTCTTGTCTGGGTCAGTGTAGGGGAGGAAACAATGAAACGCAAGGCACGGTACTGACCACAGGATGCTACATTCAACCAATTTAAAGGGCTTTTCAGGGAGAAGCGTGTCTGTCACCAAGAACTGTACGTTTTTCAGATAAAATCCTTTATGCGTCAGATTCTGAGCATCCATGCTCTGATAGGAGGATTCTGGGCCGTGCGGTGTAACGCGCTGAAACTGTCCACTGTCCGCTGCCCGCGGATCGGCACAAGCCGGCTCGTTCTGGGATGCTCCTCCATTCTGTAGCGGAGTAAATGTTTTGATTGTGGTTGGTAAGATTTTCTACTCTAGCAGCCACTGTGGCAGGTAACAACCAAGGTTGTGTGTGGCTGGTAAAATTAATTTTAGAATCCACAAGCCACTCTAGCCAGTGGGTGAAAAAGTTAATTTCATGCCCTGACAACAGCCCTGCTTAAACGGTGTCAGCCTCTCTCTTACGCGTAGTATAGCCTCCCCAGCTCTTGTGTGTGCGCAAATATAAACGGCCTCACGTTCTCCTGACCAGCATGACGGCAGCTCGCTCTGCGTGCTCGGCAGAGATATGCGCACGTACGGAACGTAGCCTACGCCATCCTGACAGAAGAAACTTCCTTCCACAATACTGCTTCTATTGTTCCCCTGCTTTAATGAACTAACAATCGCCACCCACGCAGCGTCACATTGTGTGCGCGCGTGTGTCTGTGTCTTGTTTTTCCTTACAGGTGGCGATGAGATAGACTGCCATTCCAACCCCCCCCCCCCCCCATCCAGGCCCATGACAGCACATGGTAGGAAACCCTTCCTTCCTGCAGGCTCGCTGAGCAAGCAAGGCGCCATGGCAACAGCTACACAGCCCTTTCCTTCAGCAACAGGCTGAAAACACAGCGGCACAAAAAAGCCTATTTCTGTCTTCCAGCTACAAAGGCAGAGGCAGACATCTGAAAGTAATGTAGGCCAGTCACTTAACTGCAGCTGATTATCAGAATATCTGCTGAAAGTGAGTGATCGCACCAGATGTCAACGTTACAAAAGCACTGCTATAACGGGACAATGCGTCTGCTATGTGATCTTCGATGACGAACATAAGCTTCATTGCGATTTCCTTTTCCCATACTAGACAGCTTATAACAGTGGTCCTCAACATAAATTCTCCATCGGAACGGCTTCATCTAAGCCTGAAAACGGCAGGCACAATGATGCATTACCGAGTGAGAGGACGAACTCCCACGCGTTTACATCGCTGCATATAAATTAGAATTGCACCAGTCCTTCGTGGCCAATTTTGAATGCAATTTGCAAATGCATTACCATTAACTGTGGCCTACAGTGGGTGACATCACACAGTTCATTTACACTAGAAAGCTTGCATTCATAGACACATGATAATTACTTTGATTCCGTGATAATTAGCTTGATGTTGACTCGTCCCAACATCTCATCCCATTCAGGAAATGTTAAGATCAATTCATTTGTGTATGTAAAACATTTATTTTATAAGGAACTGAAGCTCGAGTGAACGATGTGTGACTGACACTGAAATACAGAATTTATATATGCTTTATTTGACCAGAAATCCCCATTGAGACAGCCTCCACGCCTATTTCTCTTGTACTGAGGCTTGCACAGATTATGTGCATGACAGGAACAGCAGACTCCCTCATAGGCACTTAGAGGATATGATAAGACTGGATAAGAATTATGAAAAACAAGGAGGCAAGAGCCTTCCCGCAGGCAAGAGCAGTTATTCTGTGCATTTGCTTTACAGCTTTTAGTAAACAATAGTGAAGATAAGCGACAACGCTGCTCTGGAATGAACAAAGACTTCAAACATGTCTGCATGGTGCACACATCTTTGTAATGTCCCAGCTACCTGCCCAGGGAGACCTGTACAGAGGAAAGACTTAAAGGGGACATGAAGCACTCGGTAAAGTAGCTCTGATTCGTTAGCTTTTTACCTTAAATTAGATATGACCGTGCCTTCAGATCTCAAACCGACCCGTATTTGCTGGAAAAAAGTTACAATTCGTTTTTTTCCCCCACTAGGGCGCAGCCATCTTGGACCAACTGCTGTCATGACATCACTAGGTTGGTTGGTCTCAGCTGTTTAATGTATTACTATGGGAGAATAGCTGACTTTCAGTGAGCTCAACGATGTATCTTGAGGAAAAGATAAAACAAAAAAACGCAGACGGTCTTTTTGTACAGCACCGAGATGCTCAAATGAGTATTACAGAACAAAATATGTTGCCTTGATATATTAGTTAACAGCCTGCAAATATATATCCTACCGCGACCTAGCATCACAAGCTAACGCTTATTTTCTATAGCCAATATTAGCAAGACACGACTTTAGCTCCCAAACCGTTTATCAAGGCAATGCAGCGGCGCTACATAACATTTTCACAAGCATCACACAAGCATTGACAAACGTCGACGCCCAGTGATACGGCCTGTCGTAGTCCAGTACTGTCACTGGTCACTGTCCATTTATAGATGGTAGAGTGATATTTGGCACATTGTGGCAAAATTTATTTTTTTGCATGGATGGTGGCAGAGCACACCCTATAGGACATAGAAGGTCAGTTCGCAAAATATGTAACCAGATACGGTGAACACGAATAGTCGAAATGCAGGTTTCAGTCTCATCTCCGTACACCTCTGGCACATCCAAACCCTGTACTGCAGCATACCATAAAGCATAAACCATGTTGTTTACAACATGTGTTCAAATGAAGGACCACTGCTGCTATACCCTTGAACAAGCCTAAACGTCTAATTTTTCTGAATGCAACACACACCAATATACACAACGAGTACCGTTTATAACATGTACAGGATTCAGTGGCACCTCGACAAGACGTACGCTGCTCTGAGAAGCAGAAATACTGGGGGAGAGGCTTGTGTCCAAAAATGTGGATAAAAAAATAAAAAAAGACCATGGAAATAACACGTTATATGCATAACTGCCGCATGTAAATATTTCCAGCAGAGATTCCACAGCCGTTAGTCCTGCTACAGTGGAAATGCAGGGAGAAGCTCTCCCTCAGGGGGAGGGGGGAGCAGTGGTACACAGTGTCCAATTCCACACCAGGCATGACTGATAAACAGGCTACGCAGGGTTTCGAGCGAAAAGGATTACTGCATGGAAACGTGTACCCCCCTGCCGGTAACCCTCCTCCACCCCTTGATCCTGCCGCACGCTGCCATTCGGGGCTCTGGCACAGCTGAACGGCTCTCTCATTTTCGGTCTCTGCCTGCAGGAAGCCTCGCCATCATGTCTGCCCCCCCTCCCCTCCCCTCCCCTCCCCTCTCTCACACCCACAGTTTGAGACGGTGGAGCCGCAGGCACTCTGAGATACCTGCTCCTGTGCAACAGAAACGCACGGGAGGCTGAGATGACAAACGTCCCGATTCTCCGTTTGGGCTTTTTAACAAACACATCGCAGCCAAACGAGACAGGAACGTGATGCGGGAGTTTCTTTTATATTCGCCTGATGAAGCATTTTATGTGGATGTGCTCTCTCACCCCCCTCCTCCTTCCATACAGCACAGCTTCAATATTTTATAGCTGTGAAGGCATGCCCCCCCCCCTCCCTCTCTCTCTGCACACACGCGCACGCAACACACAGACACACACTCCTCCCCCCATGCTCTGATCTCTGGCTGTGGAGACAGGAGAGTTTAATCTGCACAGTAAATTGCTGGGGAGACAAGCTGCTGTCATCGTCAGGGCAGCAGTAAACAGCACTGCCTCCAGGCTCCCCTGTGTAACGCAGGACATTTGAGCGCCCCGGCGCACGTTTGCTTTTTAATCTTCAGCCACGGTCGGGAGGAGAAATGACCCCGCTAAATCTGAAATACACCAGCCGTGTTCCACTGCGAGAGATGGAAGTCACGTCTATAAAAGACTCCCCTCGTCTCCTTCCTTATTGGCCCCTGGGTTTGAAGACGTGCATCGGACTCGGTTCGAAAATGAAGGCCAGGGTAGCCGAGCTAACTGTACGGCCTTGAGATTCCAACCCTGCCATCTGCCCCACCTACCACTCCCCAGGCCCCACCCAGCAACCACCACAGGCCCCACCCACCAGCACTCTGCTGCCTTCCACATGATGCATTCCTTAACAGCTGGGCCCGGATTAGTCACCCCGTTTGCTGGAAGTGCGACAGAGCTTTCCTGGTAAAGAAAAAAAATATTGCGATATTAACCAAAGCATGAACCCCGCCATGACCCGTTCCGTCGGCTCAAAGGTTTAACCCAGCAGGCCGCTCCAACGTGTCGACAGTGAGATATGCGGGCAGCACTGAGGGGGGCAGACAGGCTTTAATATGACAGATGTACAGCTGTGTCTATTCTGAGCACCAGAGGCCACTCAGCCACTGTCGCACGCTGTAGCCGCTGCTCCTCTCCTCTGCAGCCCACGCCCCGCCCCCGTCTGCGCCTAAACCCATCGCCCTCTCCTCCCACCGTCCTGCTTTCACGTTTACAGCTCCGGTCTCTCCGCTCAAATTCCTCCAAAATCTGCTTACACGTTCCTTTAATTCCAACTCCAATTCAAACTTATTGCTCTCCCCCCAGACCAAAATCCAGTTATCTAAAATTCCAAGAGGTTTACTCTAATTCACCCCTACACTGGAGACCAAAAACTGTATCAAAATCACGTTCTGCTTTCTTGAAATCGCGTAGAGGAACACAGCACTTCATTTGGCGAGCACATGTGCAAAGCTTTCTTTCCTTCGCCAAAAGGGCTAGAATGCGTGTCCAATGAAACAGAGAGGCATGAAGAACAAAGAAATAAAGTACAGCAAAAGTTCAGAGTGCAACACGCCACTAACTTAACCGAACTTTAGCTCGAGGTAGGCCTAATCGGCCTTCCATTTCACACATGCATTGTCAGCAATTGAAGAGACAGTACCCTTCTCAGAAAAACAGTCAAAAATCTAAAACCATCACGTTGCTTTGAAAAATTTGAGAGTGGCATATTTAACCGCATCATTTTGTAACACTTAGCGAGCAAACATCAGCAGATTGCACAAGAGAAAACATTTTCCTTGTTCTTGAAAATGACAAGGCTTTCAGACATGAAGAGCAAGAGGGAAGTGTCTCAGAAGAGTGACAATGTAGCCGTTAAGATACAGCACTAAGACTATGATACAGTTTACAACCGGAGCATAGTAACCAGCTCAGGTCACAGGACACAATGAAGCAGTATTGAATGAGAGCACGGAAAGCACCTTGTGTTTATGATAAAGGCTTGCGCTACATTAGGGGGTATTACTTCAGCCTATCAAATGGCAGCTTTTGAAAAGGGTTGAAGCTTCATTGCTGCTACATAATGAGCAGTATCTGGGTGAAGACATAAAACCGCTTTTATTTGCACTGGGCTTTTAACATAATCCCTGGACTAGCCAGCGGTTCGCGTGGATACAGTCCCAGTCCACGAAGCAAAACAGCCAGTAAATCCAGATGTTTTTACAATGGCAAAAATAAAATCTCAATGAGGGATAATCACTAAGCACTGAAACAAGTTTATTTTAATTAAATAAATTACACCTAGAGGGCAGTCGCTTCTGCCCGCAAATACAGTTTATCTCCCGTGTGTGTGGCTGATTGCCATTTTGAGAAGGGCATTTTCAGTTACAGCCCACCGAGAGCTTGCAGAGAATGAAAATGTGTTCAATATTAATCAGGAATTCCTCAACAATGTAATTGAGAGGCTGCAATTAAAACAGACTGCAAATGAGGCGGAACCGAACAATTGCAATTAAACAAGTGCAATTGTGCAGTCACAGTGCGGAACAGCGGCTGCTGTACTCGGTCACATCTCTCTCTCTACTTTGCACTGTTTGAGCTCTCCTCTCCTCCCCACCCCATATGCACCCTCTGACCTCTTCCCTTCATCACAACCCTCCTCTGTGTACCATCAACTTCCCCAAGTAGTACCCCCCAGGTCATCCCCTGCCAGGCGGCCAGCAAACGCCACTAGGTACTAAATATTTCATGTACTCAATAGGGGTTACCAGAATAGCACTGAAAAATTTACATTTGGGGCAATAACAGAGCAAAGAAAGTGGGCCTTGTCCGTTATAAGTGCTAGAGAAGTACCAGGGGTGTGAGATACGGCTCAGACAAAATAAAGCAGCCTCAGTTCCAGCCTCCGTCTCTTCCTGCCAGGGTCTGCGGCCGCCTGATGTTTTTCCAGATGGGAAGGACACTGCCCCCTTTGTCAGCGCCAGTACACACTCCACCAAAAGCAAATATGCTTTCATTGCAGCATTTTTTATTTTTTTTAAATGCATCAAAATCAAAGCATAAATAATAAAGGTTTTCCTTCACTGGCCTTACCATGAAAGCCTTTGCTGTTGTCTAGCACTCTTCAGATAATAACTTTATATGGCTGGGCTTCATGTTTTCCTCACCGAAAGAACAAACTAAACTTGAGGGGATGTTACGGTCAATGTTCAACAAAATGAAAAATTAAATGAAAACCTACATTCTCTCCAATCTCACGCTTCTAAAAACAACCACCCCTCTGAGGAACATGTTCGCATTTGTCCTGTCGTACAGTGGCACTCGCGGAAGCCAGGAAGCAACGCCGTCTCGTGGTGCTGGCTGCGAATTCTGTACCACCTCATCAAATAACAGCACCGTTTGCTCGAGAAAGAGGCTGTGCCTTCTCAACCGTAGGCCAGCTCAGGGAAAACTCTGGGTAGCACTGCTCTGTTATACGTTTGCTGAATTCCACACGCAGACGCTTGAAGACGACCAACGAAGAAGAATTCACACAGAACCAGGTATTCCCTCGTGTGTAGGAGCAGAAACGCTTTCAATATTCATGTGACCAGGCATGAAGTATTTTCTGAACATACTCGGTCCCTCCAACTGGAAAAAGAGGAATGCCCTCACATCAGAACAACAGTCTCAGGTGTGACGGATTACCCTGATATCAGGACTTCTGAAAAGGAGCTGAACAAAGGAGGCGGGGGGGGGGGGGTATTCAGGTAAGGGAACAGGCATGGAGATGATAGCCTATGGACATGAGCTCAGTACTGCTTATGTGTGAAAGCTAAAACAGGCCCATGTGCTGGTGTGTGCACTGCAGAACGCCTGACCAGTAGAGCGGGAGAGCCTAATCCTTCCTCAGAAGGCCGCAAGACCACAACCGCTATTGTCACTGATCCTCTGGAACCCCGTCAATCAAGCCCTGCCAAGACTCATGGCTCTAGAGCACCCAGATACCATAGAACACACGAAAGAGTCCAATCGACTAGTGAGGCCGCGTTTAAGAAACGTGAAGTTTCCAGGTCAACCGGCGAGCAAACGGAACATGGCCAACCTGAAGAGTGCTATTCAACGAAATCAGACTCATTTTGCCGGATTCCAACCTCTATCCAGCAGAACGCAATTTGCTGTCAGTCATGCAGTCGTGATCAGCGACGGCCTTATCAAAAGTGACGGAGGCATTTAGATACGACTAAACAAAGTCATCATTCCAGCTGGGTGATTGAACAGGAGTTTGGAACACACGGAAAACGCATCGTAGGGTTCTCATCTCAAAGCTCAGACATGCCGTAAGAGACGGATGTAAAGTACACCGCTAAAAAAGGAAACCAGTGATGCAATGTTGCTCCTGCATTGCCAAATGCTCCACATGGCTGTATTTTCAACTAAAAGACCACAGTAAATGGAACAACTGACCGAAAATAAGCTCTCTCACTTCATGAGGGGGGGGATGTCTGGGCAGTTTCAGACGCACGAAACGAAACGAAACTTGTGTAACCTCGTGTGAGAGCAGAATGGGGCGAGGGTTCAGCTGTCCCATCAGCTGTTTTGGAAAAACACCCACCCAACCCCCACCCCCCCCCCAGGCTGGCCATTTCCCCCACAGGCAACGGCCACCAGTCTGCATAAACACGACCCCAGACAGATGGATGGGCGCTCGCATTCCACCGCTTGGATGTCTAAAAGTGAAATGGACTGTGCACCACCCTGTTGGGAGAAACAAATCAAACAGTGCGTGGGCCCAGCAGTCAGCCCATGAAGCGGCATCACAGGTGATATTAAGACTTGTGCAGTCATAGGTGATATTAAGACTAGTACAGTCATAGGTGATATTAAGACTAGTACAGTCATAGATGACTGGTCAAACCAGACAAACTAACACGAACAGAGTCACCTCCCCAACCTCCCATGGCGGGACAGCAGGGCAGGGTTGCTGGGCCCTTACCTTTGACCTCTTCTGAGAAAGAGGCGGAGTGCCTTGACACGAAGAGCTTGAGCTGCTCGTCCAGGTTGCAGGCCATCAGGTCCACATCCCAGGATCGTATGCCTGTGGGGACAGATGCAAGCAGAGAGAGGGGAGAGTTATGGACAGGCCCAGTGTAAAACAGAACTGGCTTTACAATACGAACTTGACACACAAAGACTTTTTAACTCTCTACAGGAAAGTGATTTCTAATCCACTTGGTCCGAAGCCTCAGAATTAAACTGATGAAACGGTAATGTAAGCCGCAGCCACTATATCACAGGCCAATTCCACTTGGATTAAGGACAGAAGAAAACTAGTTTTCCAAAAAAGGTTGAAAAACGTCCGTCAGCACAGCTGCCAACAAATCGCAGTGCAACTTCCCTGAGTGTGGTCACTGACCTGGCTGTAATTACCCCAACACCGCTCAGCTCCAGAGTTCATTAGCCTCAAACACCTGCATTCGGAAGCTTAGTAAAGCCGGCTGTCAGGGCAGACAGTTGCGCACGCACGCACGCACGCACGCACACAACAGGCCCACTCCATGCTAACACTACACTAAATCAAACGGGAAAGTTCAGTGTAAAGACTATAATGGACGCACGTTGGCATTTTTCCCTTTTATTCCCAAATGGAACCTCAGACAGGCCTCTTTCAGTACTGGCCTCAGACAGCACTGAAGGACACTAGTTAGGTCGACACCTCCAGTTATCCATCATGTATGAATAATCCGTTTGTAAGACCCCACTTCATGCACAACCTTGGGCAGAACACCACTGCGTGTGCAGATCTGGATCACATCCCTGCCGAGTATGGATAATATCACACCGTACTAGTTTACGTGTGTTACACATATGAACAGTCCTGGTGAAACATAAATTAAATGGCTTTAATCTGAGGGCTGAAACTGCTGCAATATGGTGATAAATGGTTACAGCAAAGAGCAGCACCCGTGTTTCCATACAACCATCTGCCATCCATTCCCAAGACACTGAGTATTTGCCTTTGAAAACCCTGCATTTAACACACCTAATGCTGAAGCGAAGCTGGCAGCTGAAAGAAAACTGCTCAAAGTCAAAATCAGTCAGACACAACCAACAGTTGGTCATAAAATGTAACGCAGAAACAGAAATAAAGCCAGTCCATGTATAAAATGTGTGAAACATTAACATAACAGAAAAGACTTACCAAAATGTCGGCAGGTCGGACCATAGATATATACTAGTACTAGGAACGTTTGCTTCTGTGGAAATTTGGACCAATGAGTGGTTTCTGACGCATCGGCGCATTAACGCTGTTTCTGGCACAAGAACGTTGCCTACCTACTGGATCTACGTTCCAAATAAAATACGAAAAAGCAAGAAAAGGGCCATTGAATTAAAAAATAAGATATGTACGAGGACTGGTTATTGTTTGTATTGACAGAATCCACTTCTTTCGCGGTCGTATACGTGCTAGAAGTGTCATTTTGAGACCGTTTTAGCTTCCCCGTAGAAATGAATGGAGAGCGACAAATACCCTATTCTGGATTATCACCCCAGGGGAGCACAGAGCAACTAGCGAACATATTTGACCACCCTAACTCATATCATGGCCAGGTAACTACACAACCCAAAGTTCTAGCAAAGTTCAGTTCTGCTTGAAGGGCTGAAGTAGGCCTGGGCGATATATTGCAACGATAATTATCAAATGCAATAACGGCCGTCACCACCATGCAGGGTCCAAAATTAAAGGGGTAGTCCACTGTAATTAACTTTTATGCTAATATTTTAGAATTTCTGAATATTTTCAGCAAATATTTTTTGCTCTGTTGTGATAGCTTCTGTGAGCATGGATGATATGAACTCTGCAAAATGCAATTCAATGATGTCACTGAATTGCATTTCTGAAATGTCTAATATGGAAATTGATAGTCATTTTCATATGGCGGTAAAACACACCTAGAATTTTTGTATCATAATATCACCAGGATAAATGTGCAGCCATGGTTGTTTTCTTCTAATTATATGCAGTTACATTTTGTATACATGTTGAAAATATGAAGAATACATGCACTAAATATATTTTGATTAGTTTTATTGAGGTGGACTACCCCTTTAACTTTTTGGCTTACCTGCCCAGGTGGCGGGTAGATGAAAAAAATTACCGGCCACGGATTTTTTTACCAGCCAAAATAATTAATAATATATAATAATATAATATATAATAAATAATAATGCACTATATCATCTTAGTTGATCACCTATGCAATTGTCAATAAATTTTATTAGCAAAATAACCCTTCCCCACTGCAATAACTATTTAAATAAGAAATGTAACAGTTAAGGATTTAGTGCAAAAAAGATACTTTATTAAAGGCTTAGCCATTCTTAAAGATTGTCTTCGATAGGAAGTAATATTGCAAAAAAAAAAAATTTTATTTACGACTTAATCGGACCCAGGAGCGTTCGACCCAATTGCAGGAAATGATCCAAACGTGCTATGCATTTTGGTTGAAAACATCAGTTTCATGAGCTAACGCAAATTTCTCTTTGCTGAGTTATTATGATTATTATCATTACAGATGGCTCAGGAGAATATTTACCTTCCTCGTCTTCTTTGTAATATGTAAACAAGTACGAACAAACGCATCAGAGCTATCCGACTCAAGACACTGGTTTGGATTAAGCAACCGGACAATTAGGTGAGAAAGCACCCTTAATGTTTTTCTGTCCACATTATAATCCTTTGTGACGGGCTCTTTTTCTGTGGTGTTTGACACCTGAAAAATGTCTCCACTTTGGAAAGAGATAGCTAAATATAAATCTTTAGCCAGCAAGTTTTAACTGACGAAACAAGAAGTGCTGCCATTTCTGCTATGCCACTATAATTAAATCAGTTATTCATACGCACAAAGTGTATGAACTCTAATAATGTCTCTCTGGCCGGTTTCAATCAAAATTAGGGCGATTTTACCTAAAAATGTGGGGTCTTTTTTTCTTTATACTTGATGCAGTAGTAAACATCCAAACTTCAGAGGCCGCGTGAAATGCATCCGAAAAAAAAGAAAAAGAAGTCATGGCTGTGTTCCATTATGCATACTTGCTATGCGTACCAACTAGTATTCAAGTATGCATAATGGAACACAGCCCACCATTGATATCTATTGGATGTTCATCAGTAGAGATGTCCCGATACCACTTTTTCACTTCAGATACCGATAGATACCACAGCTTTGGCTATCTGCCGATACCGATATCACTCCGATACTTTGTTTTACTCTTGAACAAATAATAATAATAATAATAATAATAACAACATATATGGAAGCACTTTTCTTGTGATGGCCAATTAGCCACCTAAAAACATCTCACTCAAATGGAGAACAAATACTTCCCCAGTATATAGTCCACAACAACAGTTGGTTATGAAAGACTGCCACCCTTTATTCAAACACTACAAAAAAAACAGGTACTGCAGTACTTAAAGCGACCAACAGGTTTAAAGTTAAAACAATTTAAACAGCAGCATTCAGCGTTGTAAAAAAAACAAATACAAAACTATAACTTAGTTTCATCATTTTCCCCTTTCCAAAACCCAAATTAAACAAGGAAAGGTGTACTCTGTGGATAAAATTACGTGGGCGACCTCATTCACAATTGAACCCCTCGGAGATGACGTAGCACATCTAACATTATGTTTACTCCTAGGTAAAAAGCTAACGTGAGTTAACATCAACGTTACCCTTATTTTGGTTTTAATAGCTACCATAACTGAAAAAAGAAACTAGCTACACAATGGTAGCCAATTGACTTAAAATATATCAAATTCAAAATCTATTTCACCGGTTTCCGTGGTCTAACATGTAACGTTAATCGCATCCTTAGCTTTGGCTATCTGTAACGGACGTCAGCTGTATAGCTCTATCACAATAAATTAAACTTTAAAAGAAGGAAAGGAAATCAACTGTTCTCTAACAAACATGTCATTCCCGCAATTTGTTAGTGGGAAGGCAAGTCCCAAGTAACGTTACCCAAACACCTGTTGCTGCTATCTGTGCAACTATCTATCTTGAGCCATTTAATTTGAAACAGTAAATTTAATCTCACCTCAAATGTAATGTCCACTTCCGTAGCATGAAATCAATACTGTGCTGTTGTAACTAGGCATTTTTAAGCCAAAGCGAGCGCATCTAACGTTAGCTGGCTAGTTACCACAGTGCTGAAACTGGACTTATTTGGACGTTTGGTTAGCTTACTAATATAAAAGACCATATGTTAGTGTTTGCAGATCTATTTTTAAAACGTTAACGTTCGCTAACGTCAAATACCATTAACGTTACCAGACTCCAACTCGTAAACAAACCGATGATAATAATGTCTTCATGAATGAGATATGGTTTGCTATTTGCCAAGCAAACTAGTCCCTCTGCTGATATCTGTTCCGTTAGGTTCCACTGTCACTGTGGTAGCTATCTAGCAAATGAGACAGCACGCTGTGATGGAAATAATGCTGCCTATCATCATAAAATCTACATTGAATCATTTCAGCTAGCATTTAAACTACACTACAAATATGAAATTGAAGATTAATTTTTCCAAAAGTTATAATTTTTCCAAAAGGGAAGTAGCCTACTTTCATGGTTGAGAACGCCATGTTTGCTTTGATGGACACAAAGCTTGATGGACATAGCAACAGTTACTACTGTTGTTATCACGCGACATGGTGCGCGTGATCGGATCATATTTTTTTCTCCCCTCTGATATCCGATCCAGCGTTCTGGGTCAGTATCGGCCCGATACCGATGCCGTGGATCGGATCGGGACATCCCTATTCATAAGACAGCCAATCAGCAGCAAGTTTGTACAGCTTCCATGCGATGTGATATGTTTTTGTCAATCACATGAAAGCTGCAACGCCTAGCTGCTGATTAGACGTTTTATCAACACCCAATAGATAACAGTGGTGACGTTTCTTCCCCGGAAGCATTTCATGGCCTCTGAAGTTTTTGGATGTTTACATTACTACCGCATCAGGTATAATTAAAGAAAAAAGACAATACCCCACATGGTGGTGACGGCCGTTATTGCATTTGTTAATTATCGCTGCAATCTAACGCCCAGCCGTACACTGAAGACATTTTTGAAGGGCACATTTTTGCTAGAAGGCTACTCAGCTAACAAAGTATTATTTAGATGGTGCAATGGAATTCATTATAGAAATAAAAGAGCAGCAGCTCTCATCCCATAGTGCATTCGAGAACATGGAACACAGAATTCTAAGGAGGGGCACTAAGCTTAGTGTTTATAATGGATCCTGCCGTGGCTGTTAACATGCCATGAAATGCAGTGCTCAGCAGAGGCTGGGCGGTATCAATATGAAGGGAGCTGCTCTTAACACTTTTAACATAACAATCAATGTGCAAATACACACTACAAGCACCACCGGTGAAAAATGGATGGAAATGAGCGACATCAGAATCCTCCATCATGCCGATCTCTTTACAGGAAGAAAGCAGATGAAGAAAGAGGAAGCAGGCTCTCCCTCTGTCTGACCAGGACAAATATAGACCTGACCTCACTGTCATATGCTTTTTGCACAAGGACACAAGTTCTCCCCAAAGACAGAGGAAAGGCCCCCGAGGCACTGTTAGCATCAGTGGAACACTAATTCACACAGCCTGTCCTCACACAGCCTCTCCTCTTTCAGTCTCCTGTGAGCTCTCCCTTGCTGCCATAGTGACACAGGACCTCTCTATGCTCTTCCTGTTGCCGTGCTCTTTCAAAGCTTTGGCGTGGAAGTGGCCAGGGCTGCAGGCCTGCATCTGCACCTCTTATCCAAGCCCAAGGAGTCTATTTGTGTTGAAACAAGCAGTTTTCTTTGTAAGGATTTCAGTACTTAGGCAAGACAATAACATCAGTTGAAACCAGGCACATTTTTCTCCATAAGCATTGCAGCAAATTTGCACACTTAATGCAATTCTGGAGGCAGGGGCACTGAAAGGTTAAACCGCATTCGGAAAGAAAACTTATGGATCGCATATTATAACTGCTACTGTCAGCAGCACACCCTCTAACCACAGAGAACACAAAGAATATTCCATGAATTCTGTGGGGACAGGATTCATTATAATTTCTTATCAAGTCAGAATACACACAATAAAATGAGCTGCCGTTTTCAGCATAGCGAGTCGTGGTTTGGAAAGCATGAAAATTCCCACTGTGATTTTAACAGCGGATGCCTGATAGGGCAATTCAAATAGAGTCTAGCGTCACCACAGACTAGTCCCAGACATGTATTGACTGGATAAACACCACAGCATTAAGACGGTTTTCCACTGACCCAGGCAGTGCTTGTTGAATTTCTGGGCCTTCAAAGAAGTTGAACAAACACATATACGCACATGCAAAGAAAAAAGAAAAGAAAAAAACAATGCAATTTTTAGACCTGTAGTATTCTACATTAGAAAACTCCAGCAACATCACCAAATCAATGGTAATTATAACCCAGAAAGACACATCACATCAGTTAAACAAAGGTGATAATCTTCTATGTAGCCTAGTTGTGAAGGATCACAGCATGAGCTGCTACCACCAGTTCACAAAAAAACATAATGAAAAACAATGAGCAAACATTACATTAAGGCAGCCAGGTTACAAAATACCAGCATGTTTGCATCTGTACATTTTTCTTGTTGAGGCTGCAGATGTACGTGTACTGTCAAGGCTGTATATGTTGACGGAGCACGGTACAGTGGAACCAGAGAAGACTCAAGGTTACTTTTCACCGTCTAGGTGTCACCCTATTTGCTTTTCTAGTAAAACCAAGCACACACAACATTTAGTTTTCAAATCGCTTCTTCAGACATATTTCACAGATTAATACACACCGTGCCCTTTATTCATACAGAGTAGCCTAATTTGTCTGCCATTTGGAAAGCATGTCAAATTAAACTCTCTGACATTTGTTTAAGGATATTTGCTTTACAGTAAAACTTTTGTTAACTTTCCCCTTCACACAATTCAGGGCATGTGAATTCAAATTCACAGCAGGATCACAAATGAAATCACATGTGTACTGTATATAGATTGTAGACACAACCACAGCCCCCTGAACATGCATACAGAACCTAAGCTAATTGAAGACAGCTTCTCAACAGGAGCATATGCGATTCTGAGTGGGTTCCTGTACACAGGACTATCTCTAATGGAGATAATGAATCAGCAGCTGCAGGGGCTCAGGCCTCTAATAACAGGAGGGGAAATTAAACAAGATGTACTTTTCTGGACAGCAGTGGGATCAACCTACTGTTGAGATAGAGAGAAACCCAATCCAGGTCGGTCGGTCGGTCGGTCGGTCGGTCGGACTCACTCACACACTCACACACTCACACACTCACACACTCACACACTCACACACTCACACACTCACACACTCACACACTCACACACTCACACACTCACACACTCACACACTCAAACACTCAAACACTCAAACACTCAAACACTCAAACACTCAAACACTCACACTCACACTCACACTCACACTCACACTCACACTCACACTCACACTCACACTCACACACACCAGAATGCACACAGCTAATCCAATTGGTACACCATCTTCACACTCTATACCTTCCTGCAACACCATTGCTCATGTCCTGCCAGTAGCCTGTACTGTAGTACTCTTCACCTCTGCCCACATATGCCACCCACCACTGAAGAGCTATATTTTCCGGGGTGTCATCGTCTATATTTAGGCAATATGCAATATGCTGTAAACAAAGTCTTTCTGTATTTGCTGAAACATGACTGAGCTATGTAAGGCAATGGGAATGCTGCATTTTAAAATCAAGAAAAACAAGTAACATTCAAAGTGAAGGTTCAGTTATGAACCATGGAATAATTCCAGCAAAGAAAATAAGTTTCAAAGAGACATAAAAACTATCCTCACTAATTAAAGGTGCATGATGCAAGATTTTTAGCCTTGCTGTGGTCCTGGTTTACAATCAAAGAAGTCTCCTCGTCCGTCCTAAACCCAGACAACACGATACACCCAAGATACACGCTTCAGGGCAGCAAGCAAAATGTCGAGTGAAGATAAAATTAACATTTCAATAAGAAAATGAGTCAGGAGAAACAACCCTTAAAGTGATCCATCCATATCTACTGTATATCTGGCGGAGTGATGGTTTCAGGCTTGTTTAGCTAACGTTATTCTGAAGATTAATTTAGAACTGGGACGTAAAGACGGAAGTGTGTGTGGAATAAGTAGCAGACCAGAGCAAATACCCTTAAAAAAGTAAATAACCTTTTCATGAAGATATTTGTATACAAATATTGGGCCTCATTCATGAAACGTGCGCAGAACGAAATTGCACGTTAATCGTTCGTATTAGCAATTTTGTTCGTATTTTGGCATTCATCAAAGTTTTCCTATCTAAGATTTGTTCATACGTACAAACACCTGCTCAGGACCACGCGCACTGCATCTGTAAATTCAAAATGGCACTAAATGTAGCTTCTGAATGTCAATTAGAATAGGCCTATGAATTTATTTTTATTTTCAGTTAAATTCAAAAGACTACATGTAGACTTTGAAGTGCACAATGCAAACGTTATAATTACGATTGTAAAAAGCAAGCACTTTAGATCAAGCCTATTAATCAATTGTAGGCTATAAATTTATTGAATTAGAGCCATAACTAACGTAAAGCTCCCAGTAGGATACCATTTTCCTGAATTGATTAGCTTAAAAATTAGGCTATATTATGTTAAATATGATTAAAACACATTTAACCATTTTTGCTATAAAATGGCTTACAGGTCTGTATAGTCAGTGTTGCAATGGCTGATCTTGTGCTGTTGGAGTAGTTGGCTCCTTAGGAGAGAACGCATAGGATCACACATAGGCTATTTGTTGGCTGAGAGTGATGAAGTCTACAGATTCCTAACCTCCTTTTTCCATCACTAGGGAATCAGCTTGGCAGATAAAGGCAATGTGCTCGTCTGAACTTTATAACAGTTCGTGCGACAGAAGATTCTGCATTTCCTGCATGTTATATCCTGCCAGGTCTTTTTACTTTACCATGTAGGCTACTTTAGGCCTACCATTTACTTTATGACACCGGAACGAACAATACTAAACTTTTTTTTCCCTTGATTGAACATCTGCTAATAAAACTTCAATTTCAGTGTCGGAATAATGATTTCTTTTGCTTTTTCTGGGCCATTTTGACTTCGTATGCACCTTCAAATAGCAGTGACAACTTCCATATAAGGCAATTCATGGGTGTGCATTTATGCTAATGAGAAAATAAGGCGAATGTGATTATCATTTACAATGAATCGGCATGTATGAGCATACGCATAGAATACAAACAAATCTGCCATTCCCACACGGTTTGATGAATCCGGCGTCAATTTTTCATACTAACTTGTTTTGTACATAAATGTACGCGCATATTTAGGAACGTTTCATGAATGAGGCCCATTATTTACTTTATTAATATTACATTGTTATATTAATTTGATACAAAAGGTACCCGTATTTGGCCATCTAGTTACCGAACGTAGCTAGCTGGATAGCTAGAGGAAACGTTACTTACAGGTCCAACATTAAACATGGCAACTCCACGTTGCTTTTCAAACCCTTGCAAAACTTCAGCTGTCGCCATCGAGGAAAAGCAAACCCTCGGTTGACTCTGCTTCTTGAACGTGCGCCGTCGGCTTGTTGTCACTGTAGTAACCAGCTGGCTACAAAAGCTCAGCTGGAACCTGTTCCCACCCCACAGCCTCTGTAGCCACACCCACCCCTCCCCAGACAAAAAAAAAAAAGAGCGCCATGCCCAGAAACATCCCAAAAACATCTTATAATAGAATAATAAATACAGGTAGAGGATCAAGGTTTTCGGCAATTTTTTTTCTGACACACATTGCAGCATAGATATGACTGAGCATGGTCATTTTATATTTTCTAGGTAAAAATTCTGCATAGTGCACCTTTAAGGTTGCATTCGAAAATGCTTTTAATTTTAAGTTTGCATTACAGAATTCTTGATTGCATACGTGTCGGACAGCAACTGTCTGCATGTGCCTGTATGCATTTTTACAGTTTTCTTCAAAGCGGGCTTGAACCTAATCCGTAATACAGATCTTCCGGAGGGACAGATTTAGTCCCTCCACGCACAGAAAATCGCGCACTACCACTGACCAGGAAGAGGAAATGATGAACAGCGTTGCAGAGGATGTCATGTGACGGTTCAGCCGCAGATAAAGACGGCCAGACACAGAGCGGCATGTGACGACACAAAGGGAGAGGGCAGACAGAACATAAACTGGGGGAGATAAAAGGAGGGAAGGAGAGAGAGGGTAATGGGATCTCTCTGCTCTCCTAGAAAGTGTCAGCTGCCATGGCACTCGGCACCTCCTCCCACCATTCTCCTTTCCTTGAGCAAACAAGGGTCCGAACTTTGGACGCACACTTTCAGTGCCACACCGAAGGAGTCAAACGTGTAAGCCACAGCCTGTGTCACATACATGCGTACACAGTCACACTCAAAGCACTCGGTCAGCAACACCTTTCACTTACAGTAGTAAAGGCAGGGACTTGTCAATACCCCTTTTCATCAGGCGGAACTGTGCTGAGCAGAGTACTGGAAACAAACCAGGCCTTGCTCTCAAGGTTCACGGGGCCTTCCACAGCCTTACCAGAGCTATGAGGCGCATGAGTTTTCACTGAAGCAGCACAACATGTTATTGTAGACAATATGTTATCTACAACTGTTTACTGTCGATGTACTGTTTCAGAAACATTACTCAAGCTAATATGAGTACAAATAGATGCAGTTAGCTAGATTGTACTTATAATATTAATTGTTGCAAGAGTGGTGTTTGTACTGTATGTACGTAGCTATCCTTGATTTCTGTGATGTGCATTACTATAGGGAGAACAGCTTTTGATAGAGCAATCCAAACCTATATTGCAAATGACTAAGAATGTTCAAAAACAAATTTGCGAATGACTTTGATGTATGCCAGAGTTTTCTTCTGGAAAGTCTTGAAAGCACATCTGGAAGCACAGAAAGCATTTCTGTTTTAGCTAGCTGTACAGCCACATCAATGGTACTCACTTCACCAAACTTCATGGATACTACAGTTATCAAATGATGTGACAAATACACACAGACACACACATGGGCAGCACACAAATGCCAAGTCAGAGAACCAGGACAGCATGAGTTGTTTGGCATAATAAATACAGCTATACAGAATACTTTTCCATAACGTAGAAAACTGCCTTGGTCCAGCCTTTATCTCTAGTACAAGCAATAATGAATGATGGCTAAAGGACACTCAAATTTTGACAGCTTTCAGGAAATAATTTCCAGGGGTGTGTAAGCTAACGAAGCAATATAAGCAACGAGAAAAGCACTAACACCAAGTAGCTATCGAGTGAAAGGTCTACTAAGCAAGCTAGGCAGCTTATTAATGGCTTAGCTGGTTAGCAAGAAAAAGGATTCGACCATTATGTAGCCACTACTAGCTAGAGAAAACAGAGTCGAGCAAGCAAGGTACTATGCTAGCAACTATGCTAACTAGCTAACGAGCAAACATGCCAACTAGCCAGTAGACTAGCCAGTTAAGTAGTGAGCAAACTGCTAAGGAGCTACAGAAGGCACTCTCTTCATAGGCCACTAAGGTTACGGGATCACTCCACAGCCCTGCATCTGAAGCCACCAATATCAGCATTCAAAATTCACTGCACATCCTCTCTGCCTTCCATTTCCTCGCTGGCGACTGCTACATAACTGAGATAAGTCTTGTGTTGTGTGGTTGATGACAGAAAACATATAGTGGTGTATAATGTATAATGGTGATATTTCTGTTCTCCAAACCCCTGGTTTAGCCATGCTGAAGTAACTACCCTGCATAATTCATGCTCTGCGCCAAGGACGTGCTATTCATGGCTCCGGTTTGAATCTACTGTTCTTTCCTCAGAGTTAAAGGCCCTAAATTGCCACTCCCAGGGTAAAGGGAACTTTGCCCAGCTCTAATCAAACACTCCAATCACAGCAGTATTCTGAAACCAAAATGTCTTCTGCACAATATTTGGCCGTTTCAATGACTGGGTAGTTTGAACCTAAGGCCTGGAAGAAAGGGAGCATGAATACCGTAACTTTGGAAAATTGCCCCTTTAAGTAGCATTAACTCCACAATATCTAGTTCCACATCGAAAAAGAAACCTGACGAAACCAACCGACTGCATCTTTGGTAAGGACTAAAGAAATCTATCTAAATCCATAATAGTGAAGTTGCAAGGATGTCAATACAAGACAAATGAGGGAATAGTGTTCTTCTAAGCATTACAGCTCACCAAGGTGAGAGAACAGAAAAACCTGCATTTTATCACCGTTAATCAGAGTTAGTTTTCCCCTGTCTTATCACTGTACAGCCGTTTACACAAACCACATAAATCAGGAAGTAGATGCGGTTCGGGAATATGGTTTCCTGCTTTCTGTTGTGATGTGAGCCGCAAAGCAAACAAAAGACTGTAGATGGCCTTGGCGTCCTCATCCCTATCCCTGGTGCTCCACTTGTTGACCCATCCAAGCACTCGGGTGTAATAAAAATACAAAACCTTTCACCAATTGAACATCTGAACTTATGGAAGGAAATTTGTGTTTAAAATAGGAAAGAAATGGTTGCCGGACCTTAAAGAACTTTTGAGTGTACGATGCTCAACACTCCACAGAAACTACACATTTCCCCCAGATAACGCCACCATGTAAGGAGGGAACAGAAACTGCATCCAAAAAAATGCACCCAACTCAACTCACAGTATTGACATTTCTGGATGAGGTTTGCCATAACACAAGCATTTCCATCACTGCAGTCGAATATGCAACAGGCTGCAATACTAATTTAATTCAACTAAATGAATTCATACAACTAATTCAAGGCTGGAGGAAAAGGCTTAAAATAAGGCAGCAGCAAAACAACAGCTTGGTTATACTGAGATCTTCTTTGGCCTTGCTGACCAGCCGCTCTGTATCTCTCAATACGAGATGAGATCATCATAAGCCCTCCAGAGTTAATCAGGTGGAAACGGACAGCTAGGTTTTTCTTGGATAAACGCATTCTACCACAAAGACATTGAGAACAGCAAAATATGCCTTAATTCACAGAAAGATTAATCTAGTATCAATTCACTAAACAGCAAATCCCCCTTGCTTTAATTCACAGGCATCCCTCTACTTTTCAAAACAATTGCTCATGAACCCATGCCTTCCACATTGAAGACCTTCACCCTTACACTAAGTCTGTGGAACAGGCACACAAACAATGATCTTGGGAGAACACAAGTCTTCCTCTTCAATGTAAAAAAGCAAGCAAGAAACAGGCAAATTGAGGCAACTGTTGGCTCAAGTTCGGGACCATACCCACAAACAGGCTACTTTTTTATTCTCTTTGTCTAATGACTCAGTGTGAAATCATATTTGTAACATTTATATTCACTTATTTGCCTCTAAAACAATTCACTCTTACCTTTTTGCACAGATATATATACACAGATATATCTAGTCTGACCAGCAACCACATGTGGTGGTTAATCTCCCTGGATGGTTTTTGGGAGTTCTGTTTTCCTGTAAAGCATCTTTTGTGACAGTGTCTCTGTAAAATATGCAATAGTAAAATTTAACTGAACTGAATTGAACCTTTATTTTACTAGGAAAATACATTGAGAGTGAAACGTAATTTCACTGCAGAATAGTACGCCTGTGGCAATGATTCAGATGCTAAACCATCAGGTTGAGACGCTACACTGCAAACTGCATAATCACAGGATTCCTTCTACAAAGTGTATGGGGCCACCATCAACTAGGTTAGTTACACAACATTGGGCAAGTAGCAACTATTAATTGCAAGGAATATGAAAAGGTAATAATAGTCTGAGTAGCGCAGCACAGAAGTCTACCAGAGCTATGCAAACACTGCTGAGTTCAAAGGATTGAGAAACTTGCCTATCCCTCTTTCGTGATGGAAAACAAACTAGGCTACGACTGAACGTTTGAACTTAAGAGTTCAAGAATGCGAACAACTTCCTACGATTCTGGAAGTGTGAATACGTCTTATTCACAATCACAGGTCCCTTCGTTAAATTCATTTTTTACTGAGGAAGTATCCATCCAATGAAGTTCCACATATGAGTTGAAGAGCAAACCATAGTCCGACATGCAGCAATGTGTAGGCCTCGGATTTTCTCATTTACTGGTAACGACATATTTCACAAAGTGTGCAGCACTTCCACTTTATGGGGAAATATACAGGACAGGTAACGTTATGCAAGGGGAAAAGGACCTCGCCGATATTACATGCATTTAACAATACCAAAATGGGCGCGGCTAACATGATACAGTCGCAGCTACAGCAGTCCACTGAGAAAGCTGAGTGATGTTGTCGTAAAATAGCAAACCTGTAGTGAGAGCTAGCATGCGTGTTTACACAAAACCAAAACGACAAACAATTATGACATCAAATCTCCAGGATGACAAACACATAACTAGCTAATTTACCTACGTTACATATAATATTTTGAGATTAAATATATTTTTTATACTTAATTTCAATCAAACACCCGCGCTGCTGGCAGACTAGATAAACCCTGGTAACTGTGGCCGAACGACATGAAAATGCAGGCCAGTCTGTTAGCCGATAACCATGTTAGTAACTTAACTTGGTTACTGTTAACTACAGTAACGTTAACGTTAGTCAAACTTACTGCAGTTCAGATTAGATTACCATACATATAATACTAGTGGTAAAGACCACACACAAAAACAGCACCTAGTCCTAGCTAGATAAATTACTTCAAGTTAAGATTATTCCTTTACTAGCTACATAACTATAACTAGCTACCAGTGCAGGTTGTATAACGTTAATCTTCAGACATTGCTTGCCTAACGATGTAGCATAACGTACTACCGTTACGTTTCACATGGTTATCCATTTAGCCAACTTATATTTACAAATGCAATGTTTGACTGAAATGATATCTGAAAATAACACTGCAAGTGAACAATTCTAACGCTAGCTAGCTGAAAAAAGTGAAACACAAAACCATACAAAACTGACCTACCCCTTCCCTCCTCATATGGAACCCACATTCGAAGCACATTTCTTGGCTTTCTGTTCGTGATATTCTAACGTCACTTTGAAGTTACAAAATCAAGTTCAAATCGAACTCAAATCGGTTAACATTACCTGGTCTATAATTTTAATTAGGCTATTACGTTAGCTATCTTCATTACAGTTAGATCTAAACGGTAATCTATCTGGCTTCACACATCATTTAAATATAATAGCTAGCTTGTTGTTTGCTTTTTGGAATAGAATAACGATGCAAAATTGTGGCAATACCCAGCATAACTAACTAGCCAACTACTTATCAATGAGAAGCCAGGATAGCTAACTGCCAGAAAATGTATGAATTCTATTTGGGGGGAGCGCGAGCCGGGTGGTTATTAATAAAACATATAAACACATAAAACATTTACCTCTTTCTATCTCCGCAACCACGTAATCCACAAGGCCAGGCCGACTGTGTTCCCCCACAATAACAAGCAAAGAATATTTTTCATTGCTAAATCCAGGATGAGAAGTTTGGATTGAATTTTCCATCGCATCAATTTCGCCAGTCTGCTCCGTCGCCATGTTGAAAAGTTCATATAATGATGTCATTCGAAGAGCCTCACATTATTATAAGGGGCGGACGCCTATTGATTGACATTCGATGTGGCCAATCAAACCCCCATAAAATCAGACTACATTTGAATAAATTAACGACAGCGTCATGTTTAAGTTAACTGTTAGCATGTAGTTCTGTGGCTGTTAGCCCACATTTCAAATTTTAGTATTGTATTGTATTTTTTTTTGGAAAATGTTTTAAAGTAGAATTCAGTAAATAGCAGATTATAAGATATGGGACAAGCATGCAGCATAGACAAACTAAACGACACGATTCTAACAAGATTACGTTATGTGGATGTAATAAGATACTTAATTTTTTCCAAAAGCTCTGACAGATATTAACAAGGATACTTACGCTATTTTGAGTGATCGTGTGTGTGGCCTGCGTGTGTAAAGCACTCATGACTTTCAGAAGCTATTTTTCAGTGTGGCATAATCTATAGCCTATGTAGGCTATGGAATTACGTCTCCATTTCAAAAGACAAACTCGAAATTGTGACCTTATGATGAATAATTCACGATTCTGCCACCAAGGGAATTGTATAAATTGAAATAATGTTACTAAATCGTCTGTGAAGTAATATACATATTTCCAACAACAATGCCTAAAACCACACGGGGGAGAACGCGTGGTTTTGAGCGCCATGTGCAGAGAAAGCAAATTTTTGAGAATCGTTTTTTGGCTACTTAGCGCCTCCTAGTGGTAAATATTTATGCGACCACAATTCAGTCCTAATTTTTGGCATGGATTTCACTTCTCACCCATTATCCCTTGCCCAAAATAGGATTAGGCATACAAAGAACCAATTACTGTAAATAAAACGAAGTACATAACAGACACTGTCAGAAATTAGCCTTTTAAAAAATAAAAAACTTTCTTATACGAACACATCAGGCCTATCTCGGTGCGTTAAAAAAGATCTGTGATGTTTAGAGTAGGCTAGCCTAGTGTATTTTCTGGCGATTGGTTGTCAGCATTTAAACGAATCTGTTGTAGCCTATTCAATTCGCAATCTATCTGAAACACATGCATACGTGTGTGTTTCAAAATGTCAGATTTAATGTGGTAGATTTTATTTTTAGCATGCAGTATTGACGTATTTTAAACCATTCCATCAGCCTGAGTGTGATATGTGCGTCTATGTTCTATTTTAGCACAGTTATATGCTAATATAGCTATGCCAAAAACAGGGCAAGACTGCATTTTTTATAAACCATATGTGCATTTATTTAAATGAGTGGCTTCCATTTAAAGACAAAATAAATTTCAGAATAATAACAGTTTTGTAGTTTATGTCAAGGAATCATCCCCTTCGTGATTGAAAACTGAAGAGGGGGTAGGGTTAAGGTACGCTTTGAACGCAACTTCCAGACGCAGCATTGCTTGCATTCGAGAGGAAGAGGGAAGAGAATCCGATTTCAGTCACTACAAGCACTTGAAGATGGAGAAATTGCAGGACGTTCCCCGAGGACAACTGCACAGCCTTCCAATCCTCGAACCTTTGCGGAGAGCACACTCCTCACCTGCATCGCACTGTATGGTGATGACACAATGGACATTACAAAACATGAAAATATGAGATTAATATGTGAAAAATTAACATCACCTGTAATCGAACTTTTACATATTCTGTATGCCTAGCTTTCAAACAATCAGGGAATATATCCGAGTGCTCGTTCAGAACATAACCTATCACAAAAAGACGGTAGCCTATATCTTACCGAGGAAACCCAGCCCATTTTTCTCTCTGTGGAAGGCATTCGCTGATTTTTTAGCTGTTCAAGAACTTCTTGCAAGGCTTCGATCTGTCAGAAGAACGTAGACAATTGTGATAACTTGGTGCACAAATTATCCCCAAGTAAAAAGACAGTGTTTGCGTGCAAATTATTGAGTATTTTCAAGCTATTTATTCAGGATTTCAGAATAAAACTGGTACACAGACTATCAATCTGCGTCACATAACCCAGTGTTCTGAATACCAGATCTCAATAGGTTACTTCTTGTATCGATAACAAATAAAACAATACATTGCATGCCAATACAAGCATCTGTAAAATTAGCTATAATAAAGTGTAATCAGTTACAGTAATATAGTATGGCATCAATAATATACCACCTAACATCTAATATTCATACAAATGAAACTAACGTAGCCTAAGCCAACACCAAATATGTCAATTTCGAGGGTCAAACGGAGACCCCACAAAAAAGTTTGCCATACCAGTCCCTTTTCCTCTTTGGTTTTGATGGGGTCATCGGAGGAGCGACTTTCCAACGAGTTCTCACAATGAACCAAGAGTACAAGTACTTCGCAGGTGAGACACAGGAGCAAGAGCCGTGTACTGACCATGGTGCTGAGAGAGCTGGTGGAGGCGAAATGCGGGGTGGGTGGAGAAAATAATCTTCTATTGGCTCAGTGCCTCTTACAGACCCACGTTTTATACCAGTCGTTGACATCAGCTGTTGCAATATTCATAATTTTGAAATGCAGACTGGACTGGATAACTGCCTTTTTTCCTGTCACCGCTACTTTTTCCAAACACAAATCACAGTTCAATGTAAAATGTCCAGCACGAATTCTGCAACTATCAGAATGAAACTGAAATAAGTTTACATATACAAATAAAATATCTCATTTGTATAAATATTTGCAAAATTATAATCCATCTCTTGGGGATAGATTACATTTATAATTGTAGATACCAGTTTCAACTTGACTTTGGGCTCTGTAAACCAACTTTGACACTTTCGTTACTGGGGGCCACAAAGAAGGAATACTTACCAGCCCATCTTTAATATTCTTTTGCATGCAAGGCCTTGGTATTACAACCTCTGGCAAAAATTATGGAATCACCACACTTAGAGGATGTTCACCCAGCTTTTTTACTTCGTAGCAAATAAACAAACCACAGATATGATACAAAACAATTTTTGTTTAATAGCTTAACATTCTGGCCTTGTGAAACATACCTCAAACAAATTAAATTATTTATTTTAATTAATGGCATATTTTTTTCCAGATCTAGTAGAGGAAAAAATTATGGAATCACCTTGTAATTTGCACTTCTAAAACAAATACCGGCACAAGTCTAAAAATGTAAATTAGTCTGCAGTTAAAAGAGAGTGCTTACAGACCTTATCGAGCTGTTGGACTTGGCTAATTGAAAGGAAACATGGCCCCAACAGAGTTGTCAATTGAAACAATGGAAAGGATTATAAAACTCCTTCAAGAAGGAAATCCAACACGGCAAAAGATGTTGGTTGTTCCCAGTCAGCTGTGTCTAAAATGTGGTGCAAGTATAAACAAAATATGAAGGTTATAAAAGGAAAACATACGGGTAGACCAAGGAAGATGTCAAAGCATCAGGATAGAAAACTCAAAGCAATATGCCTTGAAAATAGAAAATGCACAACAAAACAAATGAAAAACAAATGGGTGGAAACAGGAGTCAATGTTTGTGACAGAACTGTAAGAAATCGGCTGAATGAAATGGGATTTACATATAGAAAAGCCAAACGAAAACCAGCACTAACACCTAAACAGAAGAAAACAAGGTTACAGTGGGCTAAAGAGAAGCAATCATGGTGTGGATGATTGGATGAAAGTGATATTCAGTAATGAATCACGAATCTGCATTGGCCAAGGAGATGATGCTGGAACTTTTGTCTGGTGCCGTTCTAATGAAACATATAAAGACGACTGCCTGAAGAAAACAATCAAATTTCCCCAGTCATTTATGATATGGGGTTGCATGTCAGGTAAAGGACCAGGGGAGATGCCAATCATTACCTCAACAGTCAATTCAAGGTGTACTTTGAAATTTTGGACACTTTTCTCATTCCATCGATAGAAAATAGGTTTGGTGATGATGAAGTCATTTTTCAGGAAGGTAATGCATCTTGCCACAGAGCAAAGAGTGTTAAAGCTTTTCTTCAGGAAAGGCACATCAACTCAATGACATGGCCAGAAAACAGTCCAGATCTCAATCCGATTGAAAATTTATGGTGGAAATTTAAAAAATTGGTCCATGACAAGGCTCCATCTTGCAAAGCTGATCTGTCAACCGCTATTCGAGAAAGTTGGAACCAGCTTGATGGAGAATATTATTTTACATTAGTGAAGTCCATGCCTCAAAGAATTCAGGCCGTCATAAAAGCCAGAGGAGGAGCAACAAAGTATACTAATTGTGATTTGTTTTGTTGATGATTCCATAATTTTTTCCTCAGCATTGAGTGATTCCATAATTTTTTCCTCTACTTGATCTGGAAAAAAATATGCCATTAATTAAAATAATTACATTTAATTTGTTTCACGAAGCCAGAATGTTCAGCTATTAAACAAAAATTGTTTTGTGTCATATCTGTGATTTGTTTATTTGCTACAAAGTAAAAAAGCTCGGTGAACATCCTCTAAGTGTGGTGATTCCATAATTTTTGCCAGGGGTTGTAGTCCCTCAACCGCACAGAGTATCATGCAGGCAGGGGTGTCCAATCTTATCCGAAAAGGGCCAGAGTGGGTGCAGGTTTTTGCTTTAGCCCAGTACTACAACACCTGACTCTACTTATCAAGGTCTTGATTGAAGACCATGATAATTAGTTAATTATTTGAATGAGGTGTTGTAGTGTTGGCTTAAAACAAAAACCTGCACCCACACCGACAAGTTTGGATAAAATTGGACGCCCTTGGTATGTGATACACAAGAACAGCTCCATTCTGGCACATAGACAATGTGCACTTTAGCATTACAGAAAAGTGAACTGAAAATATGTGGTTTATGGCTGATTTTGAATATTTGAATTTAATCCTGGAAACAGATGAAAATGAGCACTAATTTAAGGGTGTGTGTGATTACCTTCACATGAAATATTAAAGCCCTTGAGACATATCAAATGATGTGGATGAAGTGGAACTCATTTCACAGAATCAGCCTGCTCATTAAAACCCGACAAATTTTGTGATTTAACATGGTTTAAATTTTTTTTTTTTTAAACTAGCAAGAAAATAAAATGCTAGCAAGTTTGTCAGGTGAGTAGGGTTATCAATTAGTGATATACAGGTACCAAATGTAACTTTTGCTTTCAATATTGGTGTGCTCACAATGAAATTTCATTTTAAATTGTTGAAGTTTGTAAGAAATATCAATGAACACTGCAGCTAAGTGCATCTGAAATGCTCTTAACCTTTTTGAAATATGAGAATGATTCTTGCAATCTCTGTTTGCAAAAATGGCTGACTATGCCAGCACACCACTAACACCCAGGAAAGAAACCACCTAACGATGACTAAAAGCACATTAGTTATCTGATGAAAGGTCTGCTGTCAATGGAAATGTGCATTATTTAATTCTTGTTAGCTAGTACTCATCTCATTTATTTTCCTCAGGCATTCAAGGTCTTCACATACACTTCTACCATCTGTTTGGATTTTGTTTGGCTTTATTCAAAATGTTTTTTCATGCCATCTTTAATGTGCCCCATACTAATATTATTTTTTATTAAACATAATATATTTATGCATCACTGAGAAGAGGAAGAGTGTCTTGCTGTTCTTGCCCTCCAGACAATGGAAGACACCAGCTGATGACATCAATTGATGACCAGTAGTTTGTTCCAATCTGCACAACGTGACCTTTCTGGAGTCCTGCGTCACTAGACAAACTGACACACACACACACACACACACACACACACACACACACACACACACACACACACACACACACACACACACACACACACACACACACACACACACACACACACACACACACACACACACACACACACACACACACACTTACGTTCAGGCAATTACATTTCCAAGTAATTTATACCATCCTATAATTATTTAATGTGTCAAATATTGACTCTGGTATGGATGTCTCACACAAAGGAACACGGTGGGACAGCAGGACTGATAGGCTAGGATGGGAGTCAAAGCCAGGCAGTGCGTCACATTGTAGAGGTGATTAATCCCCATTACATTAAAGGATAAAAATGACAGATTATACATTTTTGCCAATAAAAGATTTGACAGCATGAAGGCGCAAATGCAACAGGACTGTATCATTAGAATGTTAATTCTGCCCCAAATCATGTTCAATGAAATCAAGCAGAGATGACATCAAAAGCACTCTTGAAATTAGCACATTTTTTATTAAGTTTGAACAACTAATTTAACTTCAGGGAAAATTCATTCATTTGTTTAAATGCGTTTCTTTGAACAAAATGCATTACTTAACAGTTCTGGAAATGGATAGATGGATATGGATTGATGCATAGAAATATTTAGTGCTTTTGATTTATTTAATCATCCAATTCGCTATGCATTTCAGCAGACAACCAGAAATGATCCACTTTAAAAGACTGAAAGACCACATTATCTGCTGCACATTCATTAACATCAGGATGCTTTTTGCAACAGTATGTTTGTATGTATAAGAAGAAAAAAAAAAAAAAAAAAATGTTAGGTTTTCCGTAGTGCAGTGTTTTGAAGACCTGGATAAAACTTCAGGAGCTAGGAATACAACACATTCCAGCCAGAATTTCTCTCGATCCTCTCCAATCCATTTTTGCCATTTCAAAAAATTCCTTTTAACAAAAACCAAGATGGATTTTATCAACAGGAACTTCCCTGGCTGAAGTTCCTGTGGACTCACAGGCCCCAACTCTCTCGGGTCCATTGGACCTGCAGTCCTTCTCAAACCCCACCACTCCCTTATTCTCTTTTCTCCCCGTCAGGCTTGCCTTATGCCAGGAGGATGGGTTCTACTTAGTATGAGCCATGACGTCTGTCCCACTGTTGCTTATGCGCATAGCACTGCAGGGTCTTTCAGAGGCTGAAATTCAACACAGGGATAAAAGGTTATCGATATAGTTTAAGCACAAGTCCTGTGTAACTTGGAAAGGAAAGCTTAATAAAGCAGCATTGTGTTCAAGACCAACATGTTGCAATCATGCGATTCCTTTGTATTTCAGCTATGCACAGATGCACCATATCCTGCATTGCAATTAGAAGACAAATGTCAGCTCTAAAGCCTATTATTTGTACAGTAAAAACCCATGTTTAAAACCCCATTTATGGGCTTTTATAGATTTTAAAAGATGTGCAACAACAGCAACGCAAGTGCAATAGGTAGTCAGTGTAAATGGAGACACTGCTGGTCAATGGGTGAATGGAATAAGAGAAAATCTTCAGGTTTAATCAGAAAACAGTTGTAACGTCATAACCAGGTGGGATATTTGGTTCCTTAAGCATGTTTATATCAGAGATTTGTATATTTCTACTAAATCGAAAGTACATCGGGTATCTGCATAGTAAAGTGAGCAAGGGAAAAAACAATGTTTATTTATACAACTTTTTAATAATATATTTATTTCGGACATGATTTTTTTAGAGTGTAGAATGGGTTTCTGCATTTTATTGCCTGTGACTGAAGGTGAATGTTGTAAACAATGGTTTTGGCTATTAGCCCCTGTCGTTTTATTGCCCTGCAGTGCTACTGAGGGACTGATAAGGATATAAACTAATGTTTTCGCAAGTGGTGACACTTTTTAATCATCCTGTGTCAGTATTTTGGGGTTTTCCTAAAGTATTCATTCATAATTTCAGAGAAATATGAATACTATCATTCAGGCGTTGACGACCCATCACTAGGGGGCCACCATGGATAGAGTTAATAAACACATTAACATGCAATGTGTGAATGAATCTGTTAAAAATTATGTTGAACAAACATACCTCTCTAATGTTTGTGCTTCCCATACGTGCAGTTGGGTTTGTGCGTTTCCTTGTCTACACTTTCACGACTAGCCTTTGCCTGCTGCATGACCTAGAAAACAAATCATGGATCAGCAATAACCACCTACAAGCTAACAGCATCTAAGGCAGGTAAAGCCATACAAATCTGGCAATCACACATTCACACACATATATATTAAATATCTCTCGAAATGCGTCAGCATTGTGTATATTACTCTGCACAATAAATTTATGTCTAAATTTCTTGAGTGGTAGATATTTTTTGGGAGTTGCGGACTATTTTCGCATTTTCATATGAATATACCATGGGACCACCACCTCAACCCATTAATTCAGAAAGGGCTTCTAGTGGCGCCAGCAGACTATCTTCAAATATATATATATGCAGTTGAAGTCGGAAGTTTACATACACTTAGGTTGAAGTCATTAAAAAAATTTTTAACCACTCCACAGATTTCATGTTAGCAAACTATAGTGTTGGCAAGTCAGTTAGGACATCTACTAGTAATTTTTCCAACAATTGTTTACAGATTATTTCACTTTTAATTCACTATATCACAATTCCAGTGGGTCAGAAGTTTACATACACTAAGTTAACTGCTTGATATCTTATTTTCTGGTACTCTTACAAGCGATACTATAACGTCTCTGCATTTGAATGGATCTCTATGGGAATTGGGGGGTGGGACTATATTTAGCTAAGTCATCAAGGGTCTGACGTATCAAACAAGCCTTAAATCATCACTCTGCTGCCAGAAATACAGTAGATATGGATGGATAACTTGAAGGGTTTCTTCTCCTGACTTATTTTTCCATAGGAAAATTTGTCAGGAGAAATAACCCTTAAAGTGATCCATCCATATCTACTGCATATCAGGCAGCAGAGTGATGGTTTGAAGCTTGTTCGATACCTCAGACCCTTGATGACTTACAACCATTTTACCAATCATGTATTCCATACTGTTCCAGCATAATCTACAGCTAAATATAGTCCCACCCCCCAATTCCCATAGAGATCCATTCAAATGCAGAGACGTTATAGTATCGCTTGTAAGAGTACCAGAAAATAAGATGTCAAGAGTCTTTTGATGTTGTTGGGTCACAGACATCAGGAAGTCATGGCATACAAAGCCAAAGGATATGCAACCAAATATAAAAAATTTTAAGGAACAGTCAACTTAGTGTATGTAAACTTCTTACCCACTAGAATTGTGATATAGTGAATTAAAAGTGAAATAATCTGTCTGCAAACAATTGTTGGAAAAATTACTTGTGTCATGCACAAAGTAGATGTCCTAACTGACTTGCCAACACTATAGTTTGCTAACATGAAATCTGTGGAGTGGTTAAAAATGAGTTTGAAAGTAAATGTCCAACTTCTACTGTATATACATATACAGATCCTTTCCAAAAAATTTGAATATCATGGAAAAGTTATTTTTTTTTCCATAATTCCATTCAAAAAGTGAAACTTTCATAGATTATAGATTCATTACACACAAAGTGAAATATTTATAGCCTTTATTTGTTTCATTTTTCATAATTGTGGCTTACAGCTCCAGAAAACCCCCAAAACAGTATTTCAAGAAATTAGAATAGTGTGTCGAAAATCAGCATTTACTTCAGTTATTTCAGAGAATGAATGTTTTAGACTGAGTGTCACACTTTAATCATCTAATTTACTCAAAACACCTACAAAGTTTTTCTACAGGTGTGTCGTTAAATTGGACAGGTATCTCAGTTTGGTTCAGTATGGGGAAGACTGCAGACTTGACAATTGGCCAGAAGACCATCATTGACACCCTCCAGAAGATGGGTAAGCCACAAAAGGTCATCGCTAAGGAGGCTGGCTGTTCACAGAGTGCAGTGTCCAAGCATATCAATAGAAAGTTTAGTGGAAGGGAAAAATGTGGCAGGAGAAGGTGCACAAGCAAAAGAGATGACCGTAGGCTTCAGCGGATTGTCAAGCAAAGACGATTCCAAAATTTGGCGGAGATGCAGAGGGAGTGGACTGAGGCTGGAGTCAGTGCTTCAAAAACCACCACGTACAGAGTGTGACACTCAGTCTAAAACATTCATTCTCTGAAATAACTGAAGTTAATGCTGATTTTAGACACACTATTCTAATTTCTTGAAATACTGTTTTGGGGGTTTTCTGGAGCTGTAAGCCAAAATTATGAAAAATGAAACAAATAAAAGCTAGAAATATTTCACTTTGTGTGTAATGAATCTATAATCTATGAAAGTTTCACCTTTTGAATGGAATTATGGAAAAAAAAAACTTTTCCATGATATTCTAATTTTTTGGAAAGGATCTGTATATATAATTGAATATTTAGAAATGTATATAAGTTGTACTAAAAGTAATAATAATAAAGACATTCCACTGCTTGGTCAGGGATAATTGTGAGATCAATTACAAGGGAACTTACCATGTAGCAGCCAGTGTGGTAGCCGCACAAGTACCAGGACAGAAGCATGCTCGAGAGCGCAGTCACTTCCGAGTCCAGCACCGCACACCCTTCCTCGGGCCCCCCCCATGGGGGCCAAACACTTGGCAGTGGGGGAGGAGGCGGAGGAGTTGATGGCAGGATATCCTGCTGGAATATTATTTTATAAACATTTAAAAACAATACTGATAGACCCCTCAGCTGTCACTGTCAATCAATGGTACAACAGCAACCAATCGTACAACAGAAAGATTTAATTACAGTCTGTCACTCACTCACGAGCCTATCATAACTACATGATTACGATATGTGCGCACACAATTTCTTTGTATTTCAGCTATGCACAGATAGTCTTGTGTTGACACTTGCTGTGACACCAAAGACCAGGCATGACACACACATACTGTGGGGACCAAAAGTCTGAGGGCACTACCAAGTCCTGGTTGTTTTCATTATTTATCAGTGAATAATGCAACTATGATATTACACTTCTTATTCAAGAATACATTATTGAGAACAGTTAGAAACCAAAAATATTTAGATTTCTGAAATGCTCGTACGAAATGGGAAGCTACGTGAATATCTGGTTCATCCACCATAAGGTAGGCGTTTCTCTATTCACACCCTTTATTCCATTAAAATATTAACAAATGTCTGTTCCTAAAGCTCAATGTGCAAATATCTGGGCTATTAACAACTAAAACCATCTATTAATTGAATCAATCTGCCATTCTACATGTTAATGTGGCTACTGTTAGTGCTTATTAATATGAATTTGTTTTGAATATGAATACTGATAAGAAATAATGTATTCTTGTATAAGAAGTATAAACAGAGTATCATTTTATTATTTTGCATTAGTTTTTAAATTACTCAAAAAAGCCTACAGACACTGGAAATTATGGTTTATTACAAACACCTTACGCTACTCATTGGCCTTCACATCATAATTCACACAACGGCAGTGACATGTTCACCAGTGCCTAATGATATCCAGGAAGACAGAGATTAATCATCTCATTTAGTTCTTGGTCCCCCTGGAATAGTTGTAATATCAATATTTGCTTAAGGGAATGACTGTAACACTAATAGCTGATGCTGTGTCAGTAGGTGAAAATGCTCAAAGGAAATTGCTTTTGCTACCCTTCTCGCACTTCTCTGCAATGAGCTTAACAATGAGGTTAGCGGCCAATTGACCGTAGCAAAGGAATTTCAGTCCAGTTTGGAAATGAATACCAATTCACAAAAATAACCATTATTGTACACAGCTTATGCTTCACAATGGACACCTGGTGATAACACGTGTGAAATTTGATATACTATAACTTTGACTTTTAGTTCACATTTAAACACTAGGGGCCCTATCTTGGCGATCTTGGCGCTTAGTCCATTTAGGGCGTGTCCAAGTCCACGTTTGCTATTTTAACGGCGTGTTTTTTGGGTGCTAAGCACAGCGCAAGGTGCAACTGGGCTGAACCTAGTCTCTTAATTAATTATAGGTGTGTTTGGGCGTGACATGCAATAAACCAATCAAAATGTTATATCCCATTCCCTTTAAAAGCCTGCTTTTCCACCTTGGCGGATTGCTTATGATGGCGAAACAGACATGCTCGTGCGTGTTTAGTGCGATCAAGGAATAGGCTATATGGATCAATAGTAGCCTATGATCAATATTATTCGGACTAACCATTATGAGTTCCCGGTAATTCCTGACAGTGCTGTTTACAAAATATATGCGGTTAAATTTCATTAAAAGCACCTGCAACAGCTGAGAATAAGCGACCAATTGCTTCCGTCTCACCATAGAAAACGCCAAATTAGCCTGCTTGTTTAACAAATTTCGTTTGATTATGCAATGAACTCATATTCAAGCTTAATCCGAAGTTCATTAGGCTACCTGCATTCTAATTTTGATTACTAACATAAATAACGTTATTTTGCCTTAATGATGACACTAAATATAATAAATCTGTCAGGTTGGCAACCCATAGGTTCAGCATATTTTCCCTTATTTTATAATGTCCTGCTTATGGAAAAGAGACCAACCTATTTTACTGGTAGCGTAATGCTTTAAAACGATCCACTTTCCCAGGAAGACCGTAAAAATTGCGATTTACAGCAGAGGAAACAGACCTGCTCCTATAAAGCGCACATGCAGATAATGGCATTAAAATTTATTGTAAATTAATTTGGTAACGTGCTGCAAATTTCGTTTCTAATTAGCCGCTTAGTTCTCTTTAAAATCTTTTGTTCAGTTATGGAATAACAGGTGAAATCAGCTGGGTTTTAATAAGCTGAGGGTATGGAAACCTTGTCACTGTAATTAAAAATATATGAAGGACGAAGAATAGCTAATATCTCCGTTTTTTAACCATAGGCTATCGAAAAAACCATATGTATGCACAGCGAATCCGCTGTAGCCTAGGCTATTTGAAAAACAATAAAAGCAATATTCACTGGACAAGGTTTTGAACTTTTTTCAGTCACAAACCATTCTATTTACTTACAGGCTATATTCCTAGATAAACAGAGCTGTATTGTAATGACGTCTGAAGTGCATTTTCAGAACTCAAAAGTCCGTCTATTGCAGTGCGCGAGGTTTCCATTGAATGACAATTCACGCATTAGGTGTAAATGACAATTCGCGCATTAGGCTTGATATAGGTGTTATCAGCTCCTTTTTAATGGATAGCCATTGTCCCGTACCATCGCACATCGCCTGGATGTTGATGGAGTGGGCCGAGAGCAATGTAATGTGGCATCGTTTCCCTTCGCCGAGGGAAAGGTATGTGGACCTATGGAACCTTTTATTATTATGCATTTTTGATATAGCCTACACAATAATAATATTTCACATTGTGATCTAGATATTTTAGTCATGCTTGTGCGTGCCCGTGTGTAACAGACAGGAGGGTACGTGCGTTGTGCACACGCCTATGTAGACGCACTTATATGCGCCGTTAAAATAACATGTAAACAACTGCGACATGACTTTAGACCAGGTTTGTGGTGGTTCTAGCACAAGCGCTTTCTGCTGGTTCAAGATAGCAATACGCCAAAAAGAATCCTGGCCACTCCTCATTTTAAGACCAACACGCCCAGTTCACTTGTAATGGGCGCAAGAATACATGCCAGTTAAAGGACGTAAGCGTTAGGCGTTATAATGAACCTAGCGCCGGGTGTAAGATAGCAAAGACACTTGCGTTTGGGTTAGCGCCGCTTTGCGCCGGGTGTAAGATAGGGCCCTAGGTATGCTGGTGTAACAATTCTGACACTGGCATTGTCAGAATTCTATTCTGGACCATAGGGCCTTTAACTACACTGAGAATAGGTGCTTTTGGCGAGACAAACAACACAAGAGGACTGGCATTTGCTTTTCTGAGAATTAGCCTCCAGCCTCTGGTAAGGTTGGGGCCAAATGGAGTACAAGCAAAGCATCGGTCTCTCACCGCAGAGATTGTGGGAGGTACGGGAGGGAAGAAGTTAAAGGGAGGAGTGAATGGTGGGCAAGCTCCTATCTGCCCCGCTTTCCAGCTGCCCGTCTTCATCGCGTCCTTCTGTTCTTTCCCAGGCTCACTGTGGCTGCTGCCTCTGTCCCCCGGCACAGCCTGACAAACACACAGTCACAGACGGCCTGACGGGACACTCATGTGCAGCCTATAAACTTATCCGCAAAATACAAAGTACAGAATAATCGTGAGGGGGAAAGCTCACTGTGTTTCTATAAAAACATTCCACACAATTCAGCTCATAGGCTTCTTTGACTGTCAATCAGGAGCTGAGTAGCAGGAAGTGAACTGTAGGAGGAGCAGAACTGCAGGAAGTGTGCTACAGGATAACTAGTATTAAAGACCCACAGAGGTGCAGCCTGCTGGAAGAATGATGGCAGAATCTTGTTTTTTTGTGGTGGTCTTGTCTTTTTCTTTCTTCCTCCAATCTGTGTCACTGCTGCTGCAGCTGCTAGCCGGGCCCGTCTTCAGAACCTAGGGAGGAGGGGATATGCTTACAACATCTTCCAGCTGCTTCACTCACCAAAATGAACACTCCCACTCAAACATTATGTGGGCTTTGGTGGGAATCAACCCTCTGTTGAATTCATCAGTAAACATGCGTTGTGCGAATGTTCATTTATTTATAATAAGCCAGACACGGCTGTGCACAGAACATTAAGTTACAGTCATGTTATCAATGTACACAAAAGCATCCAAATATCCACTGCTAGCCATTTATTCTTATCTTTAGCCCTAGTATACATTTCTAATAGAAAAAATTCCTCTCGCTATCCTTCAACCCCAATGGGAAGTCTGTCAAAGTGACATCAATAAAGATAAAGGAAAGAATTAAGTTCAAATTAGCCGGATGTGAAACAGGTTTAAGAGCCTGGATGTGTTGAGTCACGCTAACAAACCTGACTTGACATAAGCTTCATGAAAGCAAAAAGCAGAGTTACTCCAAAATAATTGCAAAAGACAGCCGTCTCATTACTTCAGATTCCTGAAATCCTACACTATTGCTAGCCATTGCTCGATATTTGTGAAAGCTGGCTGTTGCATGAGAAATCAAAACACCCACTAGAATCATGAAGCATGCGAGCACACAGTGGTAATTGCTGTAGTGTTAATGTTGTCCCTGTGCAGTACGGTCACGGTGAGTAATCGTCTCGTTTACCTTGGCTGAAGTAATGCTCTCCGCTCTCCTCTTGTGCTCCTCCGGTGGCAGCAGGGCACTCAGCTTCAGCTCCTCCTCATTCCCGTAGCCTTCAAACTGCACCCTCCCACGGTCGCCCTTCTTCCAGATGAGCACCGCTGGATACACCAGGCCATCCTCTGACCACACTGCACGACAACGGCTCCCCAACACCCACTGCTGTCACAGGGAGAAGTCATTCAACACTACCAATTTCTTTTTCTGCTAGGCAGGCAGCACAGGGCGATACTACATAATGTATTTCAGGTGCAACACAGAAATACAATAATAATAATAATTCCACTACAAAGAGCAGAAGTAAACAGGGTGGCAGATTTCTTACTTGTTTCTCTCTCCAGGGCTGATCAAAGCCTTCTGGCAGAAGGGCACTCAACTGTACATCTTCTTCATTACCATAGCCATCAAACTTCACCCTGCCGCGCTCGCCCTCCACCGAGACCAGTGCTGCAGGGTACAGCAGCCCGTCTTCTGACCATACGGCACGACACCGAGACCCCACTGCCCACTGCTGCTGCACGGAAACAACACAACTTTCAAAGTGCTCAGTAACTTAACCACATCCAACCTTACTTAAGTCACTGATGGATTCAAGCCTTTCATTCCGCTAGGCCTATACTGCAATCAACTCTACCGTTTGGACTACCCATAAAGACGCAAATGCAGTCAATTTCCCTTATGGGAAATGCAACAAGTGTGCAAGCTCAATCTTTTCATGAGCACTTTATTTTATTTTTTATTTTTATTTTTTACATCTGGCGGGGCTCACTTGTGTCACTCTCACCCATGTAGCTGTACTCTCTTTTTCTGGTCCCTTGCTCTGTTCACCAGGTTCCTTGCTCTGTTCACCAGGTTCCAGGTTTTCTTTCATCCCGTCCACACTATCCTCACCTTCACTCACCAGTCCTTTCTACGTGAGGAGAATGAGAGACAAGGTCACCTTTCAGACTTCAAAAAGACTTTGTTAAAATGGAAATGAGTGAAGCTGGAACGTTCAAGCCATTTCCTTTGTTACCAGTTGACAGCCAAAGGATCAAAATTCTGATATGACAAACAAATGCATCTGGCTCTACCTGAAAAGACTTCAGGGCCCTCTCATAGGCCTTTACCAGAGCGGAGTTGTCATCTGCCACCGCTGTTGAACATGCCTACACAAAGAGGGAGATATTGGCAATCATTTTTAGTGGTATACCTAACTACTTTAGAATCCACATTTTTTTCTAATTGTATGCATTAGGCGATGCATTGTACAATACTTTGCTTGCTTAATTGTATACATCCCTAGTCTAGCATCATCTGACATTCTGCAAATCTCCCCAGAGAGAAGTGTTGGATATATCAGCCAAGGGTAATTGCATAACAAAAGGTAGTAATACAACCCTCATGCAATGTTTGCAAACAAACAGAACATCAATAGTAAATGTTTGCAAATACAGGTGACATCATGGACATGTACAGACTTAGTGCATAAAGCAACTGGAAATGTCAAGTCAATGTAATCTACTGCTGCCCCCTTTCATAAAACACACCGACAAATGTCCACCTTCAAATGGTAAATGTTAATTGTCGAAAAAAATGTGGCTGACAAAAATAAATCTTGGCACAAGAGAAAACTACTGAAAAAACATTCTTAACTGAAGGACCTGTAGGAAAAAAGGACATTAAGAACTAACGTTATTTAGGCTATGACCATCACAGCCACTTATTAGCCTAATACAAGCAGCAATTTTGTAGGCAGTCAGACTAGCTGACAAATAAAACTTCAACGCATGCAATGAGCACCACGATTTCACTTTGGTCTATCAGCCATTGACCTGTTAGCGAATGTTGGGTAAAGGAGCCAATCACGCGTTCCACAAATTTGAGATTATAACACACAATAAACTTACGAGATAACTGCAACACAATGGGTTATAAATTATCCTGTCGTCTTGATGTGAAAGGAAACTCGTTCATTATAGCGTTAAAGTTATTGTTACTGCACAATAGTGCCTAAAGTTAACGATCAAGTCGTGCATTTGGTAACGTTAGCTAAAATCTTCCTTTTAGGTTAATTAGCCATGTTATGAGGGTTCAAATCGTAACGTTACGCTTCCAGATCAACTGACTAATTAATGCGCGAAGATTACAAATCACTTTTTAAAATTAGAGGGTAAAAAACATGACGGTTATCTTGAAAATCGCTTGTGCTTGTGGGACTCAAATCCTAACGTTAGCAAGCAAGCATGTTCTCTGATATTCCACGTTCAGATGCTAGTAGTGCTAAGTTAAATATATTAAAATGAACGTTAGTCAACCGACAATAGACCATAATGCAAAAGCATGTGGTTCGCTAGACACATACAAGGGCATCAAACTCTTGCATATAATAAACTCGAGGTTGTCACAGGTCTTCGCTCTGTAAGATTCGTGTCCACATAAGTTACCGGTTTAACTGGTCAGAAATATAAGATCGGCTAACGTTAACTGGCTGGTTGAATAAACAAAGAATAACATTATAACACTCGTAGCTTGCTTGCTATAGCATTATGACTCATGTACCTCACTCATTTTGTGCTAACTAACGTTTATGAAGTTACCTAACTTGCTACGTTCTTACTTACAGTTCTGTCTTTTCGATAAACAATATCTCCATGACATTCAGCCATACCTAGATATACTCAAAATACTATAATCAATTCGATTTTTGCACATTTAACACCACGTCAAATGTGGCAGATTTTCCACGCAGCTCAAATTCCCGCGAGCCTGCCTTCGCGTGTGAGAGTCTGGGTTTCCAGACTCATTTCAAAATCATGACGTCATCTGTCAAAGAGCTAAAACCAATGTTGCCAAAACATGCCATCAACAACACTAATTTTGGAAACGACCACTGGCTTTTTAATCATGAGATTAATTACCAAGCAAACAGCGATATGCCTGTCGTATTGGGAACGAGCGTAGCCTACATTGCCATTTTAAGTGAAGATACGTGTTTTTGTTTTACTTGCATTATTTATTTTAGGAAAAGGGAAATATTCAAACTTTGTCAATCCCATAACTCAATGCGAAATTGATTACTGAAATGCCAAAGCTGGCAACCCAGGTGTCACCGCAGTATTGACCGTACTGCACGCTGGGACTTGAAGTACTTCACATTTAACATCTCATTTAACTGAACGTCTGTACGATGTCACCCCCGTGTGGTAAGATGACTGTTTTCAGCACCTTTCATGCTCTGTTAACCGTCATATTATGTTCGGGGTCAATTTGACCCGATGCAATGTTTGTCCTCTCTTAAAAACCAGCTAACCTTATTCATCTTATATGACTTTTCCTAATTTGTGGGAATAATTAGTAAACAAGCAATAAACATAATGCTATGCTTTCAAATGTCCTGTACCAACTCGGTATGCAAATGTGTTGTGTGGGGCCATTTGTGTTGTAGCTGTATAAAATGTAAGAAAATATACAACCTTTTTTATTTTTTATCAGATTTTTTTTCTGGGTGATTCTGGTGGCACTTTCCCATACTAATATATAGGGATAAAAGCATGATAAAATGTCAACATAATACAAGGGTTAAGTTAGGGACATAGCTACTGTATATGAAGTTACGTAATACAATTTTACTGGTAATTATGTATAATATTCTTGTTTACAATTGTGTTAGCCTATACGACCAAGTAGCCAATTTCAGACATCCCTAATAGAAAATACGAGATGCCTTTGTTTTTAAAAAATAAAATAAATTAATAGATTAGACCATTAATATACCTCATCAGTGTTTCTCGTTGCTGCAGTCACATACCCTCAAGGTAGGTAAGGGCTTTGGATCTGTTGACCGTGTGTATTCCCTTGTGAATTGCCCGCATCAAGGGGGAATAGAGGCAAGGTGATGCCAGTGATTGACTCCAATACTGCGAGTCCACAATAAGCTATGCAATTACTTTAACAGGCACCGCAGGACATCTCCTACAGTCTCTCAGTGCGTGTGAAATCGTAAAAAGGGGGAATTGCACTGTGTATTAGAGACGTAAGTTCGTGATCTTAATGGAGAGCTTCTATTCTTATTATAATTCGAGCACCCCATCTTCTAAGAGCACGCGACTGCCTTTTCATTGACACCTGAAAAAATGAATAACCAAAAGTCGTTTTTATGCTATTTCGGTCGTTTTGTAATCTCTTTAAATAGATGAAAATAGGGAATAGAGGAAAAATAACAAGACTCAGAGAGTCAATCAGAAAACGCTAGCAAATTCCCTGCCCCAGGAATTTGCGGTTCAAAGAAATATACCTTGAAATCAGAAACACTAGGCCTATAGGAGTGTCTCACACATGACATAGGGTATATCGCGCTTTATTGGTAGGCTATACGTTACTTTACATTTTCATCATGGATGAACAGTTAAAAGCATTGCACAAGACAGCAGGATTCATACTGGTATCCATCAATAGCCAATAGCGCATTATTTGCTCTACATAAATCACTAGATAGACTATGCTACCTGTGTCAATCATTTTGTTCTACGTAAATCACTGGAACGTTTATAGTAGGGTACAGTGCAGCCTGTAGGTGGGACTTGAAGATCATTCAGTGACTAATCGAAGTGATTTGACTCCTCGTTGTCTCCGAGCTCGAGCGAAATGAGTCATGCATCGTCGTGAATCAAAGCGTGAATCACTACCTGGATGAAAGTGAGTTGCATATTTTAAAACGGTCTAGGTCGCTGCACACATGCGACGATAGAAAAACATGTGGTGCCGGGCGCTCAAACCATAATATTATGTAATCGAGAGCCAATATCACAATGAATCCTATGCTTCAATGAAAATGGAACCATCCACAGTCACGATATGCAAAATAATCATAGACAATGGAGAACAGAAAACAAGGAATACAAGAGAAGTCATTTTTGGCCTACTCTTTCAAAGCTGTACCATTCGATTCGGTAGGCTACGCACTTGCCTGCGTTTGACTGCTTTCGGTAAACTACTTCAAGCTTTTGCCAGTAGCCTAGGCTATGAGTGAATCAATGAATGAGTCAATATCACACATCGGTGCTGTTTCCATGCTTTGCACGACGTGCATTTTGTAACGTCATTAAATGTATTCAGTGGGGATAAAACAGTTAAATCGTTCACAAGTTTATTACAGTAGCCTATAGCCTATCCGTTTCAAAATGGATGATATCTGAATAGTTAGTCCCGCGTTGTTTAACTATCAACGAATTGCAACAAACAGGCGAATTCATTCTACCAAGATAATTTAACACACGTTCAATTATACTGAAATAAAAAACTGACGTCATATTTGCATTTAATTCCCTTAACTAGCTACATTGTGAAAAAACTAGAACATTGTGATTTGATTGCTAGACCCGAAAAAGAAATGGCCACAAGATGACGCCCGTTGACAAAAAAGAAATTCGTAAAAAAGAAAAATCTATATCCACTGACAAAACGTAACTCGAAACCTACCTGGTTATTAAGACGTCATTGGAGATTACTCTCCCTTGCTCACTGACTAAATGTTTTAAGCACTTCTGTTGAAGTAGGCTAGCTACAACAGCTAGACTACATTTCGCCTTTTGCAGTGGCAAATTTAACTAGCCATTCAACACTAACGTCAAAAAACATTTGCGATGATGCTGGATGTATATAGTAGGCCTATGTATTATATAAAGGTATTTTCAGAAATGCTGCAAGCAATCATGTAAACAAGAACTGAACATAACATGACCCCGTGCGTGGGTACAGGAACCCATGCCGGGAAACTTTACAAATTGCAACGTGTTACAACATGTTCCATATGTTGCAGTGGTTTACACAAACCATGAGGGGGCAGCATTGATATGTATTTTCTGACGAGAATCGCTTTTTTTGTGTTTTATGTTCAATAAAATTATCAGACATAACAATAATAACCACAGTTTCGGTATCCGCCATGCCCCTCGTACGGTTGATGTGCATTAATCTTTAAAACATTTAATATTAATTTCGACATCATAAAATAGTTTGTAGCATCATCATACAACATAGGTGGGAGGTAATGCTGCTAGCCTACATAACATAAGATGATCCTGTTGTAGCTATTTGTAAACAGCTCTGATCTTGTGACTGTAGGTGGCTATAATTAGACGCAGAAGAACTGGAACGCAGACGAGTGATGAAAGTTCCAGGTAACACACACAGAATATCAGGAACATACGTGAAGCTGAATGCTGGGGAGTGCTGTTATCATTCGAAATTTAAAAAAGAAGGGAAAAAACATGAACTCTGCATGTGTGTAGGGGCAGAGTAAGAAACGACAGTGTTACAGCTATAGGATCACAAGAGTAGGTTACACTTAAAATATAAATAGGCTAATATATATATTTTTTTTTACTATTATCTCAATTGCACAATATAAGGGCAATACACACGACTGTTTGTCTCCAGTAAAAACGAGGGAAGTCAGGTGCTATAAATACACGACTCGCTACAAGTCCCTTCAACTTCTGTCCAACTGCAGAGACCAAGTGTCTGCACATGAACAATGCACACGATCTTCAAAATTTTGCACGTAATTTGTTTGTTTGAAAATACACTGACAACACACTAAGTCATTTGTAGATCAATTTGACCATTATGTAACAATTGTGCATTCTTGGGGACATGGGGAGGTACAATATGTAGCCTAATTCCGTTTTACTAACTTAAAATTACAAATTGGTGCATGTGGCTGCAAATATTTTCAATATTTCTGACTACCTCACTTTCAGTTTCCCTTAAGTTATAAAAAGGACTCCACACTCTGAGCGCGAAAGAAATTCCTTGGAACTCAAAATTGAAATGAATAAATAAATAAATAACAAGGGCGGGGGACGCGGGGTTATCGAAACAACCCCACGTGGGCCACGGAGATCCTCTAAAAACTATCCAATTGTTGTAAAGGGTGAGAAGTCAATCGAAAATGGCTGGCCAATAAAACACATTTTCAGCGGCGTAAACCACGCCCACATCAAAAGCAGATAAATACGTCGGCAGCGACCGGTTGAAGCAGTAAACGAAGTAACACAAGAACAGTGCTGATCGACATAACAGTAGCTGAGCATTGGATGAGTTTACACAGAAACCTTGCAGAAGAGCTTTGGATTATTTGCGTACGACGTTCAGCAGCATACAACCCTGTTCAGGAATTTACATTTTGGAGTTTATCCTACAATTTGTGGATTATAACTGCTTGAATTCAACATGACTCTGGAAGAAGTCGTTGGATGCAACATTACTGATAAAAGGTAAGCGCCATATCTATTTACCTTTATATCAACCTTTAGAATCGCATCACTTCCCTATGTACTAATGGCTTTGGAATGTAGAACTGCACACGATTATTGCAAAGTTTGCGTGCGCAGGCACATTTCAAGATTTGCTTATAAATTGCAGCTACAATAATGCAATGTAATTTATTTAGAATTTATGATTCAGGCTATATGTCCTATATGCGAATTCTAATAATGTTTTCTTTTTCAAGAATGGAGTCTGTGGGCCAAGCTTTAGAAGAATTGCTGGTGGCTGCCCAGCAGCAAGACTGTCTCACTGTCGGAGTCTACGAATCTGCAAAACTAATGAATGTGTGAGTATTATTCTCTTTTCTCAAATTTTAAGTAGGCTACCAAAACAAACTCAGACGCAGTCTCAAATATTTCTTTAAGATCAGTTTCTTATTTCATTATCGTTGTGATATGCCGATAAATTGCACTACCGTTGTTTTGAGCATGACATTAATTCTTGCGTTTGTTATGTTCTGCAGCGATCCAGACAGTGTGGTTTTGTGTGTGCTGGCGACTGATGAGGAGGACGAGGACGACATTGCGCTGCAGATTCACTTCACGCTAATCCAAGCGTTCTGTTGCGACAACGACATTAATATCCTGCGCGTCTCTGGCATGAGACGTCTAGAACAGGTTCTCGGAGAGCCAAGCACCGCGGACAGCAACGCCAACGAAGCCAAGGATCTGCACTGCATCCTTGTCACTGTAAGTATCTGTTTAACTTACAATGCACTCCTCTCCCGCAGTTGCTAATAACGAACAATGCTTTTTTGTCACAATACTTTTTTAAATGAACTGTCGTATGATTAAACTGAGTAGCATCGTCTTGCAATGACTTATCGGCAGCGGCCATCGCGAGTTTTTTTTTTGGACTATGCTAAGCGTAGGCTAGTTTGAATAGCTAGAGCCTGCACTTATGCAAATAAAGGGTAGTGTCGTGACTGAATACATGTTAATACTTGTCTGGCACTGGAGACCATTTGTCCAGTAAATGACTAGTTGCATGCATTCTATTTTCGCTAATGAATATTAGCTAGTTTACTATTATTCTAACTTTTTACGTATTTCTTTCAGAATTCCCACGTCGACTCACTGAAATGCCAAGCACTGAAAGAAGTCGGCAACTACTGCGAAGAGAGTCGCTGCAAAAACCAGTGGGTACCTTACCTTGCCCTGCAGGAGCGCTGAAGGAACTGACAAAGGAGAAATGAAAGCGTTAATGGAAAATTGAAGACGTCATTCTTCAAGAATAAGAACGACGTTCAAGAAGGCATCGCACAGCAACTGCAGCAAACCTGCACGGCCTGCGGCAGCTCAAGGAGCTGGGAGTGTGAGGAAAGGTCAAAGGGACAGTGGGCTCACGGTATCTGAACCCCGCTCTCTTCCTTTGCGAAGCGGAACAGCTCGGTGGCGGCAGGGGGGAGTTGTAGGAAAGCGAGCCGAATAGGAGTCTCGCTGCTGCTTTGCCAAGAGCTGATGGAGCAATCGAGGGCGGCAGCAGCGTGGGAGCGGACTTGCAGTTTCACTGCACAGGGGGAAGTTGGAACTCCTCTTATCGATGTTGAGACTGTAACCTTAATGATGGGTCATATAGCACCTATTCGTGGAAAAGGAACATTGCGGAATTGTGAAATTAATGTCATGCTTAACCGTTTTAAGCAGGAATGTAGTTTCTTTTTCTTGCTACATCGAATGACGAGCACACTTATAATGCTTATAATGTGCTGAGGGGAAAAGTCTGCAACACGAACTTTGCAGTTGCTTGATAAGTGGATTATTACAAAATGAAACAGTAGATTGCAATGTATTTTATTTTTATTCTTCGTAATTTAAAAAGAGTAATATATGTCCATGAACTACTGTATTGCTATGTTTTCATGTGTTCTATTTTTAATAAATTATTGCATTGAGACATTAATTTCTGTGTGTTGCATATGATTTTTGAATGTAGTGATGTTAAAATTAGTGGAGACTTATCTAATTTACAAAAATAATAGATGTCATGGTTTAAAAATATTCAGGATTCCTCAGACTACAGACATTAGGCACATGGAGGAGTCTGCTAAGTTCATGTAATGGAGGGGTGGGAAGTGGGATTGTGGACTGCTGAAGAGTATAAATATTTAGAATACTGTTTATATGAGTCACGGTAAAGCTCCGAAACGCTGACATTGAACTTGCAAGTTGGAACATCTGGAGTTGCTAGAAAGTGTTAAACCTACAGACTAGTAGAATAATTCAATTGTAACTTAATGCACTTACTGCTTTACACAAGTGATGTTCTCATCGAGCCAGTGCTCACTAAGACAAAGCTGAGCCAATATATTACTCTCAACGGTAATGTAATGAGTGATTGGGCTGAGGAAGCCTTTGAAAAGTGATGCAAGAGCACATCCATTGGACCTATGGCCACATTCATTTCTAATACACCTGTGCGGTATGCCGGTATCTACAGTGACACCCATTCTTGGACCAGTGTCCTGAGACACTATACTAATTCATAATTAGCCATTTATGTTCCCACTGAACCTCCTTCGTTGTAAACTACCTGTAATATAGGAAACCCACATACAGCTCAACAGCACATTGACCTGGGCAGACAGGTATATTGACCAACCACGGATACGGTAGAAGGCATGGCCCAACTGCAAATGAGTCGAGCAGAATTAGGAATATTTCCCCTGTAAAACACCATAGAAAATGATTTCTTTCAGTACTTGCTTTTGGCTAGATAGCATAGCCTTGTGCTACTATCATCGACAGGTCATACTAGACTAGACAGTAAAATATTACGTTCTTCAAACGTCACTTCAGATGCACATGTTACTCAGCACACTTAATTCAAATGTTTTCAATGAGGTTCTCCAAAACCAGGAATGACGGACAAGGCAATGGGTTCCTTCTATCCTAAACAAGAAAATAAATCTAATGAATTTTGTGAACAATTTTCTTGTTTATTTACAAATAAACACGTGGCCACTGCACAGTGTAGTGCACTGAAGGCAGCATTAGACAAGTTCAACTCTAATCTTCCAGGTCCACCAGCACTTTGGCAGTTAGCATCAGTTGAAATGTAAACCACTATATTGGGTTACATTAGAAAGACACAGTTAAGTTAGATCAGAGGAAAACAGGCTTATGTTAAAACCCTGGCCTGAAGTGGCCTCTGGTCTTTGCAGCACTTGCTAACAGGCATAATTTCTTGTCCCTGTGATGTGTATAATTCTGGAAATGCAACTCAGCAACAGCCCGACTATGTTCCTCCACATGCATCTCGGCCATCGAAATAGTCCAGGTGTGAAATGCACTTAGTACGTGTTAGCAGTGTTATATGGAGGTGAGTTGACTTGGAAAGCGGCCAGAGGATTTAAGGCTGGAATAACAGCGGGGCACTACTGTTTTACTCTTGAGCAGAGTGCTGACTGTGAGTTACTTCATTTAACTTTATAAAGGAATAGCTGTAAAACGTAAGCCACCAAAGAAATATATGATCAAAAAAAGATGCAGAAAATCCAAAAGGGGGTTCCCCTTCTGTGTACCATTCCAACCTACAGAATTTGATCAGACAAACAGCAACACAGCAGCAACAATTAGAAAAGGGACATGCTAAGGTAGTTACTTGTGCAATCTGTTTTCTGTCTTCAGCAATAAATGTGCACGGAGTTAGCGGATTATGGTTACTGCATTTATGAGGTCGAGCAGCAGTGGGACGGGCGGCTTTTCCTTGCTTCCTGATATCCGCGTCACATCCTCTATTCCACGGCAATGTTGCGACACCCTGCCCTGGGAGTGACAGGCGATGAGAGGGAGTCCAGAGGCTGGTGACGCAGGAGTGATGTTTAATTTGGCAGACAGCATGGAGAGAGCAGGACGGACTAGCCTCTCGCTGCTGCGCCACCACTGGGAGTTCACCAGGACAAATTTGGGTGGTCCTGACTGAACACACACACACACACACACACACACACACACACACACACACACACACACACACACACACACACACACACACACACACACACACACACACACACACACACACACACACACACACACACACACACACACACACACACACACACACACACACACACACACACAAACAAGCACATTTCTCTGACGAACACAGGATCTGCAATAAAATAACTAAAAAATAAATCATTAGCTGCCATTGTGAGTTCAGCTAATCATAGGATAGAACACAACGAGTAAATGGAGAGTAGTGCAAGTGTAAAACACCAGGTTCTCTCTCTGGTACATGAAATACTGAGTTGCCTGTCTGCCCAGGATGCCTTTGGAGTTAATAGATTAACAGACCATGAGTTCTCCTAGTGAATGTTCCTGTGATAGAATGGCCCGTTCCCTGCCTGCAAGCCAAAAGAGATGATGACAACCCAGTCTCACAGCTGGTGCTTAAACAAAGCTGTGCTGCTGTTATTGGGTGTGGGCCTATGGCAGGGAGGAGAAAGTCCGGCTAGAGAAAGCTGGACTCTGGCCGAGGCCTCCAGTACTGCTGAGCTGGCTTGTTACTCTGTCCTCTACGCACTTGTGCCCTCAAGCACCACCTGTTCGGCTGCAAGACACATATGGCTGAGTGCCTCCACCTAATTGCATCTGGTCCTTTATTTTCGGTCCAATTCTAATTGAGAACTCTGCGTACTCCTTAGTCCACTGTTATGATAAAACTGTGACTACAGCTCAGGTTTTCTGCACATAGTCAGTAGGCCGCGTGCGATAAGAGTCCCCTCTCTGTCAGCAGCAGATGGATTGGACAGAGATCAGAAAACTAAACTCAGCTGTGGAGAACAGCGTGTTTTAATTTTTTTTTCTTGTTAGTACACACCTTATAAGGGCCCTAGTGTCTCACTGATGACACATTATCAGACTCATCTTTGCACCGTCATGCAGTTTTTCCATTGCCATTACATAGAGTGGGGGTAAAAGCATGGAAAAGGAAGGTCAAAACAAATGGTAGAATTATTTCTAGTCTTGGAAACCCACACACACTATCTAACCAATCAAAAACAGGAATGTTTTTAAAAACCCTTGTTTGGATTTTCTTGATGTGCATGAGCATAGTAAAGTTGAAGAGGGGCTTCCTGAAGGCAGCTGGCTCAGAGAGAAGGGAGTTTGGTATGAGGGGGGAGGTTGACCCAAGCTTCTACCACACCCATTTGAACATATGGAAAAACTCAATACAAAGAGATACTGCACCCTTCTAAAACCCCAAAAAGCTATCCTAGAAATCCAGATAGTTTGTGAATCCCTGCTGTAACCCATGCATATTGAGAACACTGCAATTATGTTTAAAAATCTTTCTGTAACATCTCTTGTGGAGGCATTAGTCTAAACTGCACCCTGGTTGAGCAAGCTTTGCAGAGGCTGGGTGAGCTGTAGGATCGATACTGCGGTATTCAACATACAGTAGTGGCACCCAATAAAATGCAAACAAGGTTGAGAGTAAAATGACGGCGACTGGATAGGCAGGCTTTGTGGAATGCACCTGCATAAACAAATGAACATATATGCACCGGAAAACCCGAAACAACAGAGCACATGGGACAATAATGAAAATAAACGAATTTAAGTGCTTCATTTTTGATATCACGTCCTGTAGCACATTTTTCTCAACTTTCTTGTACCGCAGTGCAAATGTTTTTACTTATGAAGAATACTGGAAATACTGAAAGAGAGAGACTTCATACTGCTTATCCAAGGGTGCCCATGTAATAATAAGGGCAAATGGTCAACATATGAGGCGTTTAACAGTGCTAAAACCTCAAGCATCCAGGGTATTCACTGGAAAAGTGGTTGCAAGGTACATATGCTGTGGCTAGGGTCAGTCACCTGGACCCAAAAAAAAGCGTAAAAGCCAAAGAAGTGCACCACACATCCCGTCCCTCCCACTGCTGCTGTTCTTTGCTTGGCCCAAATTTGCTCTGGAATCTACCGGCCATTTCCTATAGTCCCATTTCCCAGCTGTCTTAAACACACACGGGGAGTGTGCCAGGAGTGGTTAGAGGACACAGCCATACATCCCTGTTTTCAATCATCTACTCACCTGAGATTATTACAGCCAGACCCCCGCAAGGCTGATGTCTTTGATTTAAAAGACCCATATATTGTTTATTATTTTCAACGCTTGGAACTTGCGCTTCATTTGTGATCATACTGACACAAAATCCATAAATGTGTCTTCCCCACAATTTCTGCTGCCACTTTTGTTAAACATCAAAATAATTACAATTATGAGACCCCGCCCCTGTAATAACTCTCTAAATAATTTCAAGAAACAGGATTAACAAGAGGATGTCATCCGATCCAGCCTGTTTTACTGGTTTCTGCTACGCAATTTCTTGAGCCTTCCCTCACTCTCAGGTCTGTATATATTAGTGTCAATGGTGTCTGTTGCCTGAGGAATATCTGATGCTGATTTTAGGCATTTGCCTGTTTAGTCCTGCATTCATTTCAAAAGTAGAAGTGCACAAACCCTCTGATGTGACAAAAACAACAAGGTACAAGCACAGCCTACAATGAGATCTTCCAACACATTTTGAAAATAGATCTGTGGATATAAATGTACAAATAAGAATACGATTACTTTAAAATAGAAAGAAAAAGTCATTAATATAGCATCCAGTTTCGTCAGAGCCAAATTTATATCTTTTTTTATAGGCTACCCTTTCATCTCGAAATTAGCTCACCCAGGCAGTGGAAAGCACGCATGGCAACGTAGACGTAGGGCAAATCCTACGTCAGACGCAGAAAACCGCAGATCACTATGGAAACAGCCAGAGGATCCCCAGCCAGAAGGAATCTTTGTTTTCACTTTTGGAACCGAGTAATACGTGGGTAGCCTACCATGCATCTTGTAGCTCACGAATCTAGATAGTAGGTAAGATTTGTGATTCAGCGACCACAGTGAATGCTAAATGTCTCCCCCTAACCATTAGCCACCCTTTGTAGCAACTGCATGCTTGAATGGATTTATTTGCTTGACGGATTCACTACGACAAATGACAACGTCGATTAACAGCCTTTAACAGATTGCAGACATGGACTTAGGCTTTGGCTATCATTTTTCTGTATAATTTATGATGCAATCAGTTGCAAAGCCTATGCATTCGACATTCAAATAGGACTTACAGACACAAATAAAAATTACATGAATTTATATAGCATTATGCTAACCCATTTTAACGGGTTAATAGAAAAACAAAACCACTTTATTAATTAATTCGTATTTCCAAGTTATGCTTGTTCGAAAGTTTATGCCGACATTTGAGTCTAGCCTACTACCACCGAGAAAATAGTAGGCTATTAAACACTAAATGATTATCAATTGCCATCAATTGTTTTTCGGCAAAGAAAAGGCCAGTCAGATAAACAGCCTTCCGCCCCAGCGCATCATCACAAATAATACCAACCAAAGATGGTTGAGCTGGATTCACGGAAACTCCGGAAACGTCACTGCCCATTTAAGGGCAACTTTATGCCGCGCATTACGGCACTGATGATTTATTCATTATTTAGGCTAGATCTATATGCCTTGAATAGTTTTAATCGTAAAGGAGATGCACGTATGTGCACGGGATAGATTCGTGGTAAGAAATCACACGGATGCCGAAATCAATCATTTTACATTTTTAATCAAATTGCACAAGCACACATTATGGCTCTGGTAGCCTACATTTCTTAGAATCGGTGGTAATTCGCAGGAGTGTGTGGAGTTGCACTGCGAAGAATGCAGATGGAATGCCTGTGATACCTGTGTCGGTATCAATATTAATACAACAAAGTTCAGCAAATCATCTCGTTCACGCGTCACACCGTTGTGTGCACGTGTAAAGAAAAGACACTTGTACTGCACAGTATAGGAACAAAGACTTGTAACTGTGAAAGTAGCATCTCTGTTGAATTTATTTTTAAAATATTTATAAGTTCGTGACAGCTAAACTAACCTAATTTTACAGACGTTATCTGGAAACATTCTTCCACATGGAAGTAAATGAACCAAAACACCTAGTTAGTTTATTGTGGCATATTTATGCATGTGCGCTTGTAACCACGCACGTAGCGGCGAGCCTATCTATTAGCTACATAAGGCTATTTCGAGCCAGGAAGCGAATGCTGTGCTTTATTGGTCGCCTACTTTGAGCCTGCGCTCATTGATCTAAGTTAACAACAGCAATAGAGTAAATAAAATATTTCCAGGAGACCTACAAATCTAGACATTAAACAGTTCTCATTTATTGTAATGGTTTACTGAAAGGAAACAGATTATTGTGATTATTTAGACAACGACCTCACATTGTCACTTCTTGAATGCTTGTTCTTTTTTTTTTTAAGCTAACGTGGGCCTGCTATGCTATGGAACATTGAATTCTGGCGAAGAGACCTCAAATAAACGCTGTACAACTTCATTATTTAAAAAATGTAGCACATTGCAGACTCAGCAAGTTAAACTTCACACTCTGCATGTGCTCAGGTTCCCATCCTGGGGCCTCTGAAACTTTCCTCTTTTGAATTGTGTTTTATCATAGCATTGACAGATATTTTGCAATGATCCTTCTGTGGATATTGAGCTCATGTGATGAAATCTTTCAACTTTTGCTTAAAGAAGGTCCTGTGGGAGGCGAGGAACATCAAGGTCTATCAAAAAACAACGGTAGACCTGGTCACTCTCAGGAGGAGGGCGCAAAACCTCCTCCAAGACGGCGTTATGGTTGACTTTGCGAAGGACAAGGGTCTGGCGAGAGAGAAATGGGGGGTGGACCATTGGAAAGAACTGATCATCTAGTCCACCCCCCTCCATCCCAAGGAAGAGAGAGAACTAAAAACTTGAACAATGCCCACCCAATAACCCGGGAACGCATGTTTTGCATTCATTTCAATGTCCTGTGATTTTGTTTTTGTTCTGTGGAATTTATGTATGTGATGTTTCTTATTGTGGTGTCTTGAATGTTGCATGTCAATTTTAAAAAATTTAAAGGGACGGGAAATAAAAGTCCCCCCCACGATAAAACATGTTTTCAAATTGTGAAATGAAAAGTTGATGATTGTAATGAAATGTTTTTATTGGATTATGAAATTTACAAAACCAATAAAGACAAATTTTGCTTAAAGAACTGGACTGATGATGTGAACATTGCATGCTCAGTACTGAATGACAAAAATAAATTATTTGACAAAAAAATTGCAAAACGTAGATCACAACCCAACCCCACCCTCCAGTCAGCTGTGCTAATAATTCAATTTTTATTTAAGATTTAAGATCCTACTGACTTCAAAACATTAGGGTTAAATTAAAAAACATTAGGGTTAAATTAAGCCCAAAATTACCACACAAAAGCAGTAACTGGCATTTGATATAATAATCACACAAGCCCATGTGATTCTAGTCACTCCACTTCCATGTCACAGAAAACACAATGTTATGTGTTACACTGCATCTAAGACTGTACATGAAAATCAGTTAACCTATTACATTGTGGGTGACAAATGCCAATTTGCCAGTGGCTTCCATAATACACCCTGGAAGTACTTTATATAGCAACTCTTTCCATACAAGATTTATTTAGACTGTGCAGCAAATAAGAAAAACACCTATTCCAACAGAGAGGGGGGGAGAAAGGGCTGGCATTGGGTTTATGAAGAAAAACAGCCAAAAAGAGACATTTCTGGTTTCCTCCTGACACACAGACAGAGGCGGAGACATGCTGCCTGCCCAACTTGTGTTTTTTAATGCTCCTACATAAAGGCTTGATTTGTGAACTGGAACGACTTAGCTACTCTGCCTGTCTCTCAGTCTGGCAGTCTGTGTCTCAGCATGGGTGCACAGTGTCCAGAAGTGGGGGGCCACTCAAAAGCAAGGAGACCCAATGCACTGAAATAATTAGCCATGTCTTCTAGCCAGAGGACAGCCTGCCACATAAGTTTGAGCTCAACATATAGATAATAATACAAAATTAAAAGACACCAGCTGTGTTTTTATGACCTAATGCCATCCTACAATCTAAACCAAATCAAACAGACGCCGCATAGTGCAACCGCTCATTTAATCACTTATTTGAACACTTTAATCTTTAGCAGGATTTAGCATGGTTTGTTTTAACGTTATAAACCTAAGGCACGGGCAAAATGAAACACACCGATAACTGTTTTACAGCAGATGTGAGTATGCAGGGCGCTTTGAGAGCTGGTGTTCAGATGGCAACTCAGCAGTGAGAGAACTGTTTTTTTACAACCGGAGCCTTTCTGGAGAGTGCAATAATGCTGTTAGATTGGTCCCCATGAGCATGCAACAAGCAAATATCACAAGCCACTTGCAAAGAAGCAGATTATCTAACCAGATAAGGAGACCTACTGTAGGTCATCTACATATCGCCTACACTACTCTTAGCTAAAGGTTCAAATTTACCTATACCTAAGCAACATGTGTTTTAGTGCTATAATAGCAGGTTTCTTGGCAACAACAAAACAAACAAACAAACAAATAAATAAATATAACAACACATGGGGTTTAGCTAAACTATTTTGTGATTTTGTCCCTGTATATTTATTAATTGTCCCTGCGCTATACCGTGGCCTAAATGATCCAAGTTCCTGTGCTTATTTGTCACGTCAGCCTTTGTACTGTACAGCACAATGTATGCATGAAGTACAAAGGCTTTTTTTCCCCGGAGGTTACCTCCAGTAGGTGGGTTCATCCTCACCTATATATCTGCTAAAGAATGCAACCTGTCTGGCCAGCCATGTCCTGGTAGTGATGTTTACTGTTCATGTTCACATGACCCAAGCTCACCCCTTAATCCTCTCTGTGAGCCTCTATCTGGACTTATAAATAGCCCTTCTCTCGCGGTGGTGGTATGTCTTAGCCAAGGAAGGAGGGGGAAAAACAGGAATTCCCTTCGTCTCTCCATGAGAGTGAGAGAGAGTGAGTGAGAGATGTGGGCATATGATGGGGGGGGGGGGGGGGGGGGGTTCAACTTAAAAACAAAGCCATTGTACGTTGCAGAGGAAACAGGGTGTGTAAAAGGTGCGTCAATAAGGGCTATTATGAGACAGGCCTGTTGACAATGCAGGGCTGTGTGTTTTAACAGCCATTCCAAAACCATGGAAAAATATATGTGCTGCCTTGAGGCCTCACACCGAAGCACAATAGCTGTGTTCATGAGTGGCTCAGGCCAGAGGCTGCGATTCAACTGGGCAACTGCAATCTGGGGGCCATGCGCAGGGGAGAGAGCTGAACTAAAGCCAGAGAGACAAGAAAAAAAAAGCCGGAACAGAGGGCCTTTATTTCCATGGTAGCAATTGCCGAGCCTCATTCAAAGCCGCTGACAGAATAAAGCTCACAGGCCGCTATTAATAGTTCAGCCGGTTGGCTATTTTTAGGACTGTAGAGCTATATTTAATCCTTAAGGAGTGGCGGCCACCTTTATAGTCGGGCTAAATGAGGACCAGGATCGTTGCTCAATTGGCTTTCCCTTTGAGATGCAACGGGATGGTTGGATCTGTCTCCCTCAAATCTCTTCCCTGCCAGCGTAATTGTCTGCAGTCCCGCCATCCCGGGATACAGAGGCTCACAGAGGCACCGGGGAGCACTGGGGCGTGCGGCGCGGAGACGCAGATGTAGCGGCAGGCTGTCTGAGGGGAGGGAGGCTGCGGCAGACTGCGGAGCGCGGGGCTGCTGAAATTACAGGGCCGCTCTGGGGGCCTCTCCTACCTCGCGCCTCCTTTCATCTGCACCCAGCTCACCCAACCCCCGACCCCGCAGCAAGAGAGCACGCAGCAGCCGCAGGGTTTAACGGCCGCAATTATCCGTACTGGATTACAGCGACAGTAACAAATTTCACCCCAAATAAAAAAAATTTGCACACGGCATTTCTCTTTTACACTCGATAATACGTAGCAGCACGACGTCAATGTTTTATCCCCATTGCATGCCATAAAATCTTGGAATGTTCTATTCGCAGGGACTTCAGCAGTTAATTGCATGTGCGATAAGCTTATTAATGGTATTGTCCAACGGCTCCTGTTCAGGTGGGGAATCCGTGAATGCTGAATGCAGCCTCTTGTTGTAAGATTTGCCTGAAGTCATCAGGTGGGCGCAAGAGGAGGCGGGGGTTTTCCAAGGGTATCCCACACGATGTGAGTCAATGGGCATGCCTCAGAGACCCGCTTATCTATACGGAAGAAGCCCCAAGTGCGGAGCCCTTGCTTTGCATGATCACTGGGACGCCAGCCAGTCACCCTCCTCGGCTCTCTCCATGGGCTTTCCCCCACTGGCTTTATTTTTCCAGGCCGAGCTGCGAGCGTGGAATCCGGAACTCAACACCGGCTGCGCCACGGAATCCCGGCATTCTGGTACTCCCCCCCCCCGCCTACTACCCTCACTGTCGATGCCGCTCACTGCCATAACAGTGGTGCACATAGCAAGGGGGGGAAAAATAAATAAGCGCACCCATTGTCTTATCGCCCTTCACCCACAAGACTTCCTGCAGTTGCCACGATACTCTTCCTGTTACAGTGGGGACGGCAAACAAATGAGGTAGCAACTGAAAAAAGCATCGTGGATACAAAAATCCGCAGCTTAGCTTCCATTATTAAAATATAACCCTTCACACCACTGGAATTGGTCTATCAGGATTAAGGTCTAGTCTTACGTCAAATCCTCTGTAGATGGATGTTCAAAAAGTACTGCATTTTACAAGTCCTTTCGCACACAGGCAGCTTGGGTGGGCTCATCAAAGACATTGTAGGGGGTATTGTGGAAAGGGCTGCTTTCAGAAATTATTTAGCTACCCGCATTAGCGAAGAACTTCATAAATAATAGCAGGAAATACCAATGAAAATAAATCAAATCCACCTCTATTCCCCAATGGGAAGTGTGCAGGTCCCTCTCCTCTCATGTACACAGATGTTAAAGCATTTCGTTGCCATATGCTCTATGAACAGGCCTGAATGTGTCAGAGCGCCATGTTGTGATAAAAAAAAAATTTAAATGAATGCACCAGCTGTGCCCCAGCAAGCTCTGCAATTAATGTGTTGTCAAAGATTATAGTTTCCCCTTTTTGCTTAGCCCTACCTATATGACAAAGCGATTTAGTGGAAATTTAAAGGCTTTTCCCCCAACGAGCGCTGCAGCCTGTGTGCGACTGGATGTGCTCTATTTCTGAATAAATGTTATTTCTACATAGCTGTTTAACCGGAGTGGGGCCAGGGGTTTATCTATGAGATTTATTCTAGAATATTCAAATTCATAAAAAGTAGCTGAGGTTTGGCAAATTCATTCCAGCTCTGGCCTCAATGACTCAATTGAAGCCATTGTATGGATAAAAGCATCAGTTTTTCCCTGGTCTGAATCAGTAGCTAATTGAAAGGTTCAAGGAAAAGTGGGTAGGCACATAAGAGAGAGTCATAAAGACTCGAGTTGCCCATCAGTGTAGATTTCAGTGCAAATTTGAACTTCCCACAAAAAAAAATGGGGAGTTGAAAGAAACCTCAAGTGTAGCCAATTTCAAACTCACTTTGTTACACACCCAGCCACAATCTGGGGTCAGTGGGAGTTGTGGGCGGAGGGGATTGGGTGGGATAGGGAACAACAGCACACTTGAGCGGGAGTTTACTGAGGTTGTGGCAAAGAGCTTAAATCTAAAGAAAATAAGAGCTGTCGGGTATCCCACATTTGGAGCGTCCGACCAGCACCTCATCAGAGAACGTGAATGTGTCGGGGGTTGGGGGCGAGTGCCAACATTGGGGGGTCTTGGAAGATTTAGTATTTGTTTTTGATTATAATGTATGCTTCAGCAGGTTTGAAGATGGGGGGCGGGAGGTGGGGAAGGATGTGCTCAGCGCTGCAAATGAAACATACACACCCTCACTTTTCCCCGGCAATGGCTAACACAAACCCGCTTCAACATCCACGCAAGAGAACACGCACAACGTTACCGTTGCGGAAAAGGGGGGCGCGGACAGAAGGGCGAAGAGGTAGAGAGCGACGGCGAGAGAGAAAGAAGGCATGTGCGTTTCCCCCCCCCTCCCCCTCCCCCCCCCACCGTGACTGATTGATCGCCTCCCTACAGCCGGCAGGCCACTTCACAGCGACAGACAGAGCCACGCACGTGAAAGAAAAGTCACAAGGGCTTCAGACGTACTCTTTTTGAACAAAGGAGCAGAGACGCAGAACGAGGCGCTTAAGTCGGACGCGAGAAAGTCAGCGGCGGCTCGCTGCTCATTTCTCCCCTGGCACATTGTCACAACATTAGTCAGACCGCGTCATCGGAGATAGCGCTGACTGCTGTTTTCTCATTTCGCGAAGCCACTCTCTCTCTCCCTCTGCATTTCATTACTCACAAAGAGAGACACAAAGTCATCTCTTACCACCAGAGCAGAACAGAGCCCTTTGCTTTCGTCTATTCAGAGTCGCAGTACGCCCACGCGGTGCCATCATCGTGTGTAAACCGATAGGACCATATCAGTAAACTGTATTTACGATGGCCTTTTCCGTAGGCTACGAAAGGCCTAAAACAGCGCGCCTCATGGCTTATAACAAAATAATGACCCCAGTTTCCCCTTGCTTTGGTTAACATCTGATATTAGGCAATAAAAATGAAAAAAAAAAGGATTTGTTTATGGGTCCACACATTTGTTTTTAATACAGCATACACATATGCACAAAGACGCATACATACAAATGATTTATACATAATTACCTCCTATTTTGTCATGCTATCTTCCTTTTCACTTCCTTCCTGTAAACTACTTATTATATTATAATGCATTTTATTCTGTCCTAACCTACATCCCGTCCCCTATGCTATCCCGTTGAGAAAGATCCTCTTCATATCACAAAAGTCCCATTGATTTTCTCATTGATCTCGCTCTCTTTTCCGAGCCCCCCTCTACATGGTTTAACCTACAAAGACAGACTCCAAACTCTCACATAGTTCATTAAACGCGCAGAGCAGTGTGAGAGCATGTTGCATATCTGCTTACAAGTTCTCTGTACTGTAGAAGGCTCCTCTCTCCTTGTCTTGACATGCCACTCTTAGTTTAACAGCTGCACTGAAGCGTATACTTCACAGCACACAAACACGTCTCTCTTTATCATTACTATGCATTATCATTTATTTGCTTAGCAGACTCGTGTATCCTGAGCGACTAACGCAGCTACGTCTCACATGTTATCAGTTTACACAGCAGATAGTTAGTGAAGCACCCAAGAGCGTCTCCCCCCCCTCTCTCTCTCTCCCTCTCTTGTTTGTCAGTTGTTTTGTTTTTGTGTCTTACAGGTGCAGAGCAGGGAACCACAGACATTTTCAGAAGGAAGCACAGCACGGCAGAACTATATCATTAGAGACGGCCCAGGGTATAATACAGTTGCCAGAGAACTGTACACACAGCTGAACAAGACCTGCTCTATGGGGGGTTTTCAGCTCTTCTCCCTAAGCGCCATGCCAAGTCGCTGTACAGAACTGCTGTACTCCTTCTAGGCCCCACTATTGACAGAATGCCTCATTAACAGTTGCTTATATATACTAAATGGCTCCATGTGTTGCCTTGCTCCTCCGTCAGACCTTTCATCACAATTTAAAATCAATGACCGGCAGCCAGTAGACCGCCTGAGCTCCTGAGCAAATTTTCCCTGTGTCTATCCTGCAGCAGACAGCCTGTGCCTCTGTGTATTGCCTATCCGCGGAGCCCGGTCTGCCCAGCTGGACAGACATCTGCTTTCTCCCCAGTGACGTGTGCCTCTCACCTTCTCATCACAATGCTGGGGTCAGAGGTCATCCCAAGTCTTACTCACAGACACGTTCCAAAAGTCGAACTTTTCAAACACTATTGTTGGCATATGTGTGCATGTTAAAGCTGCTGGATGTAAGAACTCCCTTAATCCACACGCCCGTGCTGCTGTCCCTTTGTACCCAGGGAACCATGGCAACCAATTTAGATTTACCTATAGTGCATTTTAGTGTTCATTTTGATTTGGTCAGTTATATTTCTGAAAGGGCACTAAATATATTCCTCTGAAATATGATCACTAGTTCACCCTAGTGCAATTGTCTAACATTTATATAACAGCGAAAATCCTGCTTGAAATATAATTAGTTACCTGGATTTCTTTAATGCATTCTTTCATTGAGAATTCACAGTAAAATGTCCAGTGTTAATTCAACTCTAACAGAGTACATATGAGTTCAATTGGGACCATATGTACTCTGCAAGAGTTAATTTAACACTGAACACTGTACTGTGAAGACAGAACTGTAAATTATTTAGACATCACAAAAAGGAGTTTAGCTTCTTCAGAAAGGAAAGGTCAGTGCTTAAACAGGCATATACAGTAAGTCCCTGCAATTAGGCAAATTAAAAGAGAGCTATACAAATGAAAATGAAATTAAAAGAGAGCTATGCAAATGAAAGTGAAATCAAAAGAGAGCTATACAAATGAAAGCTATTCAAAAATGTGTTTTCCTCTCATAAACCGAAGATTGCAAGCTGGGGCCCTTTTTCAAATTTTTTTCCAAATGCCATGAGCATTGTACTACTGTAGCACTAATGCATTGCATTTTTTACTCGCCAAGCCATATATAAAAGTAGTGACTAGTGCTATTTTGCAGGGCCTGGATATTAAGTACAGTACCTACCTGAATTTAAAGTAAATGCAAACTAGCAATGCTATTTACCATCAGGAATATAAATCTTCCCTGACAGGAGGCTGAAAATGTGCAGGTCCTTTTGTTTGTTAAGCGCCTGGATTGACTGACATTGGCTGTGTATTCAAGGTACTTAAAGCCGGAGGACACATAATGGCCACCTTTGCTTTTCAGGAACGGCACTTGAAAAATCCCTACGTCACACTTATGGAAGTAAACCCACAACCTCTCTTGTCCACTCTGCACTAGCCCTCTCGAGGTTTGTGCGCATTTATGAAAACAATTAATTATTTGACATCGTGTCCTGAGGCTCGCAGTCTTATCTGCGCTTTGCAGAAAAGGCTGGAATGAAAGGAGGTCTGCTCTCCGGCACCCGTGCTCTGTGCTCGCAGAGGGTCAGAGGTCAGGACTCTTGACAAAAGCAAGAGCTGGCACTTTCCAAAAGCCACCGAAAACAATACAAAAACACACTGGCATGATTTCTCCTGACACAGCTGTCCCTCCCCCAACTCCTGCTCGCCATGTCTGCGTGTGCCACTATTTACATCACAAAGACAGAACCCTCCCGCATTGGCGGCTCAGACACTAAAAATAGCAACAGGGCCCGGATTCCTCACCCCTGTGTCACCCTCTCCTCCCAGCCGACGCCCCGTCCATGCTGTTCTCATTTTCTCCCAAACAAAAGGAATTGCAGCAGGGCTGCATTTCTTATAGCAGCGTGCAAACATCGGTTTCTTCTGCTCAGCCTTATTGCTGGACAAAATGTCTTTGTCTGGGGGAGGGGTCTTAGATGCATATATTCGGGCTAATTTTAAATAACAGCCCTGAGGACAAAGACTTGACAAAAAAACACACACGTACACACACACACACACACGCACACGCGCACACACAGACCCAAGCAGACCAAACCATGTGCAACTGTAAGGGCCTCACAAGACAAGTTACATGTATGCACATTCCAGCAAGACAAGGACAATCAGTCTCTTCTGCGCTGAACTGGCAAACGATAGGGAGAAAGGTCCTCTGGGGAGAGAACGAACACACAGTCCTGGAACACACTCTGCTCGGAGCTGCAGGCTGTTCAGAGAACAGTGTCTCCCCTGCTCCTCTCTCTCCTGCCCTCGCCTGCTCCGAACCCAGCCCGCCTGCTCCGTCGCACAATGGGGCACTTGCGCTATGCACGTCTGCTGAGCGCGGACACGGGCTTCAGACGCATTGCAAATGCGAGCGGGATCGAGGACAAACCCAATCTCCGGGCGTAAACGTTGGAGGGACTCCCGCTTCCGAGTTTTCTGCTCAGTGACCCGGCTCTTTCGTCAGGTGACGACCAGACAGCGCTGGGTTTCATCTTGCAGTGTGCAAAGGGCAGAAGGGCTTTCTCAACGCAAGAGATAACCCTAATAAACAACAGACGCGATGTGACTCTCTCATGCACCAGCGGTGACGGTTCCAAAAGTCGTTATCTCGGGATTATTCAAATGAGTCTGCTGGTGGTATTTTTCTATCCAAGTCTTCCGAAAGCACCATGAAGCTGGAAATCAGGCCAGAGGCTCTCCCAGCCTATCAATGTGTCAGCGAGAAGCAGATTTTTGCTCACTTGCCTGAGAATATGCTACGGTGGTTATTTATGGTCTGTGCTCACCAGCGCCTCGCTGACTCAGTCCACAGACAGGGAAAACAGGACTGTCTGAAAACGTCTGGAAAGCGAGCGAACCGCCCCATAATAATAATAATGATGGAGGAGACCACATGAACTAAACAACCGTGCGCACACATACACTTCATACACACGGGGTCTGGGCCTGAAAGGCTCTCACTTCTGTCTCAGTTCTGCCCGACAGACGCGGCATCTTTGCCTAAATAGACGCGCTAAGGAAAAAAAAATAATGAAATGGAGACATTTCCCCAAAAATTGCAGACAAAAAGGAGTGGTCACTGGTCACATCAGTCGGGACCACGGGTGGACCAAAAGCCACATTAGCCAGAGAAACGTTATAATTCCGCATAAACACAAACGCAAAAAGCAAAGGAGTTTTCTGTTCAAGCTGTTACTCATCAGCTGGTGGGGACCTCCCCCTCCCAACCCCCACATCATGCCTTATAAATAGGAACTTGCTAAATGTCAGATTATAAAAAGACTAGCTCCTAAATATCACAGTGGAATCATGCAAAACATAACAATGAACACCGGGATTCTGTTTACGTCGGTTGCTCGGACGTTTTCCGCGTGTGATTTATTTCAGAATGAGATGCATCATTTATACGACCTGAGTGTCCAGCTGTAAATGTGCACCCACAAGCCAATGTCAGGGCCTGCGAAACTGCGCAAACATCGCTTTCTGCAGAAAGGGGAAGTGACAACTGAAGCTTCCACTGAAATCTGAAAGAAACATAACTTCTGTGGGTTTGTGATACTGCTTGGCTACACCTGTGGAGTGAACGAAATGCACCATGTGTGCATTGGTGTGTGTGTGTGTGTGTGTGTGTGTGTGTGTGTGTGTGTGTGTGTGTGTATGAGCATGTTGGTCTATGTTCTTGTGTGTGTATGCATGCATTCATTTGGATGTGTGTGTGTGTGTGTGTGTATGTGATTGTGTGTAGGAAGGGGTGGGGGTGTAGAAAGCGAGGACAAAGACAGTAGCTGGGAAACATCCCTTCATCCAAAATGCAACTTTTTGGCCATCCAAATACATTCCACCCAGTTCAGAATGTAGACATCTAGAGGGGTGGAAATCTAGGTTGAGAGACTTTTTGATATAAACGGACTAGGCTAACTCAAAAAGCCTGGCTACGTGCTCGTCGGCTAGATAACTTTCACTTTCAACTAAAGGCAGCCGGGTTTTTACCTCAAAGCCTAGACGGAGTTTCACCGACTTTTCACCACAAAAATGTCCACAGGGACACCTGTTGCAATTTCGTAGGGTCACCCTGTGGCCACACCTGCTCCCTGCTCAAAGAGAAAAGAGATCTGGCTATATTGTGCAGGATCACTGCGTGCCCTGTGGTCATGCAGTCAGGGTAATTAACACACACTGATAAGACACTGCATGTGCACCTGGTTCATTTGCATGGTGCACAGAGCCATGCCCATTGAGATCATGCTAGGGGATTTAATCCTTTACAATGTATGAGTGGATCTTTTATATTTAATGCTAACTCAATAATAATCAAGTTTATTAATGTGATCTGATTCCAGTGACAAATGATGTCCAGGACCTCTCACTAAGTCGATGGTCGTGCAGTATATGTTTCGTATGCACTTTTAACATCTTAAGGTGTAATTAAGTAATCAAGGTCGTATTTCAAAAAATTTTATAAGGAAAATGCACCTGGCTTTGAAAACTTCCACAAATGTCTCACATTCTCAGAGTTTACCCCTGAAGGACAGGGCTGTCTCTGGACCCTGGGAAATATGTCAGATCGTTATCACCCATCTCCGGCTGGTCAGGATTATTTCAGCTTTCACGGCGTTGGGAATGACCCAGTAACTCACACACAGATGCTCCCTCACAGACCCGTGTGTGTGTGTGTATGTGTGTGTGCGTGTGTGTGTATGTGTCTGCTGCTTGAGGTCTGGCTTGCCTGCTGACTGGAGGAGACAAACACTGCCATACGCGCAGTCACAGCTGGTGGGGTGGGTAGCTTCATTCAACAAATGCTCCAGTCCGGAGTCTCCTTGCATCCTCTACCGCCCCTCTCTCGTCCTGACAGCAGTTGCTAGGCAATTAGTTTTCTGGTGACCTACTTCAGTGCAACTGCCTGTCCTGATTTCTGAGCTCTTTTCTCATTTTTCCTTAACAATTTTAACAGGTCATGGTCATTTCCCATTCTTTCAGTGAGGGCCTGCAGACCAAGGGGCGTTACCAAATAAACAGTTTGGAACCGACAAAATAAATGCATGGTGATTAGTCTAAAATCACTAATCTCCCACCATGCACACAAGCACACACAGCTCTACATGCTGGGTTTCAACAGTATTGGACCCCAGCTGGGCCTTTTCTGCAGCTATGATACAAAAATACATAAACAAAGGGCAGTGTCATGTTTTTGCTGAGGTACTGACAAAATGAATCTGCTAAAAATTACACATTTGGAAAAAGCAATGGCATATTACCATTGAGTCAAATTAGTTAAAATACTGCAACAGAATTTAATGGGGGGAAAAGCATGATTAGCCAAGAGCTATTGGCCATTGTAGAAAATCACATAATTCTCTTGGTAAGTGGTCTGTATTTGCAAATGTAAAAATGATTCCCCTAGGATGCAATGCAACCACAGAATTTACAGACTTAGGTTTCGGGGGTAAAATGCATACTAATATTAGATGCATGCTAATTATAAATGACATTAGCATGAGAGCATGGTGGTGAAAAATAAAACAGAAGAAAAAGAAACAATTCCAGATGACAATGATCATTAGACCGCAGGACATAGGAGAGCACAAACAAGCTTCACGGGACATAATGTTTCATTAAACACTGGCAGAGGAGAGATATATCCCTGAGCCAGTATTACGCTGCATAGCTTACATGGAGCTAATTATGCTTTGTGAATGCACTTGTGAACAGAGGTAGATCCGTCCTGCAGGCGCGAGAGACTGAATCGCAGCGCTTGGTTATAACTACACGCCCTCTAAAAGCTGCTCGTGTGTTTACATGTGAGAGTAATCCAGTGCCGCACTGCCAAGGCGAGGTTCATTTCTGCAGCCCAGTGGGTGCAGGGCATGAGGTGAGGCCCCAGGTTGGCCCCCCCTAAAGTGGCATCAGAGGGAGGGGTGCGACCGCAACGCCGCACCCGGGAGCAGGGGACACCGGTGAAACCTCCGCATTTCAAAAATGGCTGACGCATCAGTCAGAGAGCCAGAGGGAGAAAAGACAAACCCCATGGAAGATTGCTCTCTCATTATGTGAAGGGAGTACTTTTTGGCACTTAGTGGATTCCTGCGTGTTGCTGGATAAAAGGAGGAGACGATAACAAGGACAAAAAAAAAACACAGGCAAGAATTTCAAAACTCTCTGGTATGAGGGCACGTGTTTGCAGACATTCCACACGTTCAGATCCCGCTGGTAATAACAGAAAGGCGTGCAGACTCCAGACATTGCCACACCATTTTCGAATGATTTTATTTTCCCAACAGCTGCACTTTAAAAAAAAAGTTTTATTTGCCCTTGCACTTGAATGAAAGTATGCCAGTGTCGTTTTACACATAGCGAGGGTTCACTCAGCTGGGAGCTAGTTTGGATCCATCTTGTGCCGGAGGTATTTGTTGCCCAGCGGACAGCTGCTTCTGCTTTTGAAAAGCCTTGAAAGTATGTGTATGTAAGCTTTCTGGGCGGGGTCCCCATGGTACTGTAAGTCAGAATGTGATCTCAGCTGACCTACACCGACCATTAACACTGCAATATGTATATTTTTTTAAGGTATCAAAAGCCAAAGCATAGCATTCGTCAGCTGATACTCTGCAACCAGACGCGGAACCAAATGATATGTAAAACTGCTGTTTGTGTGCCTCAGAACTCTCGCTGGATGACTGCAGATGACTACAGATCTCTTTCGCTATTTGAGGCAAAAGGCTGTCTCAGAAAGCTGCCGGGCGTGCAGGCCATTTCAGACGCCGTACTAAAGAGCACCGATGTGTCTTTGCGCAGCTTTACCTGATTCCTGCCCAGCTGAGAATATCGCAGACCTTTAGAAATGAAGTCTCTCTTCCAGTGCATGCCACCGCCCCCCCCCCCCCCCCCCCCCCCTCAAAATGCTTTTAGACGTTACACTTCCTGTGACCGTCTCTGCCTCTTTTTCCCTCCCTCGCAGTTCCTGTGCTGGCCAGCAAGGGAACGCCTCTGTCTGATAAAAGGGGGGCTTGCTTTGGTGGTGTATCAGCCAGCTCTGAGTCACGCTGGGAAAACCCTGAGGCGGCAGCCAGGAAAGGTTTCAGGGAAGGCACCCAGACAGCGTAAACACATCTCACGGAGCTGTGAACAGCTCAGCAACATAGAGGCCGCTTTCATTTCAATCACGCTACGTACAGGTGGCAGCCACGCTTCCTCTCTTCTCTGTCTTTGCTGAACAGACAGATATTAGTAAGTGACCAGGATCACAGAAACGATGAACAAACAATGCAGGATTAAAGGCCAGTGTTTTGAAGGTTTGGACCTAAATTTGAAAACATTTGGTTAAAATGCTCCTTGACACATAAACGTAAAAAGTAAAAAAAATAAATGATGGGAAAATAATTAATTATTGAACAATATCTCAAGATGAACAGCAACTCAAGAAGTCAAAATATTTTGTGATTAGATCAATACTGAACGATCATTTACCTAAACCAGCATCAGCATAGCAATGACATGTGCACTGACACACAATAATGTGAAATAGTACTCCCAGAGCAAAAGTCTGCAAAACATTTTTGCAATGGAAGGCTTTAATTATTTCTTTTAAAGTGACAAATCAAAGCCATTTGTCTATAACACACATAAATAAACCCTTTTAAGAGTCTAAAGGCAAATCTTTGCTCACCAAAGCACAATCTCTCCTCAGTACTGGCAAACAACTTATCCAAATCAGCACTTTTTCCTATGCCAGACATGTGATGAATTTGTTACTAATGTCTCCATGTGTATTTATAAGGGAACTCTTTAAAATAATTCATACATCAGGTTTATGATTTTCTCTTGAGGGAACACTCACACACTCCTACCGCCTAATCACCCCCATAGTGCGAGTGACCCCCATCTGAATCTTGCCCAAGCGTCTGGTCAGCTGTGTTGAAATCGCTCGCAGAGCTGGGTCATTTCTCAAAACGCTGCATAACGTATGGTTACATTCACTGATCCTGCAGTCTAACAGGAAGGCTGTCTGATAGCCTAAGGGAAATTTTGACTGGGATCAGAAAAGCAAATGTTTTTCCTGGAAACCTTTCTGGACAGCACATGATCATTTTCTCCACGAAACAGTCCAACATGCTGATTTTGTGTGAATATCGGGAGCACAAGAAGGAAGATTATGTCTGTGAAAAGGTATCCATTTACAGCTGAGCCATATTTCCCTCACAAATTATTGGAACCTATTTAACATGCATCCAAATTCGTGATACACTAATGGACACAGAGACAAATAGAAAAATGTACGACTTCACTTTACTGATATTGTTAACTTGTCAGAATAAAGAAGAGATTTTTGATCATCCATTAGATGTGCAAAGAACTGTACATATATATAAAATATGTCAAATATATGAAACAGCCATACGGAATGAAATGGAATTGAAGAAGTGCATTACCCAGCTGCATTGCATCAAATTGCTCACGAGTACAACTTTGGCAGACTTTTTTTGCCAGTGACACTTGGAGACTTTGAGTCGGATGTGACCCACATGCTGCAAATAACTTACTGTAACAATCAACAAAAGAGGAAATAAATGATACAAGAAGAAGAACATTTTGCTCCTGAATCTGAATACTGTAACTGTTCAGATTCTTCCTTGATCTGCAGCACGCACATCGCCAGGGCAGGGCTACCCTGAAGGAAGAAGAAACAAGTGGCGCATAATTGAGACAGCTGATACCCTGGTGTGATAAAGGGACTCTGTGTTCTCTCAGAGGATCACCAGTGGGACTGCAAGGTGGAAAGGTGGGAAGTGCCTTTGCCTTCAATATCATGTCATCTATTTTTTTTAATGTCTGGAATGGGAAATGAAGGATTAAGACATGTGTGGTCAATCCTGCACAACTTTGTGTGTCTCTGTGTGTGTGTGTGTGTGTGTGTGTGTGTTTGCATATATACAAAAAACAATAGCGCAACATATTAAAGAAGTAGAGCCTAATATTCCCCCCTTTCAGACAAAGTGAAACATAACAAAAGCATCATGTCCTCTCTGCAGCTTTGACATGTTCATTTCATTGCAATAAACCTAAACAACCAAACGGGTTGAGAGAGCGTTGGTACTGAACTGTGAAATACTCAGAGAAAGCAAAAATATGAACACTGTAGTAAACACCGTTGTCTTTGTTTCTACCTTCCATGGAAGTTAAGAACTGAGAGTGCATAGAAAATAATCAATACAACTTTGTTGTTCAGTGGTGGTCCAATTACTGTACTGTAACCACGTGTTCACTCACAATTCATACAATATGTATGTTTGTGTTTGCCTGCCCGTGTGGGTGTGCGGGCACATGCACATGCATGTGCATGTCTGTGTGTGCGTGACACAAAAAACCGAAATATGCGTTCAGAAAACACGAGGCTGCAACTGAACATGATGAACAAATGGAAGCAATTATTGCGAGAAGATTAAGAAACGATGCCTGCAACCGCTCTGCATACGAACAGAGCACAATGTGTATTTGTATCCACTTACAGGAGCCACACAGCGCATACTGGTGGCAAAGGGCCTGCTTTATTCTGTCACAGTCGAAGGAAAGAACAGCAAGACAGACAGAGGGGCGACTAAGCCAGAACCCACAGACAGTCAGACAGACAGACGTGCAGAGATTGTGGAAGCTGATGTTGATGGCTGGGTGAAGTCGGGCTTTGAGAGGAATGTGTGACTGTCTATAATGGCTAACCGGGGCTGAGAGGAGCTGTCTAGGAAAACAGCAGCCTGGAGTGGGCTGGTGAGCTTGTGTTCAGACTGTCTGGGACAAGTCAGCCTCTTCTCTGCCCATGTCTCCCACCATTCCCAACCATTCTTTTATGAGCAGCTGAATAATTGCTTTTTAATGTATAACCTATATAGAGACCAAAGGGGTGACATCGTAAACAACCGAAAGATTGATTTTTACGATAGCAAGAAAAAAAAAACATGCTCTGAAATAGTCTTATCATGCAGAACAAAAAGCGCCCCGACGCCGCTCGTGACAATTCAGAGGTAACTGCAGGGCGATCTATTTAAATATGCCTGACGCCTGCCACAGGCAGTCTGTGTTTGAGAATCTGAGATGCGAAAGCCGGGGCGTAATTTGTTTTCATTCTGGCTGCCAAGGAGTGTCGAGCAAAGTGGAATTGCAGTGCAGTTCATGCAGAAAAAAAAACGTGCGCACACACATGCGCGCATAAGTCCGCACCTGCACACAAACGCATGCACACACGTAAATGCAAATACACACGTTGCAGTTCAGTTGCTTCAGAACAATTTGTGCTTATTATGACTATCATCAAGAGAGGGTAAATACTATGGACGTCTGAACATAATGCGTTTGCAGTCGTAGTAATGCAGAGATGCACGTGTCCTGCTTGTGTCTCACGAGGCCATGCACGAGATACGGGCGCATCCATGTCCTCTGCGAGGCTTTCCTCCCGCTACAGACTGACACTTCACCACGTAGCGCATCCAAACTCCGACGCTATGGGCGGACTGTATCGGAACGGTCGACAAGGGTCAACGTAACCGCAGCTTTCAAATGTGTGAACTCTACCTACTGTATATCTACCAGCTTATCAGTGATGCACTGACCACGGCGTAAAGAATGAGTGCTTTCCCCCGCAGCCTCTTGATCAGAATTGTCCGTACTCGTTGGCGGAATGCATGAAACGACCATAACGTGTCATGCTATTATTTAACCCCTGTGGGCTGAAGGGTAAGTCTATGGAAGTGTGGCTCATTGGCTCACTGATCCTCGCAGAAGATGAGTCATGTTGTAGTAAAGCCACGAGACATAGGAGTAGACTATAGTTCAACAGCACACCCCTGAACGGGGCATACACGCCTATTGTCCAATTCCTTGATAAACAAGGAAAGGAATGCAAAGGTAATTTAAGAAAGTCAAGAAGTAGACAATAGTACTCGCTCCCTCCGGGCGGGCGATACTATCGTCAACAAAACACATGAAACTTTTGGGAGAGCCCAGGGCCTCAAGACTTTGTTACTTCATCAACAGTGCTGGTTTTTACAGCCTGTGTGGAACCTGCCACGATTCTTTTTAGGCGAACCACCCACCTCCTTACCAGTTACACAACTGTAGATGTCTAGAACAGGTGTGCCTTTCTCTAGGTTTTGACTCACCTTGTTTCTACAGTAAATTAGTACAAAGGCTCTGGGTGAGAAAAGCTGACTAGACAACTACCCCTCTCTCCATTAAAGAAGCAGTCAGGCTGGGGAAAGCATGCTTTCACTCGTGCACTCAGTGGCAGGTGGACAAGCAACCAGAGGAAGACGAGACCCACTGCTGCATGAAAAAGCCATTAAGTTGAAATGGAGACGGGACAGACTTAATCAGAGGCACTGGATGTCATTTTGGTTGGTTTTGTTTTTCTTCCTTCAACCTCACGACCCTACCCCTTATTGATGTCCCCCCGCCCCTCGATTGCCCCTATACAGGAAAAGAGTAGTGGGACCGTGCTTGTCTGGGGTCACAGATCAGAAAGCGTCAACTCTGGGTGACCCCATGCAACACTTGACTGGGCACCTCAACATGACTGACATGCTGCTTCAGTGCAAGAGTGTCCTTCAGAATTGATTGAGTGAACAGCACAGCCACACTACAGATGGGACAAGATGATAGAGTCTAGTCAAAGTCTTATGGACAGTCCAGTCGACAACAGGCCCTCCAGGTCCTAATTATTTCACCTCCTTGTTTCAGGAAGTAAGCTCATTAGTGAAATCAGGTGTTGTAGTGCATGGTTGTGCACTGTGGCCCGTAGGACCTGGAGTTCAGTACCCCTGGTCTAGATTATTTAAATGGAAGTTTGTTAATAGTTACAAAGCTCACCAGTGCATGTGTATTGATATCACATATAACACACAGTCATGCATTTATGGATTTTTGCTTCTCATATTAGTTTGATATTCAGAACGGGTGTCAGTTGTACAGTCAGTTAAGTGCTGGGGATGTGTCCAGTTTCACATCCAGCATGTCATCTGTTTTAAAAGACACACCCATGTAACCCCCCCCTCCCCCAAAAGCACAGCGCCTGCAGCTGTTATAGAGTAGGGGTTGGGGGGGACGTCAGCCGGGAACATTTCCCAGACTTGTCAGCATGTCCTACCCTGTGCCGCTTTAATAAATTATTGCTTCCCACTAAAGACAGAAAAAAAAAGGGATGTGTGCGTGGGATAATATGCCACTTACAACTTTGATACAACTTTGACTCTGATAATATACCTGAACTTTACACGTTATTAAACTAATATCCTGCAGAGGACTAAAAAGGAACCTCCTCACAGATTTCACACTCGCACTTCTGCTATAAATAAGAGGCAGCGATTTCCCAGCACTGTGGAATACTGGGAAGAATCTCCCACCTGCTCCTCCCGGCCCTGTGGATTACAGCACACAAATATCTGCTCTCAGGGTACACTGGCCCTCATTAACAGGGCTGGCATGGCTCAGCACTTGCATAACAAAATGAAAAAGGGTTCCACCAGCACTGTGGCGTTCTGCACCGTACGCCACCAGTACTGAAATGCAGAAGGCCTGAAGTCAGGAACAAAATATCCAACCTCAGAAAGCCTTAGTGTGCAGGGCAACCCAAACTATCATGCATTGTGAGTATAACAGAATGTGCCAGAGAGCCAGGGATTAGTCTCAGGTAATCTCATTCCCAGCAAGGGGGGAGATTACGGTGAGGAGAGATAGCTACTTATTTCAGCGGTCAGTCGTCAGCCTAGACAGTGAGGCTATGTTTCTTTCTGCAGGGGACGTTGGGTCAGCAGTCACGCACCAGACATGTCACAGGGACATTGTGAACCTGGAATAAATTCAAACAACAAACTTTGCGGCTCAAACACAACTTTGAGTGCATGCTTACACACGCGATACACTTGTTTAAAAAAAGCGATGCAATTTCAAAAGGTTTTGTGGCTAAGCGCAAAAAGGTGTTATTTGTAAACGAATATATTTCGCTTGCTGATCAAGTTTTTTTTCTTCTGCTCCCACGTAGATACGGAGCAGTGATGAGTAAGGTCGAAAAGTTAAAGAGGTGTCAATTTTCCAGAAGACGTGTCTTTCTAGAAGACTTTTGGTTCCCAGGGCCCTTTCTCACGGGCTGTACTTCAGCAAAAAATTTCAGTGAAAGGACTTCCAAAAATTCTAGCCTGGGGGTCCGTTTGTTTCAACCACGCCTCTCACCCCCCCCCCCGGTTTCTCCCGCACCCTCCTCTGGCACTCTCCTTCTCCACCTATCTGGGCTTGTCTGTTTAGGCTCCCCTTTTCCTTTCTCTCTCTCCCATGTTGTGAAGGTGTGAGAACAGTCCTTCCCTCTATAGCCCCCTCAGTTCCCACCCCCTTCACAGACAGCTCAACCCCCCGAAGTGGGGTCTGGGCATGCTGGGATATGCAGGACCCATTTCATAACAATTCCCACAGTCATAAAAACCCACCAGTTACCCCCTATTCCCACCAAGCTTCCTCTTCTATGTCTTCCTATGAAAGCAAGACACATTATGCTAAATCAGAAACTCCAATGATTTCCCCACCATGGTTTAGGTACTGTAACGCATCTATTGTTGCCACCATTTGACCCAAAGTAGTTTACAACACAGAATACATTTTGCTGTTGCATAACAGTAATAGGTTAACAGTAGTGGGTGGAAAGAAGTGTGCATCACAGATAGTGTCTTTCTCTGGCTTCGACTTAAAATGATGGCACAGGCAAGATTAGGACAACCTCTCTACGATTGGTATCAAAGGTGTTACAATTTTGTCCATGAGGGGATCTCTAAATGGCCAAGGTACACAGCAGCGAGCTCTGAGGTGCGTCGACACCAAGCACACAGCTGCAGTTAGTTATTCTTGAGGAGGCATCGGTTAAAAGCTCTCACAGCTGCCAGGGGGAAAGGACAAACAACCCCCCCTACACCTCCTCCTTCCCTCATCTCTCACTCTCTCTCGCTCTCTCTCGAAACTCGTGGTCTTGGGCCAAAGTCACAGCGGAGGGAGCCAACAGGGCCCCATTTCCTAGAAAACGTCAAAGGTAGAAAAGCACGCGGGAGTGACCTTTAGAACTGAACGCACTGAGAGGCTCGGGCCTGCGCAGATGCAATAATATGATACAGAACTCTCACTGGGCGACAGGAACAGGAATGTTACCGAACTTAATCAAGAGACTTTCATTTAATAGTCAAAACAAAAAACGTACTACAAGCAACAATAAAATGCACTCCTTCATTTTAACACAAACCTGTAAAAGATTAAGAAATCAAGACAGCTTTGCTTTCCTGTTGTATCTGGAGAGCCAGCTTCAATATAAACGAGGAGAAGAACATTGTAAATGTTATCCGGTTTTTAAGCATACGCATTTCTGAGTGAAATATATGAAATGTTTATGCAAGCCGCATAGGTTTTCCAGTGAATGCATGCATATGCAGAGATATGCATATGCCATGTATCGGTGAGAGGGGACTTGTGTTGATACTCAAATACTTGGACATCAGCGCGGGTTTCCAGGAAAAGGGATCTCAATAGGCATATACAAAAGGACGGCTGGGATCAACAGCGACTGTAGATGTGTGCCAGCTCATGCATTGATTTGCTTTTGTAATCAGGGTTAAAGGGCCAAGTAGCCGGTAATTACACTTGAACTGGAATAATACCGATACTGAACCATGTTTCATACCTTGCATTCTTGACTGTGTATCGCGCACTTTTAATTCCAGACCACTGTAAATATAACCAGTGCCTTTTCCCAGACAACAATAGCATAATATAATTAAATAAACCATAATGAGATGCGATACAGCACAATAGCTATTTTACTTGTCCATTTTGCGAGACTGCGAATACCAAACTCCTGTATCACGTTTGTCCCATTGTCTTCGGTCCAGTTAGGTCACTTTCTCGCCGCTGCATTGTGAGACGGCGTTCTGCGTTTCCCCCCCCCCCCCCCCCCCGAAAGTCTCTTGCCAGACGATCAGCGGACCCCGGCGCGGCGGGGCACGCGGGGAGAGAGGAGGCCGCCGAGGCCTGTGAGCGGAAGCGGCCAGCGACTCACATGACAAAGGAGCATTGTGCCGAGGCAGGGGTGATAACAGCGGGCTAGACCTGGGAATGACCAGAGCGAGGAGGGCCCAGCATTCAGTGGGGGGACAGAGCCTGCAGAGATGGAAAGAATAGAGTACAACGCGAGAAGGCAGACAGAGCCAAGGTTACTCTTCCCAAAAGGTGACCTCCATTCGCATTGTCCCCTCTTATCCTGCAGGAAGAATGCCCCTGCCTGGTTCTCAGGAACCGCCGATTGTCCTCACAAAGAGAGGAAGAAGTCAAATAAAACTTGGGGGCCAAATGCATAACCACTTTGTCAAATTTTCATGTCGGAACATGACAGAACATGACAGAGTGATAAGGTCAATCCCATCGCTGAAATAAACTAATTTGCTCTTACGCGTGCTAAACGCCCAGCCATGTAAGGATGAACAACTGAAATAGCGGGGAAGGCAGTTATATCATACGCAAGGGCAGACCTGTGCCTTAGGTTGTGCTGTGGCCACATGAAAAAGCAATGTGACAAGCCAGAGCGCAGGGTTCACATGCTGTATAATCTATGCTATGTGCTGACCAAGTCCCATATAACCTCATAATAGTATCATGCAACATTACACTAAAGGCCACATTCGCCCCAGTTGGGACAGTGTGACATAGAAATGATCCTATAATAAGCACAATATAGTGTATGAAACACTATATAGTATAATAAATACTTATATAGTGTATAAAAGTACTGTGTATAAAATACTAAATAATGCATAACGGCCACAAATACATGACCTCACAGAAGCATCCTTGTTCCTTCATTATTTAGAGCAGGGGTACCCTATTTTATCTGAAAAGGGCCGGCGTGAGTGCAAGTTTGTGTTTTAGCCCAGCACAATGACACCCGAGTCTACTTATTAAGGTCTTGATTGAAGACAATGATTAGTTAATTAGTTGAATCGGGTGTCGTCGTGCTGGGCTAAAATAAAATAAAAACTGCACTCACGCAGGCCCTTTTGTAATAAGATTGGACACCGCTGATTTAGAGATAACAACAGTGATCCATGGAATCATTTCAAATCAAGATCTTAAGATGTCAAATTACAACTGTTATTTGTATGTAGGCTATATAATGTGACAAAAAAGCACAACATTAACTAATTACATACACTTAGGCTGACTCGTCCAGAAACCGTCAAGGAAATGTTGAGTTTGCAAATATCAATATGTCCAAAAGGAAAAACTTTTTTTTCATCCTGCAGGGTAGACCTATTGGGCAAACTTTTAATTCTGAACAGAAGCATTTCTTTGGCTTTCTGACAGTGCTTAACTTGGTAATTTCTGGAAGCACTCATTTACAACCACCGGTTATTTAAAAGGAGAATAAAAGGCACAGCTATGTCGATGCAAGCGAAAGTGAATCCCCGTTTTATTATTCTACGCCGCCCTAAAGTACTGCTTGCTTTATTTGCGCCGTATTTTCCCACGACCAAATCCCTGTGAGAACGCAAAACCTTTGGATATTCCCAACAATTCTGAAATCCACACCTCTCCGTGTGTGTTTTGGGATCATTCACCATCACTTCAAAACGCGCCTTCTGCTTCCTCCCTCAACTTCATAAGGACACGAAGGCGCGTGATTTTAGCTGCAGAGTCGATATTTTTCAACACAAATGCACCCGGCAACTTACTCAGACACGATTTATTTTCTGTATGATCACGATTTAGAAGCCGGCTCGGTCTCATTTTCTGCCTGCAGTGAGGACAGGGAGATCATTTCAGGAAGTGGCATGCCCTGAGCTGAGCTGAGGGAACACCACACGCATACAAATAGATGAACAATGGCTACAAATATATAATTGTTATACATTATATGCGTTTTATATGAGCCACCATTTCACAGGTAGCAATTTAGATTGCACATTTGAAATTATTACATTTTACAGAGAGAAAATGAACAGTTTGAAGATTCAAGTAAAATAAATACGTCATATTGGATTATTTGCATAAAATATTCTTGTGCCATGCACAAGCAAATATTGAAAGTCGGGCGGGGTATAATAGGATGAAAATTAGGGTCTGTTTTGAAAGAAGAGGAAAAAAGTAATTAACCCGTTTAAATTAACTGATAATCTCAGGAAAACACCCGCAAAAGATAATTAAATCACTTGTATTGTTATCGCGTCGTCGTAACGTGCCCATGCTTTCAACCAATCCATGTAGGCTACTCCATGTTCGTCTACCCAGCTGACGCAGCAGACGGGCAGATGGGACCGGCGGCACTGCCGCGTCAGCACAGCAGCCTTTGGTTTTCCCAGACTGCTGAAGCCCACTTCTGCAGCTGTTGCTCGTGAGCTTGTGTTGGTCAGTGCTAGGCATTTTCTCACCTCCCCATTATAATGTCCAGCATGATTGGAATAAATTGTCTGAAATATATTTCTCTTTTGTTTACGATGTCTAGTGCTGTCCCAGTTATCAACCATATGCAATACTGTAAATGTGGAGCCAGTGTGTAGCTTACATGTAAACGTAACTGAGTTTGCATAAGGACTGAAATTGTCTTGGAGAATACAAAGTAATATGAAACTTCTAATGATGAAAGGTCCTGTGATGCCCTCTAGTCTGTTTCTTGAGGGCATCAATTTTACGTGAGCCCTATTCTTCCTTACATCACCTCCCTGCTCAACACCTAACTCCCTGTTAGCACCACAAACATATACACTATTATCAGTTCAATAAGGTGGAAATGTTCACAGGAACAAATAACTTGAAATCATCACTTTGCTAGCAATGTTCAGTGCAAAATTGCATGCTTATTATCAGTGAAGTGAAAGTGGGCATGGGGAAAACAGTGCAATGGACTGCATGCACTCGAAAACAGACCTATAAGTCGTAAATGTGCAATGTCCTAACTGTAAATCTGTGAAAAAGACGAGGAGGAGGAGGAGAGAGAGGTGGATTGAAGGAACAGAGGTTGGAATTTGGTGACACTGCAGTTGAGATATGCCACATAGCCTAGCTTGCTCTTTTAGACTATGAGCTCAACACACACTGACAGTTTATATTGAGGATCCAGTAACTTCAGGTTATTTTGATCCCCAATGACTCCAAGCTGTTGTGCAGAGACAGGTCAGCCTGTGCTAACCCAAATTCCTTCTTTATTCATTGGCACCAGCCCCTGATAATGTCAATGATGTACCAGAGACAGAGACTTGCTTATCTCATTGCAATGAGAATGGCCTCAATCCAGAAAGAATTAAACTGCTTCCCCTTTCTGGAAAGCAGCACATTTTCAAAAAAGAAAAAGGAACATTTGCACAGCACCACAGTGAATCGACACGACTCTGTCAGCATTTCTCACTTTCTGCGCTTGACATGCAAGGTGTCAATTGCTGTACAGAGTATTTCAGTACAGCTCCGGAGTTCCGTGAGTGCATATAGCGCACAAAGATTTAAGACTGAACCGTAGTGACCTTACTCAAATGACTGCACCCGATGTAACCTGCCATGCAGAATTAACCCAGCATTACGCCGATGGACTCAGATTTCAACTGTGAACCTGTTTGGAGTTCACCAGCACATTCAGTAACATTATTTCTGTTTAGCATATGTTTTCAAAAATAAACATTTCCCATTATGCTCCATGCTTCACTAGATTAAATTGTATAATGAAAAAACACCTCTCTGTGTGTTGACCACTAACAGGTCTCCAAACCTTTCAACACAGTCGACAATGTCAGTCTTCCTGCCATGGTAGTAAACAAACTGACTGTTCCCTAACAATTCATAAACATATTGATTATGCAAAGATGTGTCCTCAGGTCTCTTTGAAGATACTTGTATGCATTCAGCTGCAAGGACAGCGATTCTCTTACACAGAGAGAGAGAGAGAGAGATTGAATATTCTGAAAAATAGTAATGGCATGAACAAATATTAACAGGGATTTGAATAGAGGGAAGAGCAGGTAATTCACAGCAAGCAGGGAAAAGAAAATGACACAATGCACTAAGGCTGTAATCACTGAGCCAACTGAGGTCATTCACAGTGTGAGGAGCGGATGTGTGCCAGGAGAACGGGGAGATTGTACATATGGATAAAGCACAGTGCCTCGCTGCAGACAAGCACGGGATCAGGAAGAAGCAAAGAGCAGGAGGCTGACGCGGTATCGCTAACGACTTCAGCGCCGCTGAGCGGGTGCCATTTCCTTGACGGGATGACCAAAATCACACTCGTTTTACAGCGCCTATTTTCACACCCTACTCAAGCGCTTCTAGATGAAATTATGCAGCAGTCATGGCTATTCCGTGAGCCGGGTGATTAGCGCCAATTGTTCTCTGATTAACGGTTGCGACGAGATCGGCTCTGCGAAAGCAATGCTGGCCTTAGTCCCTGCCATCAGACGGGAAGAGAGGTCAGCGTGACCCGTAGCTCCAATACATTACAAATCTCTCTTCACACTCTTTAGCCCATTTAGTATGTTCTCTGTCTGTCTTCACTTATGTAACTGCATTTCTGAACTACTTAATTGTTGCTTCTACTGAATTCTCTCCTATACATTAGCTGTAGCGGTTGGCATTTACACAGGCAAGGGAAGCAAGGCAGTGCACAATTAGCAGTCAACTAAAATAGTGATCACTATATACAGTTGAAGTCGGAAGTTACATACACTTAGGTTGAAGTCATTAAAACTCATTTTTAACCACTCCACAGATTTCATGTTAGCAAACTATAGTGTTGGCAAGTCAGTCAGGACATCTACTTTGTGCATGATACAAATATTTTTTCCACCAATTGTTTACAGACAGATTATTTCACTTTTAATTCACTATATCACAATTCCAGTGGGTCAGCACTTTACATATACTAAGTTGACTGTGCCTTTAAACAGCTTGGAAAATTCCAGAAAATGATGTCATGGCTTTAGAAACTCCTGATAGGCTAATTGACATTATTTGAGTCAATTGGAGGTGCACCTGTGGATGTATTTTAAGGCCTACCTTCAAACTCAGTGCCTCTTTGCTTGACATCATGGGAAAATCAAAAGAAATCAGCCAAGACCTCAGAAAGAAAATTGTGGACCTCCACAAGTCTGGTTCATCCTTGGGAGCAAATAGTATGCAAGTATAAACACCATGGGACCACGTAGCCGTCATACCGCTCAGGAAGGAGACGCATTCTGTCTCCTAGAGATGAACGTGCTTTGGTGCAAAAAGTTCTAATCAATCTCAGAACAACAGCAAAGGACCTTGTGAAGATGCTGGAGGGAACAGGTACAAAAGTATCTATATCCACAGTAAAACGAGTCCTATATCGACATAACCTGAAAGGCTGCTCAGCAAGGAAGAAGCCACTACTCCAAAACTGCCATAAAACAGCCAGACCACAGTTTACAACTGCACATGGGGACAGAGATCTTACTTTTTGGAGAAATATCCTCTGGTCTGATTTTATGGCCAAAATGGATCTGTTTGGCCATAATGACCATAGTTATGTTTGGAGGAAAAAGGGTGAAGCTTGCAAGCCGAAGAACACCATCCCAACCGTGAAGCACGGGGGTGGCAGCATCATGTTGTGGGGGTGTTTTGCTGCAGGAGGGACTGGTGTACTTCATAAAATAGATGGCATCATGAGGAAGAAAAATTATGTGGATATATTGAAGCAACATCTCAAGACCTCAGCCAGGAAGTTAAAGCTTGGTCACAAATGGCTCTTCCAAATGGACAATGACCCATACTTCCAAAGTTGTGGCAAAATGGCTTAAGGACAACAAAGTCAAGGTATTGGAGTGGCCATCACAAAGTCCTGACCTCAATCCAATCAAACATTTGTGGTCAGAACTGAAAAAGTGTGTGCGAGCAAGGAGGCCTACAAACCTGACTCAGTTACACCAGTTCTGTCAGGAGGAATGGGCCAAAATTCCAGCAACTTATTGTGAGAAGCTTGTGGAAGGCTACCCGAAACGTTTGACCCAAGTTAAACTTTAGAGGCAATTTAAAGGCAATGCTACCAAATACTAACAGAGTGTATATGTAAACTTCTGACCCACTGGGAATGTTATGAAAGAAATAAAAGCTGAAATAAATCATTCTCTCGACTATTATTTCACATTCTTAAAGTAAAGTCGTGATCCTAACTGACCTAAGACAGGGAATGTTAATGAATTAAATGTCAGGAAGTGTGAAAAACTGAGTTTAAATGGATTTGGCTAAGGTGTATGTAAACTTTCGACTTGTAGCTGCGTAATAATAAGCAGACAACGTCCTCGGTACAACTAGTAAGGGCTGCGTTTTGTATGGTCTATAACTGGAAATGATGCAAATCACATTGCATTTGCAAGAAACTATATTTAATCATGTGCCCCCAGCTCAAAATTGAATGTAAAGTGGCGTGCTTTGCGAAGATAAAAGCTTGCGTTGGTGGAATGCAGTGATGAAAGCATTGTATTTGGCATGCAAGAGCACTCTGCTGAAAAACCTCCTTTGAACATTCAAACGTCTGGACGAGAAAAGCTGCAGACAGCTCTCTTGGTAAACAGCCTGCGATCGTGCACCCTGCGCACTTTCGGCACCCCCCCCTCCCTATCCCTTGCTTTTCCTTTTGTGATTTTTTGCCATCCCAGACCCCACCTCCTGCCCTCCCTTTCTTGAACTTAAAAATAAAGTGAAGAACGTCCCGGAACATTCCGTGTCCCTCATGCCCACTGCATGTGTGCAGTGCTCTGGAGTGGGGTTACAATCAGACAGTCACAAGGGCAGGTATATGCCAAAACAACGAAGCTAGGAGGGACCTATTCCCGTCTTCTGAGAACAGAGGCCCCCTCAGTTCCTGTTGCGCAAGGCCTTGTGTCTGTTTTTCACAGAGTGCCCTGTGATCATGCATATTAAAGAAGGAGGCGGGGCTTTGCGCAGCCCGCTGTGATTGTGCACTTTGCTGCCTCCCCTTCTCAACTCACACGTCAGTGCACAATATCCCAAGAACAAAAACAACCTGAGAGCAGAGCGCGCTGCCTGCACACACACACACAAGCTTACTACGCTTTCAGCTGACTTGGCTAGGCTTGTTTTCGAGAATGTGTGCATGTGTTTTCCTGTGCATGTGTATGTGTGTGTATATTTATGTGTGTATGTTTGTCCAAACCCATCTCCAGTACAAAAATCTCTGTTTTATGCATGCATCATTTAAAACGAGGAAAAGCAGGACAGAATCAGTTCTAAAGCAGACACTCTTCTGTCTGCTTGTGTGTGCTTGATATTCTGAGGAAACATGACTTACATTCCTTTAAAAAGCAGGATTATGTATTTGGTCTCTGTCAAAATGCAACAAAACAAGCAAACAAAAACATACACATATGCATATGCACAAGTGCGCACGTGCACACATTCACACAAACAAACACACGCACGCACACTCGGTGGGGTTGTGTTGCATATTGAGCACTCGCCCGTCCCATGCTTGCTCAGCTTGTCCAAGCCCCTAATCATGAAACCTGCTGAGTTCAGAAGACGGTGGACTATTTAGTGAAAACGTCCCCCACAGCGGCGAACACAAACACACACTTTTCCCCGGACCATCGAAATCAGCGCGTGCGTCTCCCCTGCAGCACCGCTCATCACATTGTCCCTGGAGGCCGTGTCTATAGAAAGACGTGGCTTTCATCCAATCCGACTGCATCTAAGGTTACACTAGGTGCCACTGTACCGTGAATCGCATGTGATGAAATGAGATCACTTTTTGGGGATCACTGACGAGCGGCGCTCAGGTTGGGTGCATCTGGGGACTGGCATTACCAAGCGGAGCACAAAGTATTTTAAAACGAGCAGGAAAAAGGTGGGGAGGGAGGGACGGAGGGAAAGGGAGAGGGAAGGGAGGGACTGGAAATTGCTGTTATTTTTTTTCATTTGTGGCTCAACACGCACTTCTTTATTTTTCCAGTTGACAGTGGAAAAAACAGGGAACAGCGTGTCTGTGCCCGCGGCCAGATCAGATAGGAGCTGGATCAGCATAGGTGACTGGAGAGCGATTATGAAAGAGTGACATGTGCCGGTAGTCACATGCTGAAGGCGCTAGCTGAACATATTATTTTTCTGTGTACAGTCAGTCAATTAACGCAATGCATTCCTGCAGAAAGCTGGGGAAAACAAAGTCCAATACATTTGGTATCAGATGCCATGTGTCAGATTAAAAGGTATTTAGAGAACAACGGAAAAGTGGCCAGAACAATAACAATAACAGGTTGTTGAAAACATCGCTTTCAGTTCAAGACTCTTATTTTATAAGATTTGTTTTTACAGACAATAGTATACTGCCATATACTGTATACGGAAATGCATGTTTTCTTCATGTCTAAGTTAAACTCAATGGTGCAGCTGTATTCTAACTACTCCATACAAAATAGTAAAACAAAGGACTTAGAAGTGGTTGTGTGTTGTATATATACACATGTAGCTCAGTCAACAAATTAGCAAAATATGTTTCTACATTTTTTCTGTTTACCAAAGTAATTAAATAAATGTGTGAGAACACACACTGAAAAAGAAAGGAAAAAAACAGAAGAAATGGAAAAATCTGGACAGTCACATGATAATATACTAACAGGTAAGAAGACAAAACCACAAATATTCAGAGCCTGTTTGTTACACACTGCTGAGATGTTTTTGTGTTTGTGCAAGATGACAAAGCGATCAAAACTTCCTGTGCGGGACAGAATCAGGAACACGGCAGGAATAATAAAAATGCAGTTATTTATGGTGCCTTACGAAACATGCTTGAAGTGGCTGACCCCGGGAACATGATGGCAGTAATGTAGTATTATATCACAAGGACTTTCAGAGCAGGACTGTGCTTAAGCTCATTATGAAATCCACATGTACTGTAAAGCCAGTCAACAGCTGTTGTCCAGGTATGATTATCCAATAAATCCTGCAGATTTTGCAACACAATCCCAAAGTTACTGTGTAATTGAACAATGCATGCAAAAAAGTTTCCCACAACCCACAGAGGAAAAGCAAAAAGCAATCCTTTTCAGCAATGATGAAATGTACACCAGACTTTCATTCAGTATTTAAATTACATTTACATAATGTCTTCCTCAAAAATGGAATTTGCAGATTACCAGGAATTGCAGATTTTCTGAAAGAACATTTGGAGATTTTGGGGTATGAAATAGGCGGCATTATACACACAACTTAATTCAGTAATACAACATGCAAAATGCCTTAATCCAGTTTGTGTGAATGCCTATTTCTGCAGAAGGTCACAAATGCTGGACTGCATTTATAGTCTCTGTACAGTCTCTGACACAGCGTTGATGAAATACTTCCGACTGCAATCATTTTTGGATGATATTTATAGCAGACTCTGCTGGCTTTCCCTGTAAGACATACTGTAGACCAGCAGCAAATTCTGCCAGGGCTGCTGACTTGTGTACTAAGGATCCCCTAAAGCCCCTGACTGGTACACAGAGAGAGCCTGGCTAAATATATATGTGGTTAAATTCAACCAGATGAGCTGTTTGCTGGAGCATCACCAGTGTCATTTTGCAGGTGTATAATTCAGGGCTCATGCTATCATTACCGAGAGTTCCAAAAGTGCTGCTCATGGTTGAAAGTTTCACCTGTGGAACTGCATTCATGACTGGACAGCACTCAGACATGTTTTGTTGGTAGCTCAGTATTTTGGAAAAAAAAATTGAATAACTGGTACAATTATGATGTGTTTTTATGATTTTGGTAATTCAAATGGCTGCTATATATTCTTTGAGGAAGGCAAGGGCATCAGTCTGTGCTAAAGCAGTAAGGAAAAGAAAGGCATATATTTACATTACATTACATTATAGGCATTTAGCAGACGCTCTTATCCAGAGTGACTTACACAACTTCTTATTACATTTATCCATTCATACAGCTGGATATATACTGAAGCAATTCAGGTTAAGTACCTTGCTCAAGGGTACAACGGCAGTGTCCTACCTGGGAATCGAACCTGCGACCTTTCGGTTACAAGTCCTGTTCCTTAACCATTATACTACACTGCCGCCCCTTATTTATTGACAGGAAGTGGAGGAAATAACACTCTTTCGACAAGAACTTGACTTGACTTACAAGAACTCTCTTAATGTACAGAAAACACTGTTAAGGTTGTCCCCAATGTTCAAGCTGAAGTGCCTGTCAGATGTGTACAGAAAAGTGAGATTTACATTCACAAAAACCATAATTTTTCTGCCTCAGTATTTCAAATCAGCAGATAAACTATGAAAGAACACCACTGCAAGAGGCACTAAACATTGTACTGTACATGCATTCTGTATGCATCATTGAGACGAGACATTTTGAATGACAGGAATGGAGATGCATAAAAAGGCCAAGATGTCCAGTTCACGTGCTTTCATTGCCCTATTTTTAAAATACCCTAAACAACCTTGGCAATTGCACACACGTGAGGACATTGGACATACCGTACTAATGCATTCTTGAACAATGAAGCTAAAAAAAGGAAATATTTAGAGGAACTTTTGAGTGGGACTAAAGTTCAGGATGGGAGTGTTCTTATAAAATAATGCAGCATATTTATTCAAATAGTTTTCATTTACTGAAAGGTTTTTTTATGGGGATTCCAGTGGAGAAGAGGTTGTCTTCATTCCTAACATTCTTTGAGAGTTTGGCAATCCCCATTGTTTTCTTCTCTGTAAGAATTCCTATTCTGCCGTTTCCCAAAATTATCCCCTTAAATGTTTCCTCCTTCTGTTCTCCACAGGACACACACACACATGCACACACACACACACACACACACACAGACACACACACAATCAGAACTTTGTATTCTTGGAAATGAGACACAGCAGGCCGGATATGTTCCAGGAAAGTGCCAGCAGGTTACCTTATTTGGGTGGACTGCAGGAGTTAGTTCTGGAGAACCAGAGATTTGCTCCTGCAAAAAAACATGTCCCTACAATACAAATGTAGTGCCATCTACAAAACTACAATATAGTGACTGCAAATGTGGCCAATTGGAGTATGATTTCTGTTCTTGGTTCTGTTGAACTTATGTTGACAATCAGTCTGATGCTGATCGATTTTCTATCATGTTGTACTGTTCTCTCCTATTATTTCAGTCAGTTATAGCTAAAAGGTGCTTCAGTAAGAACAAATAGACAGATAGATATGTAGGTCTGAAAGCCACCATAACAGCCAAAGTTCCCAGGCCAATATAAAGAATAAATGATAAACCTTTCCTGAAATAAAGTTGGCCTGAATAAGGTTTCCGGGCACTTTAAAAGGGAGCACACATTTCTTTGTTAAATTAATTCTCAAATCACATACGGCAAAGCCTGTAATCTAGATTCACCTGCAGAGAAGCAACTTGATATCTCTTGAATGGAGCTGGGAGCGTGCCCCTGCAACAATGTGTCGAGTACAACAGCGCGTTCGCATTGCCCGGTGACAAGGAACAACCGGTACAGTGTTCCACCTGGCAACAGTAATGTTCCGCTCTGGAGCCATTCCCGGTCAGCTCTGGGTAGATGACAGTTTTGGAAAAAAGGATGACAAGCCAGAGGAGAATATTCTATTCTTGTTACACTCAATGTTTTTGGCTGTCTGCTGGTGCAGGGCGTCACTGTATTCTCATGGGGTGCGAATGGGCCACACATGTACACGGCTTGCTTATCTCAATACCAAGGTGACCAATATCATTGTTTCCCATTAGCTTCAAGCTTGGCAAATCTGACTCACTGAACTAACAGATTTCCCTCCGCACATTCAGCCCCTCATAGTCTCGTCTGTCTGTACAGCAAGGCCTGGCTTCATTGTGGTGGAAAATGTTTTCTCAATTACCATGGAGACAGGGCGTCATGGCCACAGAGAGTACCTCAATAACATTGTGTGACTACAGCATGAGCAGCTAACCAGGGTGGGCTTCATATACGAGGTAATATGTCAACATAAGTGTACACCATTATGCCTAAAAGGAGGATTTCCTCTGCATAAAGTTTTCATTCAAGGTCAATTGACTTATTGAATTTCAGTATGCAAATTAAAAGACAGATAAGAAACAGTTGATTAAATTAGCTGTTTACACCATTTATGATGCAAACTGATAAATAAGAATTTCAGCACTTGCATAGAGTGGCAGTTTAAAGTGCAATCAGTGCCAATAATTGGCTCCACAAGCAAAATAGAAAGGGTGTTCAAGGGGTAATAAATGTAAACGTACTAATAACATGAAAGAATAACAAAAACAAATCAGGTTGTTATCCTTTTTATTAATCATATCTGTTTTGTTATCATTGTTTTTTATTCTTAACAGCAATATCCACAAAATATTAAAACAGTGTGCAAGAAAACATGGGCTATGGCACATCAGAGAAGAACCATTACAAAAAATATATATAGTCATTATTTCTTCATTTTTTTTTGTAATTATCATTCAAGGCAAAAAGATTAAATACATATACATACAATGGAAATTATGAACAAATGTTAAGAAAACAACAACAACGATAACAACAACAACAACAACAAAAAAACTGTTTTTATTTAATAGAAAATCTATGATTCAGGTTAGGGTTGGATTTTCCCAAAGTGACTCCCTCTGTTACCATAGTACCCTTCTTACTCTCCCCTCACAGTATAAATAGGTTTGTAAGTAATATCAGCTTGTTCCTGACCGGCTGAAGTGAAACTAGCGCAGGGAAAGCATCTGAACACGGTGCGGATTCTCAACACCATTCTTTCGCCTGTTCTCACTCTTACTTAGTAACCTGACCCCTTGTCCCTAACCCCGCGGGAAGTGTTAACATGAGAAACTGCGTAATAAACCAAGCAATGCATATGATTTTCTGGTGCCATAATCCTACGGGATTAACAGGAACAAAAAAAAAAAGAAGAAAGTAGTAAAAAAGAAACACTGTTAAATGCTTACATAATCTTTTATAGAGTGTGCAACAGAAAAATAGAAGGCAAGTTATAACTCCTCATGTATGGGGCATGTGAAAGATTATAATTCCCTTTTCAGAATCACTGGGAGGTGAATCTGTGCTTCACAGACTATAGTCACAAATGCAGGCACATGCACACAGGCCTAAATAATACAATTCAGATTTCAAATGATTTCCATTAGTCTTAATTGTTGATGTGAAGCATCAGTGGAATAAGGGATTTAAACCATGTTCTCACTGATCTCTCTAATGCCATTTTACCCCCATTGGCAGAGCAGAGATATTACACTTATGCCGAGTCCGATTCAACAGAGGCCGGAAATAGGATTTTAAGATGCGTTGGGAGGACCTAATTTCTGCTCCATCAAAGAGTCTTTGACACTATAGCTTCCTTAAAATGCAGCTTCAAGAAGATCAGAAATTAAAATTCTGATCATGGAGAAAAAGAATCTGAAGAATTTCCCCATCTCTTCCAATTAAATTAAAATGTAGAGGACCCCAGAGTGATAGAACGGTCTGACTCACAGCCAAGAGGCATCCTGTCGCGCTGATGCACCTGCGGACGTCTCAAACCAAGTGCCCAAGCTAAATCTCTCCGGTCCTCCTCATTCCTAGAGAAAGGATACCCAACACTTACATATAGGGCGCACTGCAGTTTATCACAATGTGAAGCACACAATCGCCTTTTGCTTTTTGGTTGCGGGAGGGACAGAGGGCCCCTCTCTCAGCGATGGCGAGGACGCCGAGAAACACCTCAAGAGCCTCCGGCTCCGTAAGGCCTGCGCGTGAGGTCGCCGTGACACCGTCTCGAAACCAGGTCGCCAAGCCACAAGCAGAGTATCTGGCATTGAGCTGGCTACGGATGTTGTAAGGGACGGACGGGTCAGCCTGTAACGGCGAGCGCGAAGAGCCCCGTTCCGCTCTGTGCTTTTTTTAACACTTCCCTCCCAAACTCCCAAACTGCCCTCACGACGTGAAAAGGTGCGCAGAGCGCCCTTCATCTCCCCCTCGTCTGACTGAGCGCCGCGTGACTTCTCACTCCTCTTAATCATCGGCGAAGGCGGGGCCCGGCCGACACTCACCCCGACTTCCTGCGAAGGGGAGGGAGGGCGGTGCTCGGGTGCCTAATCAAACAGCCTTTTTGTTCCTCTGCTAATAATGCTGCCTCTCAATTCTTTGTTAGCCTGTTTTCTGTTTTCTAAGAACACAGAAAGTGAACTTTGATAGAGGTCTTATTTTGGGCACTAGGGCCTGCAGCTCCTCTGCAGTGTTGGATTATGACCATATGGCACACAGTAATTTCCCACAACACCACTTGTCACTGCCTGCTCTTTCTGCACCCCGACCCCGAGCGCACGCAGGCAAACACACACGCACCCATTCATAACCGCCGCTCCACAGTGCTTCTCTGTGTGGGGCAGCGTGCAGCAGCCCCCACCATGTGACAATCAAATGACTAAGCCAATCACATGCCTGTTGCGTAATGCTGAACATCCGGCCCTTCCACTGTAAGGTTTCGCATTTGTGCCGACGCCAATTCCTTTAACCAATTTAACGCGGCCTATATGTTCCCGGAAACGGCTTGCGAGCTTGGTGTCGGGATATCAGCACGAACGGGGCCATTTTCATTTTAGCAGGGCATCATTAACACTAAACAGCTGAGCACGGAGCTATCCATCCAATCCAAAAATCAAGAGCCATGCGCCCACAGAATACTGACGTGCTGAACACACTGCAACCAAACACTGTGATACTGAACACAATCCACCCAGCACTCAAGGACGCTACCACTGAACACGGTGAACCTTAACACCCACATACAGTGAGACATATAACGGCTCCATTATGACAGCCTAGCAACCAACAGTAGCACCCAAGCGTTTTCTTACAGGTAATTACTAAGGGCATAGTACCCAGGACTCCACATGCGCCACTGAACTGCAGCCCAGTTGAGCCTGAGACTGTGCTACTGTACTGAACACACCGTGTTCTAGCATGCCAACAGTTTTGGAATAACATCAACAATTCACTTCACAATATTCCAACCCCCTACTGAATGAAGCAAAAGAAATATGGATTTCAAAGAACTGAAAAGACATATTTATATACCGTTAACCGCCACGACAATTAAAAAGCAAACCATCTCATTTAATGGAATCCAGACCTTTTTTTAAAAATTTTTTTTAAACCTTTTTAAGTTTCGATTTTATATATAAAAAGCCATTCACAAGTGAAGTAAAGCAGTGAAGCCATAAGAATGTGGTTTCTCCTAAATATTTGACAAATACTGTACAGTTAACAACCAAGATATCTGAGAGCCAACGTAAATAATAAAAGAAACAGACAAAATAAAAAGGCTGGCTAAGCTATTTTCATTTTTTTATGGCATGTTAAAATAACCTACATGCTGTTCCATATTTACTTTACAATCAAAGCTTATTTTAGAGGGGAATGGTAGGCTAAAATAAGGATGAGCACAGACAGGAGTCTGGCTTGTTGCAGGACTGTTGACCCTCCTCCTATAACCAAAATAGTGATGGATAGTTTATAACCATCAATTTCCTTTGCTGAAGTAAAAACTGTGTTCCTGGTCCTCAGTTGCTACAGTATAATTGCTACAGTAACCAAAATATGTGCAACATAATGTCGGAACAGCGCTACCTCCCAAGCACTCCCCTAGTTTTAACATCAGTGGCAGATTTCTCTACCTCGTTCCACCCAGCCCATGAATTCCCACATGTCCATTGAGTCATTGTTGAAGGTAGTGGAGCTCGATTTGGCACTGCTGCATAATTTCGGTCAGGGGGCGAGTCTTGTGATTATTTCTACTAATATTTACAGGATATTACAGTCGCTGACACTTGTCTTGACAAAAAGCTTTTTTTGTTCTTTTCTTTTTATTTATATTTTAATTTATTTTTTTATCTGTTTATTAAAAGACTAATTCAGTTTTTGGCATTTTTTACGATCCTGCTATTACCTTTTATTGGACAAGAACAGGGAATAATAGATGGGTTTACGTATGCATGACAAAAGTTGAACGTTAAAACTGAAACTGTGTGGGTCAAATTCATGTAAGATCCATAAGCCATTTAATAACTATTGATTCCTCCATCTCTGTGCAAGGTCCCCTGCTTTTGATATCACCTTTCTCAGATTAAACTCCACAAAGCTGAGCCTGCCTGAAACCCTGGTTGTGAAGACCCCCGTGGCTGCAATGTGTGACGTTACATGAATTTAAATGCATGTATGTTGTCCTACACATAGTAAAGGTTGTGACCAATCACTAGCTAAAATGGACTAAAGGGCTACAGGTCCAAAACTTTGCATTAGTCCTTGTTAACGGTTTAAGCGTTCCACTACCTGAAAATTCTGTGGCAAATTTAAAATTGGCACAGGTGTCAATAACTGTTGCGGTAACACACCTGCATTACAAGAGAAGAAAGGAACAAGCTTTGGACAAAATTGCACATGGGCAAGCGATCATTGTGGTGTCATAATTGTATAAAAAGAATTAGACTCGTCATTTGAGTCTCTCAGCGAACATGGCTTGTCAAGAGTTCATACAGGCAGTGAAAATGGGTCTTTCCAGATCCAGGATGAGGTATCTGCAGAAAGGGCAATTTCCACACCCATCCGTTGCTGTACATAGGAAGGCTTACACTGACTATGTGTAATAAGTGTATAGACAATGACAGCTGAGGTGGGCAGCTAAAAACCTCACTTTGCTGAGCTCAAAGGGTCACCGGGAACACTGTATGAAGCACTCAGATATTTGAACAGGATAAATGTACCCAACAGGAGTGGGGAGGAAACCTAGAGAGGCATGATGCAGCAATTTGGACAGGCTCCGTCTACAATCCACATTATGCGTAGGTGAACATTTTAATTTTCATGCCCAAAGATTTAAGAGATTTAAAGGAGCCACCCCCTTCTTCTTGGTAAAATAAATGTATAAATGCTTTAGCTTTGGCACAGGAAGTAGATCTGCTCCCACTGCAGTTCAAAGGACCGCTTCAGTAGGAGGGTGAGGGAGTGCATTACGAATACTTTCTCAACTATATATAAATCCCTATGAATAGAAGTGTTAATAAACACACGTAACACCACAAAAATATGGATTGTTCGTACTATAAGATCCAAATCCACAGATATAGAGAATACTTCTGAGAACGGCCTGTTAGTGGACCTAAAAATATTAATGCTCTGGCATTATACACAAATTTCATTTTATTTTTTAACTAAAGGGAAAAAAAACAGTAATAGCAGGATATGTCTGTCAATTTTGGCAATGCACTTCCACAAATAATAAAGCCACTTTCAAGATGACAGAGAGAGAGACAGACAGACAGACAGACAGACACACAGAAAGAGAGAGAGAGAGAGAGAGAGAGAGAGAGAGAATGTCCAAATAAAGAGCAACCAATCCCACAACCTGACTGCTAACCAGCCAGTCTAAACTAACCTAATCTAAAAGTCTATACCATACCACCCCAGTCACCATTGGCTTTGGCTCCCCTTGAATTTGTATGCTCACTGTGTCTGGATTTCTCAATACATTACAAATCCCTGCATCCCTTTTTAACGTGCCATCATCACTAATGAAAACTAATAAGTCTTGTTTATTTTGTCCTTCCCCCGTATAATGCGCATACATATATATATATGGATATATACATACATATATATCTATATGTATGCATATTTTCATACATATGTACACGGATACACCTCAGGGTCATATAGAGGACCAAAGTTGATGTCAGCTCTTTTTCCTTCACAGTAAATTGTTAAGAGTTGTCCAGAGCATTGAGCGTGGTACATTTCAGGTCAAAAGTAGCGTTTGACTAGTTTACGCCCAGAGCCTGTTGCTGGGCGGTATCTGAGGGAGGGGTGGGCGGGGCAGCAGGGCCTTTTTGGGCAAAGCTATAGGATGATGCAAGGCTTTTTGTCTTTAAAGGGATTCTCAGAGGCCGGGACTCCCACCAGCAGAGGATCGCTGCGGGCGTGCTGCTCGCAGTAGTTCATTAGGTCTGCGGCGGCCTTCGACACCTGGGAGGGAAACATTAGAGCGTAACAATGAAGGCAGAGAGGCAGAGAGGAGGAAAGAAATCGAGTAGGCAGCAGAACGGTATTTTTAGTACCAACAGGAAAAGAAGGCAAATAATGAAAACGAAAAAAATCGTGTTAGGGAATTTTTTTTTATGGCAGCATAGAAACCAAATGGGAACACTAGCATGCAGCACAGTAATAACTCTTCTGCGTGAGATGTCCGGGGAATGCACATTTGGGTATCGAGAGTTATAGGCCCGTGCACTACGAGCAGCTTTATGTGATGCGGTACCCACGTCTGTGCGGCGGTCACAGAGGACAAAGAGGACCGTCTACCTTGATGCGCTCGATCCCAGCCTCGATCCGCAGCTGCTCCACCAGTTTCCGGGCCTGTGCTATGTTATTAGTCGTCGACATTCTCTGCCATTGGTTCACAGACCAAGCCTAAGAGAAAACACTATATAAAAAAAACAAGATAGATAGACAGAGACACAAACAGAGGGAAAATTAATAACCCATTTGTAGGAGCCAAATAGCATTTTTTGTTTATATTTAAAGAATAATAATTATAATTTCAATACTTCCCATATTTTTGCTATAGTTCTGATTTACTAATTTTGATTGACAACTTGGCCACTGATTGGCAAATTGGCCACACCCATAGTAATTGGGGTGGTGGTGCAAGTTAACAAAGGGAAGTGGAAAAAGTTTGAGAAACAATGCTAGCTTTAGTTGAGAGCAAACACTGTTTTTTAACCATCTCATCATTTAAGAATCTATTAGCATCTACATCTACATCAGCTTATATTCTAAGCATCTAGTATCATCTTATATACATCTATCATCTATTTTCTCTTTCACACACACACGCAAACACACGTTTGAACATATGCTTGACATTGTTTGTTTATTGAGCTGGCCTACAACGTTCTGGTAGGATATTTGAGCTTATTATTTTCAAACAATGAACATCTGCATGGTGCCTGGATCTACAACAAAGGTGCATTAAAAACCACTCTTCTATTGCTGGGGCAGTGGCTATAATTTTGAAACAGAATAGCCACTATACCATTAAAGACTAATGAATTATATGTAGAGCAGTGGGCTTCCTCTGCTCTGCATATAATGCTGTTACATGCAGAAAGTTCTGTAGCAGGAGGGTATTTGACGGGTAAAAGCTGGGGAATAGTGTAAAGTCATGTTTAGAGAACAGAACATTTGAGCAGGGAGCTGCAGGTGCGAATCCCCGATAGGATGCTGCAGTAACGGCCTTGAAAAAGCACTTATCCTGAATTGCCGAAGCAACTCTCACAGCAAAGCCAGTGTAACATTTACATATGCACAATGGCCTTGTTTCAATCAACACTTGTTAAATTTGCAAATCTGACTCGAGTAAATGCAAGGGTTCATTTCCTCAATGTAAACACTTTTCCAGATTAGAGGATTACCAAACTTGCCAACCGCAACAGTTAAGAAAAATAAGCTCGTCTCTGATACGAGTCAACAACAAGTTAACGGCAAATGTGGACTGGGTTCAAGGCAATGTCACAGTTAGCACTAAACACAATATAGCCATCATTAGAAAAAATGCTGAGATTGAAGCGAGACAAAAACAGCTGTGCCCAGAATAGACTGGGGGTGTCGTCATTAATAGCACATGATTGCTGTGCTTTGAATGTGTGAGTATGTCATCCCCAGGATCAAGCTCTAACTTGATCCCGCAGGCCATTAAACAAAACCATTTCAGCACACGTTCACAATGGAGACATTATGCAGCTTGACTTGCACTGAAAACAAAGCAACGGGCAGAACAGTTGTTGCTATTATGGGAGAGTACAGCAACACCATCTCAAAAACTGACGGGACAACAATATCCCACCAATCAAATGACTAAAGCCTCGACATGGGCGGCGGCCACATCATGAAAACCACACAGCGCTTCTAAATCTGTGACTTTGAAAGTGACATTCCAAAACAAACAATTAAGTAAAAATAACAGATAAAAAACTAAAGTAATGCTATTAAATTAAAGGCCGTGGAACTTTTGAGGCGTAGCAAGCAATCTCAGTACATTGTTTAATACACCGCTGAGGAATGATGAGGCACAAAAATTTTTTTTTGCTCAATTTTCCTTCTGTCTCCCTGTGCAGCGTCTTTGTGACAGTTCTCTGTAAAAAGCGCTATACAAATAAAATTGAATTGAATTGAATTGAATGGCAGTAAATGGTTTGTAAAGGAAGAGTGAGCATTCTGCATCCGTTCCGTGTCTATGTGACTAACCCGCGCTCACGCTCAGGAAAGAGAAAGCGCTGTCGGCGAGTTCACAGCGAACACCTGCACTCCGGAGAGAGAGTTTGGGATGAGTAAGACGCGAGCGTGAGTAATCCCGGTGAGGTCACGTCTGTGTGCCGTTCCCGGCGCTCTGATCCGAGCCGAGGAAGACCTGGGAGCCGCGAGAGAGAGCGAGCGCGTGAGACTGTGACTCGACGGCCCCGTCCTGAAGCCTAGATCGGCACGATCTTGTTTTGTTTATCGCATCTCCCGGGGGACTAGGGCTGAGGTGGCGAGTGAGCGAGAGCAGAAACGCCCTGCAGGCGCTATTAAAAACGTCTCTGTGACACCTGGATGCACAGACAGACAAAACCAGTAAAGAAAAGCCAGGGAGCCCCGCTATGTGCACAGCATTTGCTAAAAATAATGTGTACGTCTTACAATGGATTATTAACCCTCTGAAGAGTAGGTTTTTTGGAATTTTTTCAGTGTCAGTGTTCTAGAACTAATTTCCTTTCAATTGCCAGTAGTGATTGTTATATCAGCATTAGAATGTTCAGTTAAAAACATTCTCATTACATATTTGTGAACTTACATCTCAAAGGGCTAGCATTTTTTTAAGCAATGGATTATGTAGGAAGGAGGCTTTAATATGAGGTGGCATATGACTTTTTCATGATTACTGTTTCGGGTCAAAGTTGCATACTAATGAACACTTTCCCTTGACATCTCAATCCACCTCAACTATTATTTGGCGATTCCCTCAGCGCAGGCATGTGAAATAGACCACCCTGCTCTGTCAAACCTCCCACTCACCCAGACGGTACCCTCATCAATCTCACTTCCACTGTTAACAGGTGCACGCCGTCCATTGTAAGGAGAGAGCTGCCCTGCAGACAGTGATACCCTTATCGCTCTGCTTTCTCATTTGGGTCTGTGGGACCAAGTGTTTGAGGAAACTAACGAGCTACAAATAGCTCTGCTTGGGAAAAGCAGAATGAATGACGGCACAATCTGCAGTCCAGGCCAGGTCCGTAGATAACTGTGCAGGGCATTAGTGCTGCACACTGCTCTCTAGAGCAGGCGCGTGCACGCACACACACACACACACGCATACACCGCGCGCACACACACGCGCGCACGCACACGCAAGTACACACGCACACACACACGCACACACCGCGCGCACACACACGCGCGCACGCACACGCAAGTACACACGCACACACACACACACACACACACACACACACACACACGCACGCGCACACACACACGCATACATACGTGCGCACGCACATGCAAGCACACACGCACACACACACACACGCATACACCGTGCGCGCACACACGCACGCACGCACACGCACACACATACACACACACACACACGTGGCCACACACATGCATACACACGTGCACACGCACATGCAAGCACACACGCACACACACACACACACACACACACACGGACACACACGCACGCACACACGCACACACATACGGCCACACACACACACACACGCACACACACACGTCTGTCTGCGCTGGTGACAAAAGGAGCGCTCGGGCTGCCTGCTTGTCCTGCCACTTGAACGCATTGTGAGGACTGGAGCCCACTTTTTCAAAAGCACAGAACAGAGTGTAAGAACTAACAAGACAGACGAGGACTGGAACATTCAATCTTTCCCTCAGGTTTCTGAGATCTGAACAATACAGTCACGCTCGTAGCAGCTCATCCAACCGACACGTGCACATCGTGAGTTACTGTCAAAGGCTGGCCGGACAGAAAGTGAGTGTGTTATAGCGAAAGAGGGTACGTGTGTATCCCTGTGAAAGCAGAGGATAGAAAGAGGACACACAGCAAATTAAAGAACACACTGGGTGCTCATTATGGGCCAGGTCCTAACTGAAGTGTCACCAACCGCAGAAACCTCAACATGACCAACTCAGCACTGCGTACGGGGAGCACTTTTAAAACACCATTAAAATAAACTTTACTTAAATTCTGACATAATGCTGTTGTTCCAGGGAATGTGTTGCTGTGGGAAGCACAATGAGATAGGCCCTACTTTGTGTCTGCTTGTGTATTTAGGAGACGTGGTTTGCAGTGGTGCTGACACACGTGTGCACACAGACAAACACAAAAACATGTGCATGCACTACACGCAGATACACACACACACACACACATGCAGACACACACAAACTACACGCAGACACACACAAACTACACACACACACATGCACACACACATACAGACACATGCACACGCATACACACGCACACACATGCATACACACGCACGCAGACACACACACACACACACACACACACACACACACACACACACACACACACACACACACACACACACACACACACACACACACACACACACACACACACACACACACACACACACACACACACACAGTGCCTGGCTCTCAGCATGATATAAGTATTAGTGATTGTGTGAGGGTCAGGCTCAGGCTAATGCAGCTCCGTGTGGAGGGATTGGCAAGTCTGTGGCCTGGATATGTGTAATTGGGCCAATTCTCGGCTGGCCTTGTTTATAAACTCTAGACAAAAGGCACAGAGCAGAAACTGTACTCACAGACTAGCCAGCGAGTTTTAATACAGCTTTGGAAAAATAAATCATTAAAAAGACATAATATAAAGCTTTTTAATTAACTGCGCACATAACTCAAGATTACATTCCTTACACGTGTCTATTGACACACATGTAGAATTAGAGATTGATATGGAAACATAAGTCATTTAAGTTGAATGGCTGGTAAATGAATTCCGATCATAACCACATATTGAGTGAGAAACACAAATAAGTAATGCAAACAAGCTATGCAACATTGCCAAAAATAACGCAAAATAAAAAGTTTGTCAATTGTCACACTGAAAAGCAATTATGCTGGGCGTGGCTAAAAGAGGCCATTCGTTTTTTTTGTTTATTGTTTACCACCAGTTCTTGTGTCCTCTGCAAGACACCTCTTTATAAGGCAGGTGTCCTCTCTAAGACTGCTATTTAAGGTGTGTGTTGTGGTTTCCTCAGCCGATTTCCAGACGTGAACTTTCTGTCCAAGCTCAGGGCCCTACACTGTGGGTTTAGGGTTTAAAGGGATTACCCTGATTAATTAAACCTCTTCAGCACACTGCTGTTCCCTGCAGGAGAGAGGATTCTGGGGGATTCGCCAAGGCCAAGCGGTCTTTCCCTGAAAGAGCCTCCATCTCGCTCGCTCACTGCTAACCCCCTCCCTTTTATCCAAAACAGGGCTGTGGGTCCGCAGATGGCCTGATGTAACCCAGACCCCTTTGCGGATTCTTTCTAAAATCGGCAGAAAACATTTGGAGAAACGAGGCAGAGTGGACCTAGAGCACTCAGATAGGCTGAATAAAAACAACTGGTGCCAGAGGGACACGATGTTATACTTGGAGAGCAGTCAATACCTACAGTCCAAAATAATAAATAAATAAAGGCAGTTTGTTCTTGATAGTGAAATGTTTCACGCATATTGAGTCAGATACCAAGTCAACTCCCCTTCAGTTAGGTGATGGGTGTGTCATCCGAATACCAACAAAAGCATCGGAATACCAAGGAAACCGTGTTAACACAGCCTTGTTTCATGACATGGTTTTCCTAGCTCCGCAGGGCAACAAGACAAAAATGTTTTCCAAGGGAACAGACCCCTTGAGAAAAAAATTGGCACTGAACACACGTGTATACACATATACAAATACATCATTTTTCTCTGAGGGCAAGAACGGCAAAAACTGTGGCCTGGCTGTCAGATTTTCCTCATGCAAGCAGACAGCCCCCCCCCCCCCCCCCCACCCAAATCTACACGCACCTCCCACCCTCCCCTACACTCACCCCTCACCCGCTTTTTAGAGGTTTTCCTAGAAATTCTGGGCTGCTGAAAAGATCTTTCTCAATGTCTGGGCTTTGTCTTTACATTAGAAACAGTCACTCCCTTGGACAACGTGTGCACGTTTCCACGAACTCAAACCTGGTTGTCAAAACACAACTGCTCTGCTTGTGAATGCATCCAAGTGAAGAATAAATGATATTGCTGCAAGTTTTCCATGAAAATTGTCAAAAAGACAATTGCTCTTTGCAAAATTCTAAATACTGCCACCAACAGTTCTGAAACCACTCTCATAGTGCTTATCCGCCAGTAAGGACAAATCAGTATGTTGGGAATACTTTCAGACCACCCACATGTCTAATATTAATGAGAAATAATTTACATATGACTCCAAGCTCAAGAATGTATTTTCTAACTATCACTTCAAATGCATGCCTTTATCTTATAAATTATCTGATGAGAACATGCAGATATTGTTGTTCTAGCGAGCACTGCAATATTTTAAAGTAAAACAAACAAAAAAACTTCCAGACTTTGACATAAGGCTGTGCTAAAATATATAATACAGTTCGCTCAGACACCACAGACTACTGCAGCATAAGAAACTTGTATTACATCTATTTTCCAAAACATGTTCCAAATATGGATGACACAGAACATCATGTTCAACGAGATAGCGCTTTGAAGACTCCCATAAGAAATGGACATTGTCCGACAGGTTCTGCCATTTCTCTGCTCTCCACGCGATTCCTGTGCCCCTGCAACACGGGTGGGTGCTTAAAAACGCATTAGTTACAGCCGCCGAGCCCAACGCGGCTGTAAATCAGCTCGCGAAACACAGTTTGCACCCTGAGCCCCGAACGGCAGCTGTGACCGGCGGCAGAGCCTCCCAGGGCTGTCCCGGAGAGGGACGGCGCGGAGGGGCGCAGGGGTCCCAGAGGGGTGACACTACATCAGCCGCAGTTTACAAGTAGGTGTCGACCCCACCTGTTTGCCATCGGGGCTGGACTGGCTCTTTCCGACGCCCCCCCATGCAGTTGGGAAGGAGAGAGGACCCGCCACCTGGACAAAGGCAGGAGGGAAAAGTGCATTCCACAGCAGGGCCCTGAGATAAGATAAGAGCCTCGTTCCTCGTAGGGCCGTACCTGGAAATGTAAATCCAAAGGACAAACACTGGAAAATCAGGAGGCAACAGGGAGCGCGGGGGCCCAAGGATCAAAGTTTCCAAGGAAAAAAAAAAAAAAACTTCTGTTCCAAGTCTTTTTTTTTTCTTTTTTTTTTTGAAAAGGACAAAACCCATTGATTTGAGTATGCAAACTAAGGACAGCAAGATGTGTAACTGTGCAGTGTGGTGCAAAACAAGGGGATTGGTGTGCTTAGGTATAATCACGGCTCTCTTTTAGGCGATTGGGTGACAGAAAAAGTAGGCCCGGTGACGAAGCCCTTAAATGCACGGCCGCATTGCAGGAGACAACAGAACCCTGAGGTTGAAAAACCCCTGGAATGTATTTTGAAATATTACAAGGTGAATTAGCTGGGTACACACAAAGGGCCCTGTGCAGTGGAGTCTGGCTGCGTCTGCGGACACTCCAGCCTTTGTGCTGCGGTCCCAGAGCTGTTCTGCGCTCTGAGGAAAAATAGCGCTAGAGAAGAGGAATGGGGATTGGGGAGGGGGGGGGGTCTGCCAGCACGGCGCCACAGAACCCCTCCTTCTCTCCAGGGAGCTACACTTTTCCATTTTTCCTCGAAGTTCATCTGACTAGTTATACTTTTCCGCCCTCTAAAGGGTCCCACACCCTCCCTCCCTTCCCAAGATGAAAAATCTACATACCTCAGACCTGCCACTCCCAGCTGGCTAACACCCCCCCCCACCCCCCACTCCATACTACACTATACGGTCTGGCTTTCCGGAGCCAGTCGGCTGAACAGGCGTCCCCTTCTCCGCCTGTTGGAATGCTGCTCTTTCGAGAAGATAGAGGCTTCCGGTAATTAGCTCTCTGCAATACGAACACACCCCTGGCTCCTCCCACGCAGTGTCGCTGCGCCCTCTTTCAGGTTGACCAGCTACGCATACTACTAATGCCTAACCCCGCCCACCATGCAGAAACAGAAACCTGGCACTAAACGGCACGACATCACAGGAAGCCGCCGCGCAGGGTTTCGTGTCTGGCTCAGTTCCCGTGTGATTGCACCACATGCAGGAGAGTTATTAAACTCAGAGGGCAGGTTTATGCACTCATATTTCAATAAAGGTAATATGATGCAGAGTGTATTTTTATTGCTACTCTCATCTACTGCCTCCCTTGAGAAAAAGCAAATTCCAAAGACGTCCCATAAACATGCACTCAAAACCAGAGGGCCCCAATTGGAAAAGTTTAACATAATATGTCTCTCATAGCATTCAGAAAGAATGACAGGGATGTCAGGCACTTGATGGAACTAATCTTTAGATGATTTTGATCTTTAGTGATCTGGCTGGCTGTGCCGGGTCACACGCTTCTCTCTCGACGGCGGGTGGATGTGTGAGGGCGCTATCTGGTCGGTGGTGGAACAGAATGCGCCGTTAAATCATCAAAGGCGTCCCCTGCAGAAGACACGCAGTCGCGGCGAGCGGGCACCTCTCCGGGCTCCCTCGCGCTCGCACCGAATTCCTTCCTCTCTTTGGCGGTGCGGCGGAATTCCAGCGGTATGCTGTAATCTGCGCGGGGCTCACTCCCCGAGCCCGCGGTCCACAGACCCCGCGCTAAAGGCCCCGCTTTCATGGCGCGCGTTAACGCAGGGGGAATGCAGGCGGCGAGCGCGGGCCGGCATCCTGCGGCTGGCGAGCGCAGCGCTGCGCGGAAGCCCGGCTCCTGCGCGGCTGGGACCGGCGGGCCCGGGACCCAAAAATATCCAACCGTTCCCACGGCAACGCGCGGAGGACAGCATTAAGCAGGACAGCTGTGGCCCTGGTAAAGAACGGAGAGTGCGATGCGTTATTTTTAAATGAGCAAATTGGGCATCGTTTTAAGATTCTTTCACGACTCTCTGTCCTCTTCTCAGAAATTCCTCAGTAATAAAAGAGTGAAGAGTCCTGATGAGAGCATCGCGTCTATAATCTAACTTTCAATTTCAGACATACGAGCTCCACCCTTGAAAGCAGTTCCCAAAAAATACTGGATGGAATAAAACTTGATACAGACAAGAGTGCATTAAGAGATAGGCAGGCTGCAAATGAGGATTCACTCCCATCTGATGAGCATTCAAGCTAAATGTACTGTGTGTGTGAGTGCCAGTGTAAGTATGCAAGGGAAGCGGGAGGGTGTGTGCAAATGTGTATTTCTGCATTTGCCCTGCATGCCTTCACCTGTGACTCTGGGAGTTGCAGTGTCATTCTGACACAGCAGGCTCTTGTGACACTGCGCGTGCTTCCTGCGGTCCTCAGGGTGTAACGACCGTCACCCACTTGCGTGTGGAAAGAGGAAATGAACCTCGGCGTAGCAGAGAACTCACGGGACACCGAGAAGAGATGCTCTTATGCAAAAAAACAATGCAATTACAGAAGATCTTCACATTTTATTTTGAAAAGGAACACCGAGCCAAGATTCAGCCATGTTGGATATGTGTGCATGATGAACTAATAATGTGCAATGAACTAGCAATGGACCAGGGGCCACATGTATAAACATTTCTGAGCAGAAAAATGCCCTCAGAAAGCCGCGTAAGCGAGTTTCCACGCAGAAATTCAGATGTACAATATAACACGTGCTGTGAGAATCTGCGTACCTCTGCACACGATGGACACCATACGTATGCAATGTTTGGAGTCTGTGTGATATGGCGACACCGTGACAGAAAGGCGGAGGTAGAAAATGCTAAACTTTTTTAAAGCAGATTTCTGACTTTCACCCTGAGCGTTCTTTTACGCATTATTTTACTCAGAGTTTTATACACGTGGCCCCAGGTGTTTCAGTGTGTGGCTTCCTTATGGAGATTCAAATTCTTGAAAATAACGGCGAAATTTGAATTCATCTCCCCTGCAGTAAATGCTCAAGATCCAAATAGTTTGAAAGCACTGACTGCGGCGTTTTTTAAATAAATGGTATCTGCCAAAGAGCGAAGAATAACATGTTCTAACGACAGAATGTGAAAAACATGACTGAGAACATCACCAGCGAAGAACAAGCAGTTCTGTTGTTTTCTTTGAGTGAGTAACTCACAGCACCTTGGATCACAGTAGAAAGGACTCAGCTCCTCGTGACCACAAATCACAGCCCCATCTCTGACCTTTCAGGCTTCCCAGCACTGGCCCCTAATGGTTATTTCATGCAAGGAGCAGACAAATATACGCAGTTTTGAGTCATTCCTACTATTAATAGCCAGCTGCAAGACCAACGCCAAAGCCCCTATTACTGAGGAAAGTCCCACTGAAGTTGTTTATTTGGCTACTCTCAAAGTGACCACGAGTGTTGTCCCTCTCAATTCTAATGCACTGCTTTTTCATCCTCGCGCCATATAAGGAAAACAAAGCCTCTCGTATGACGAAGAGTGGCCTGACAATGAGGCTGCAGGAGCCAAACAAATACGGGAGGGGAGGGGGGGGGGGAAAGAAAACCTGCCCTTCTCTCTCCACGGCTGCTGATGTCATACGCCCCAAACGGCTCCCCTCCCAGTCACCGAGCAACAGTGCTGGCGTTCCGCCACCGCCTCTCCAGCGCTGAGCTCAGCTGGGGAAATGTAAGCTGACATCACCGGGGCATTACAAAACAATGGGCCTCGCGCATGCGCTTCCCTCCCTCTCCCTCTCTCTTTCCGGGAAGCAGGGAGCACGATGACTCTGGTTGTCGGAAGCAGCTCGGGAGCACGAGGGAGGAAAGGGGGGTGGTGGCGGTAAAGGAGGAGGGGGGCTTGTTAGTTTTGATTATGTCATGCGACAGGGGTGAATGTGCATGATCTCACTCAAGCACAAGACTGAGGATGAGATCAGAGGACCCCCCGCGCAGGGAGAGCGCGTGACCTGCACTCAGCAGAGGGAGAGAGAGTGACCTGCACTCAGGAGAGGGAGAGAGAGAGTGTCGAGATCGAAGAAGGATACGAGCGGGACTGCAGTGTGTGTGTCATCCTCCCAGCATCACGTTTCCTTTTCTCTCTCTCTCTCATGGGGGGGAGGGTGTGGGTGTGTGTTTGTGTGTGTGTGAACGAGATATACTGGAAGGCACCTGATCTCGGGAGAGCTGGGAATCTTAGTCCAAGGTTGCATGTTCTGTTCTTTTAAAGTGTCCATCAAACAAACTGAATTTGATCTCTTTTTGACTCATCCTGTTTACACAACACTGCCACGGCATATGACCAACCGAAAACACGACACGACACTGGCCCAGGTATCGGCCGCAGGGGAAAATTTCATTAAAAAAGGGAATTATTATACCTTGTTAAAGACCTTAATTTTTATGTGTACGGCCCATTCCTGTAGGACAATGCAGTATCTCCTGCAGGTCTCCTGCAAGAAGTAGGCACATGCAATTCTTCTGTGTGTAGTATGCTGTATATTACAGTTTTTCCTCAATTGTTTAGACACATTTTCTTAAATTAAAGCACAACTGAAGTTTGGTAGAACTTTGGGTTGTGTAGTTACCTGACCATGATATGAGTCCAAATAGTGGTGAAATATGTTCGGTAGTTGCTCTGTGCTCCCCTGGGGTGATAATCCAGAATAGGGTATTTGTCGCTCTCCATTCACTTCTATGGGGCAACTAAAACGGTCTCAAAATGACACTACTAACACGTATACGACCGCGAAAGAAGTGGATTCTGTCAATACAAACTATAACCAGTCCTCGTACGTCCCCCAAAACTACTGTACTGGGAGTAAACAAAAAATGTAAACGTAAAACCAAAAATAAATTATTCTGCTCTCTGCTCTTGATCAGGCCACATCACACATTATATTTTCTCTGGCCAAGCCACGGAAGTGTCTTTTGGAATGAGAAATGAAAAGGCAATGGTTTCATAGAACCAATTTCGAAACAGAGCATCAAGGTGGAAACGCACATATGACACATGTGAGCTGCTCTGGTCTATCTTGTGCGTGTGTGTGTATGTGTGTGTGTGTGTGCAAATGTGTGTGTCTGAGTGAGTGTGTGTGGAGCACATTACTGCCGCACTGTGAAAGGCATATTTCCCTCGTGTTTCAGGTCCTCTATAAGGCTGGTAAAATAAGCTACTCTCAACTGCAGAGGGGACAGGCTCTCTCGTATTTACTCCATGTAGGGGTGGCTTCGGTATGCACACAAGGGATACTGCCAGCTTAGCTTGTGCACACTATGCTGTGGTCCCCTTGTAGTAGTATACATGAAGTACTCTGCAGTTCAGGAATCACTGAGTATTGATATGTTACAGTAAATAACAATAGAGAAGCTCTACCTATTCTCATTTGTAAATGTTCGTCAGCCATTGTTCTCCACATACAGGAGAGCTCACATTTTTCCCTTTTATTTGTGCTAAAGCTCCAATTGCTGATTGAATAATTAAATCAACTAGTGTTTTACCTGTGAAGAATGGGTGTGTTAATTGATAAGTGAGTTTATAGTTTTTAATGGCAGTGTTTTTCACGTGAAAACATGAGATATACTTTTTGAAAATTGTGCCTAAAACAGGAGAATTGTGTGAAATGTATTCAAAAAGTGTTAAAGAGACTGAAATTTGTGTTGAAACAAGTAAAATAGTGCTTAGAATTTTGAAAAGATTGTCTATCTTTTAGCGCATAAACTTAATGTTTTATTAATAGGTCATAACATCAATTTTAGTGTGTAAACAATTGAGAAAAACTGTAAGATATCACAGCAGGTGCGGTTCATAATCTGCAAATCAAATGTAATCAAAAGGTAATCAAATGTAATTTGCAGATCTTATACTTCTCAAACATATGAGAAGTATAAGAAAATGTTGTTCTTCAATGATAACAGTTCTCAAATGAGTTCTCAAGGATGCCATCCTTGACTGTAAAACTATAGTGTGCATATAGACATTTCAATACACCAAGAAAATTAATTTTGAGTTTACATTTTGTTACTCTGACAATACATTTCAACATTTCCCAAAATGGTGTAAAAATTACATTTTGACCAATCGAAATGAAACAGAATTCGGTAATTCCCTAAGGCTGAATGTGATTTACTAATCGCAGATTACTGAAAAGAGCTGAAATCACATGGTCCCTGATTGCGCAATCAACTAAAGTGCTATGACTCAGCAGCTTCTGCAGAGTTAGAAAATAACACGAAACATTTGCCATTCCTCTCCTGTTGTAATCGGTTACAATGTGCACTGCTTCAATATATTATCAGTTACCACAGTATAAAAGGACTTTGCATTTTCTTGAATTTTAGACAAAATAGGAAACTATCATCTTATAACTAATAGTTAATGCAAAGTTACTACATTTAGATGAGCTGATAAAGTGGGTAAATCCCTAAGTTAAGGGGGGTGGTGGGGGGGGGGGGGGGGTGGAGAAGGGTAAGTAGGGCATTATTAATAGTTAGGGGTTACTGGGGTTGCCTGTGGTGCACGGATTTGCATTTTTGGCCGGCACTTGGCCGTGGGCCGGGCCAGGCTGCTCTCGAGCACAGACACACACATGAAAAGAACCATGACTTCACACAGCAAACCTGCTGACTGGCTTGCAAAAAAATCCCATTTGGAGTCAGCAAACTATAAGCCTGTCTGGGCGGAGAGACAGGGAAGGGAAAGAGAGGGGAAAGCTGAGCAGACAAGGGGAAAGAAGCGCCAAAAAAAAAAACGCTCTCGGGCCTGGAGCCCAGGGCACGGCGCTTGAAAACTGCAACTGTACTGATGCAAACAGAGAAAAAGGTCAAGTGACTGCAGACACTGTTATAACGGATAAATAGCGGCGGGCCGGCCCGATTCGGGTCCGGTTTTCCCCCAGGCCTTTCAGGGAATTTTTTTTTTTTTTAAAGAAAGGAGGATGTGTTTTGGAGTCGGTATAAATGCCACATGTCTGGAGCGCCGAGGTGGAGGAGCGGGAGCGGTTCTGGGATTCGGCGTTCCTCCTGACCGAGTCTGACCACGCTCCCACTTCAGTAATGGCCCTGACAAACAACCGGAGCCTGACAAAAGAGCAGCGCTCCCACAGCCGGGCACATTTAATGACCCTTTTTAAAAGAGCCGGGCCATGCCTCCGGGGCTGCTGTAATGGGTGCCTTTCGTAGACTGGGTGACCAAACCGATGATTTGTCTTTGCATGCAAATGATGTGGATCTACAGGGGAAAGCAATAATTTCACCAGTCCTACCGGAGTGGCAAACTGCTTCAATGGCTTGTGTCAAATGCAAAGAGCCGAGCAAAACAAAGCAGTGTATCTTTTCAGTCGCTAGCACTGGGGAAAGCTCAAGAATGTCACACGACTGATGAAAGAGAACCAAATTTGCAAACACAAAAGGGACAGTAAAGTGCTATTTGAATTAACATACTTTTATTTCAGACCCCCCCCCAGCTAGAATCCTTTGTCCCTTTCAGAAATGAGGAACTATTTAATTCCCATTCAGGTGTTGAGCTCGTTGGGTCAAGTTGTTCTGACGCACAAAGGAATGAACAACTTGACTGGACTCATTGGAAAAGCTGGATAGAGAAAACGCAACACACGATAACCGTAGCACCGTTTTACAGTAATGAAGCAGAAAGTAATTGTCCCAGAACAGCAAAGGCCGTTTCATTCCTTATGTTGTTTATGTACTGCATGCAATACAAGAGCTCTAACTGTAAATAATTAAAACAATAATGTGTCTCACTCAATTTGCACCTAGAAGCCAGAGAAATGAAACTAATGCAAGTGAACCATTCAGGTTTCAACCCAATTTTTTTGCAATGCATTTGCTTAGTGGATGCTCTTCAAAAAAGCTTGCTAGCCCTACTTGTAAGCATGCTAGATCTAGTTTAATAAACTGGCCGTACTGCTAAAACATTGCAGGAGTCATGTACATTTTCTCTTAGTAAATAAAAGGTTTCACGGGCTTATCAGTTTAGCTAGCTTGTTAAAATTAGCTAGGAATTAGCTAAAGGGTACGTTTACATAGTAGGTACAGTGAGTTAATGTTAGCCAGCCTAGCTATTGCTGTCCCTTGTTGTCTGCTGCAGGACGTCCCAGGGAAGGATGGGATTTAGACGGGTCACTTTCATGTAACACTAGTGTCTTGATCTAGCTGTCTCTCATAATCAGGCCTCACTTCTCTTAAGAGTTAGCCATAGCTTACTGACTTAGCCTTAAGACTTAGCCAGAGCTTACTGTGTGAACTTGATGCTCATGGCTATGGATAGCTGCTACTTTATGATAGTACTGTACTTTCATCCGAACAGTATGTAGTTGTTTCAATGACCTTCAGCATGCACTTATTGTACGTTGCTTCGGATAAAAGCGTCTACCAAATGAATGTAATGTAAAGACGGCAAGCAAATACCACAATTTTGCACAATAGGAACTTTTGTCTTTGATCAGGCGCATGCAGACTGCCTGTGCCAGGTACCCCAGTAAGCTGTGCGGCCCTCCAGTGCAATAACTGTGCAGTTTAGCTGGTGGCTTGCAGATGCAGACTGAAAAGAAGCAGTGGTTGGCTGCGTTTCCATGCACACACACACACACACACACACACACACACACACGCACACGCACACGCACACGCACACACTTCTGAGGACGAGCATGCTCGTGCAAGCCCTTTTAAATGAACAGCAGATCCTCCTGAGGATTGTGCAGATACGATAGGCCAATAGATAGAATTCCAAATTTGCACACAATCGTACGCACGATTCAGAGCACAAAGAAGTGCACATCGCTGCAGGGGTCTCGTGACATAAATGAGTCGAGTATATTAAAAGAGCTTTAATTTGCTATTTTATTTGACAGTGAAAATAGCAGCGAATCAAATCCAGATCATAAAGGTTTTGGTGTGTTGGAAGACGGACCCAAAAAGACAAGAGGTCACACTACAGAGAAACTTTAGGGAGAAACTACCCTATGAAATACCATAGAAACTCAACTCCCAGCAGCAAGCGGATTTGCGGCCTGTAAACAGGAACCGCTTCCCAGCAGCTCTGTTCCCAGGCCTCTCCCTGACTCCATCCCTCTGTCTTCCACCCTCTCTCACAGCTCACTGTCATGTGATACTGGGCACCCTGCCTGCTCCCACACACTTCGCACACAAATTAGTCAAAACCTCCTGGAGGCTGTTTAGAGACTTGGGAAAAGAAAACACAAATCCTGAAAGGCTGGTCTTTTACACCAACGGACAAAAGAAAAAAAATCTGTTGATCTTTCGTGAGAGACGGCACCTTCCCTATTCCCTGTTCTTTGGAGTTGGCACAGATTTCTGACTCCCATTCTTTTTTTCTTTTTTTTACAGTCTGCAGAAATGTAGGAAGATTGGTGAAGCCATAGCAGACTAAACTATGCACACAAGCAACTCCCCGGGTGGAATGCTCTGCCTGGACTGATTCAGGTGAGAAGCATTTTAGCATAAAAGCACGTTAAGTAGTGCATTTCAAATAACTGAAATTAGGGGCACTGAGCAGAGATAACATGCCGATGGCCGGGCGGACATGGATGTTTTCGCAGTGGACTGGCACTCATCCGTGTTGTGTTTACCGTGTCTCTCTCCTGTGTGGTCAGTAAGCTCTGAGCAATTATGTGAGAAAACCCCCCTCCTCTCTCCCACGCCATCCCCTGCCTGTCTCCTCCCGCCCCCCCCCCCCCCCCTTCTTCCTGTGCTCCGGCTGTGCTGCCGAGCGCTGACACGACTACGGAGGCCGGAGCAGGGGTTGGAGAGCTGGGAACGTGCTGGAACGCCACAATCGATGAGCAGGTTTCCTGCACACACACACATGCATGCACACAGACACATGCACACACACACACACACACAGCCTGGCCTGAATTAGAAACAGAGTTGCGGGGTAGTGGAACAGATGACAGCTCATCGCAGCTCTCTGTATCCCAGACTAGGCTACAAAGTAGGGCCCGTCAGCCGTTTCTTCCTGAGGGCCAGATTCCTTTTTTCAAAATGGTCCACGTGGGCCAAACATTTCCCACGTACTACTCAGAAAACAATGTGACACAGAAATGTACACTTCACATATGAGTATCACACAGATTGCGCGCAGACTCCTCCGTTCTATCATTTTAAAGGCAGAGAGAGTAAATGCGCAATGAGCTGTAGACAGCCAATGCTAATGAACTCAGCTTCACCCTTCTGTGGGGGTGAACAGAACCACGGGAACATGTCCTTCCTTTCATTAGTGCTTTGGACTGTCTTTCATCTGCCATCTGGGGGGGAAAAAGGCCTCTAAGGCTGCACAACTCCTTGAAGAAATTCCAGGAGCTGCTCATGTTTTGGAATGGAAACTTATTTTCCATGGTTAGAACAGGAGCGACGAGTAAAGCAGGTGAGACAGAGAAAGGAAGGCCACGGAGAGCAGGTCTGTCCCGCCCCCTCCCACAGGGAGTAGACCTTGAGCCAGCTCTCAAGGACGAGCGTGGAGAACAGGGAAGCTTGCAAACTCTCACTGGAAACTCTAGACGGTGTGTTGGGCGGCTCATGGGAAATACCTGCAGGCCTGGTATCGGATACAAAGGTCACAGTCTTCCACCGTCATTATTTTGTGCATTAAAACTGGGTAAAAACCCACTTTGCTTCTCGTCATGTATTCAGGAAATTAGTACAACCAAATGAAAAGGACTTGTTTAAAATGCTAATATGACTGGTCTATTTGTGATGGTTTTCAGTTTGACTGTGAGATGCATTTTCGGGAAGTGCAGGGTGCTAGCCAGAGCTGTTCAGTGAAACATGTTCACTGATAAACACTGCAGATATATATCAGGAGACAGGCTCAGGAGAAATTGGCTGCAAAAACCAAAAGAATAAGCTTCTCTTAACAAGTCTTTTAATCTTGTATTGAGACTTAAAATCTTGTTTATCCCTCTCAAATAGAAAATATTATCTTGGTTTCAGTTACTTTTTGCTTGACAAGTGAAATTCTCACTCCATTGGCAAATCTTGAATTGAGTCAAACTGTCTCACCGCATTGGCAATACTTTTGCCTTATTAGCAAAAAAAAGTAATAGAATTAAGTCTAAATATAAGAATAAAATACTTGTTAAGAATGACTTATTTTTGGGTTTTTGGAGGGTAGCCAGGGATCATGGCCTAATGTACATACATACACTAGGGATGAACCTAGTGTTTGGGGATGCAGCAGGTGTGCTGTGTCCACATACTTCCCTGTGCCAGGAAGCGAATGCCACCCTGTGGAATGCTGTACTCAGAAGGAGGAGCAAGGGCAAAGCGTTACCCTTGGGGACAGAGGTGGATTTACGTGCATAAACACTTCCCTTTCAGTCTGTCAGCACCCATGCTACACTCAGCCTTCTTAGAAACGGAAGTGATCCTGCTGGTTCATTCATTCCTTTTGAATGGCAGTTGAGGAAAAATGCAACCCACAATAAAGAACCACACCTGGCTAGTTCTGCCTGACAGACCTGCTCAGCCACCTGACCCCGCCCCCCTCAACCTAAGGGCCTTTGCCACACATCATAGGCACCACATGAGAACCACATTGGGTGAATTATGTAAATCAAAGGGTCCTATTGGCCACGCTGAAGCCGCACACTCTCAGTCTCCTGTCAAGAATATCTCCACACTCCAACAGCCCCGCGTCCCCGGTGTCTGCATTGTGCAGGCAGAGGCCAGAGTACTTAGAAGTGCCACACTGCTGTGCACAGCCTATCACCGGTTGTATTAACAGGCAGGAAATGTAGGTGTTTATTCTTTATGTGGTGTACTACTGCGTGCGTTCCAGACAAGGGCTTTGTGGATGGAAAGTGCTTTAGTTAACACAGAGAATAAGCTCTGTGTTAACTAAAGGCTCTAGCAGGCTCAGGAGTGTTAACGTGTGCGCACATACATGTAAGCACGCACGTGCAAGTGCACGCACGCACGCACGCAAGCACGCACACAGCTTCCAGCAGAACGTATGCATTGGACATGTGTCCCATGTTTGGAGGGGAAACCAGCAGGACCAATAGTACAAACAGAGCACAAACATACAGGTAGCACAGTGTGGTCTCTGAATTAAATCAGATATAAGCAATGGACACGATCGCTATGGGCCATTAAGAGGAAGGTTTGTCCAGGATGTTCATGAGTCAACAATCTGTTCTTTTCTTACCTTTTTTTATTTCCCCTTCAAAAACAGCTCCTGGAGAAAAGAGACAAAGAGAATGTGTGTGAGCTTCAAGCAAAGTCAAGGCTTCCACTTTCTTAGGACATGAAAGGAACATCACGATCAAAACCTAAAGAAACACTTTTTTTTTTTTTTTTTTTTCCCCTCAGAGAGGAATCGCACTAATCGTACCAGGCGTTTTCATTTGCAGAGACACTTTGCTGGCTTTAACGTGAGCTGGGTGTTGCACGAGAATTCATAAATATAGTGCGGGAACCCGCTTCACCAGGGCTGCCAACATTCCCCCGCTAGAACATGGCACCCGTACAGGGGCAGGAGAGTCGTGTGGGATGTTATTCATTTTACATCATCATCATTTAAAGCTAAATTAATTACATTTTCGGCGTAAAGCGTCCGTGTAAAACCTGAATTTGGCGAGCCTTTCAGCAAAGCGCGATATACGGGAGGAGGGTTCTGAAATACGGAAGACCCTGGCTAATATGACGGTAACCTTATGCTTCACTGCGCACAGAGATAAACACCCTGTTAGCGGTGGCTCTGCTGCTGGCGACAGTGCGTGAAAGCTCTGTGCTTCCTCTGTCTCTGCATCAGCAGTCACGGTTCACTCCCACAGAGAGGCGCCTCACAAAACAGCAGCTCTGCAGAACTTGTTTGTCTAATCATTTATTTTCTTAGCAACTGCATGTTATCTACTGGCCAAGTTATTTGCCATTCTATAGCTGATATTCCATCCACCTTCTACGGGT